>JANBVO010000007.1:600000-938411 GCA_030052745.1 Pleurostoma richardsiae
CTCAGGTTACCAGTAATTGCTCCTGACCATCAGGGGCGCTGACTGGCGTGAGCCCCATACGGGCCGGCCCCGAGCAACAGATCAAGCACGCCATGCCACCGCCCTATGAGGCCTTCAATCTCCGCGGCGCGGGCACTGTACGGCATGACGCGGCCGTGGTAAACCGTTGAGCGGGGACCGGGGAAGACGCGGCTTTTGTGGGGCTAATATCTGGGACGACGCGCGGAGGTGCGAGTGTGCTGTTGGAGAATGTTACGCGGACAGGAGCGAGGGGCATCCATGGCGAGGCATGAATGCGGGCAGACCATGAGTGAGGTGGGTGGTAGAAAGAGGGAGCAGAGAATCACCGCCATTCAGAACCCATGAGCAGTCTTGGAGTTGAATCATATCTCTCCTTGGCCTCATGGGGCCCGGACTATCAGCGTGATACTGGTTGTATTACATGGATGTGCTTCAAGCTGAGTCAAGTTGAAGTCACCTACAGGGCTATACGATCGTGAACACGAGGCCGTAGAGATGTCCAGCTGCTCGAACCCAGCAATTGAACCTCGGCCGCCTCTCTATTATGACGAGATGGAAGCTGTGAATCCCCCCAACTTGATATACTCTCACAATGATACTGCATTACGAAGTCCGATGACATCTGTGCCAAACGGCTAAACCGGTCCTCTCCATCTCCGGGAGGGCCTTTTTCTTCTATTCCGGGGTATTTTTTCGAACTATGTGCAAGTAAGGAAACCACGCCTCTAACCCAGAGCCTATGTTGCCCATTTATGGTCTCTCCTCGTCGTTTTCTAGGCCTGTAAAGGCCGTTACATGAAGTCAAGTCCATTACAAAAGACTATCTTAACTGCAGCCACAAATTGCAGTAACATCGGATCTGATTGTCCAATATGTTTCTGACTTCAGTGGCGCCTCAACGCCTCCTGATCTCCACGCATGACCGATGGGGCAGGGGCTTGAGATATAAAAGGTAACACCTCAAGAAAAGGGTCGAGTGAGAATCGGTCAATCATACGGCTCCGTGGCATCCTTGATGGGGGTCTCAGTGCCAGAGGACCTGATGGGCTTCTCGATCCTCAACAGGGAGAACAGCCAGTCCTCCCAGGGCTCGAAGATGAGGACAACCCGGTTCAACCTCCAGCCCAGGAAGGGCACCATGGTCCCCACCACCGCGTCCAGCACGAAGTGGTTTGCCGTGGCGATAATGGTCACAATCATGGCAGCGGGCCACAGAGGGGCCAGGATGCGTAGGATGCGGTGCGGAGAGTAGCGGACCATGCAGAAAGCGAGGAAGAAGGCGGTGCCGCAGTGGAGGCTGGGCATGGCTGCGATGGTCAGCTGGAAGCTGTTATTGTTCCATGCGGTCCCCTGGTTGGCACTCTTATGCAACACGTCCACGAAGCCGTACTCAGGTGGCAGCAGCCGGGGCGGTGCACAGCGCCACAGGGTGAGGATCACGAATGCGATATAGTTGTCCACGGCGATGGTGCGGCGGATGCGCTGGAAGGTCTGGGGTGGGAGGAAAGTGTATGTGTAGATGATGAAGCAGATGCCGAGCGAGATGTGGGAGTAGTAGACATTTGCTAGGATGGACATCAGCCAGGGGTGCTTAGTGAGAATGTATTGTTGAAAGCGCTGCTCAATGTCGATGCCCAAAGCTTGCTCTAAGTGCAGGATCTTGATGGCATGGGACTCGGCGAGGGCGAATACGGCCTTGTTTCCGCGGATGAGCTTGGCGGAGAGGGCACGCATGAGCTGGTAGGACCTGAAGCGCGGAGACCTTGGTCAGCAGTGTTCAGCCAAGGAAGGGTTAGAGGTGTCATGCTGCACGCATGCGGCTAACCAGTATGTCCAGTTCCAGTACCAGATCTCCATCAGGAAGGGGAATTTAGCGAGGAACCTCGATGCCCAGTTGTCATTGTGCTTGCGATCGAGGTCTAGCTCGGAGATGACCCTCTGGGGCCATGACTTGAGGAATCGAGTGTATGAGAAGGTGTCCGCAGAAGTTCGACGGTCGATGAGGGGAGCTCGCGCTTCCAGATCATCAGTGTCGCGGTATGTCCGCCGTCTGTTAATGAGGGCGCCAACAGTAAAGGCAAAGACGATGACTGGAGAGAAACGGCAGGCATGTGGTTAGCAAAGGGCCGCTTCAATGGCTGCCTGCAAGCTTGGGAGGCGTTTCTCGTCAAGAGTCTTAGCTTACATCCAGGTTCAACAACGTTCTTGAACGCCATGGCTTGTTACGGAGAGGAAAGGAATGTGACCCCGAGTGGGGGGTGTCGACATCAAACAGCAACTGCACGCTGCACAAAGGACAGGCAGGAGACTTCCTCGGTACGAGTCTGTTGTGATGAAAGCAGAAAGAGAGGGAAGGGAGAAAGGGGAGCGTGGGCGCAGAGGGAAGAGGTCGCTTTTGGCGGCTGGAATGGACAGGGAGAGAGAGCTGTGTTGGAGAGTTGGTTGGACAAGAAGGATTGGGTGGCACCGTGGCAGTGGCAGTGAGATGGGAAGCGGACCGTCATCGACAACCCCATCACAGCCCGCCTGCTGTGATGTACGGAGTACCTGACGCACGGATTACCTGGGTACCTGGCATCCGATACATTACCTTCGCAGTACACGCACACCGCAAAGTGGTACTCGGCTGGTACCGTAGCCTGGCCACCTGGCAGTGGGCGGGAGAGCAGTGGAGAGGCTGGCCCTTACGAAGCATGTACGCAGTCCGAGCTTTCGCACCCGCGTACAGTACCTCGCCAGGCACCCGCTTCCTCCTACCGTTGGCTGGCCGGTGCCTCGGCAATTGTGGGCTGTGTGAGAGAGGGTGGCCTGCACGTTACGCGGTCCCGGTCTCATGTTGCGCGGCAGGATGATGGGAATTGGGGAACGGAAACCCCAGAGGTGCCCGAACGGGGAAACACGTCGCGTGTGGTAGGGCTGGAGTCTCCGGAGTCTCTGGACAGAAAAGCGGCGCCTTGCCAAGAAAACCCGCTGCATATGACGTGTCTCCTGACAGTGCCGGACGGGGAATTACCCACGGAGCTAATATTAAAAAGGGCACAGAAAACGCCTGAAACAGGACTGACCTGATCTGCCCTGCGCGCGGGAAAAGCCCCTTTTGGCGTCGGCCGAGGCCAGGAGCGCTCTTGGCGCCTCGCAACTCCCGCGTCGCTCTGCGGGATCTAAGCCGATTTGCATGGAGTACAGAGTACTTCAACACTCGATAAGTTATCTACGCGTGCAGCAGGTGCCCGGGTTTGCGAGCATCTCGAGATGCGACAGAATCGGTGCTTGACAGCTGCGGCGAGATCCAGTCATCAGGTCCAAACTGGGTGACTGCTGAATACGACCCCGCCGGGGAAACAAAAAAGGCTTTTCACCCTTAGGGTTTTCTTCTCTGTCATCTGACGGCATACGACAAAGGAGCTTTTACCCCGAACTGAGATTTCCCATGAAGATCGGCGCCGCACTGTGACCGAGCCCCCAATTTCCACGCACGTTCCTTGCAACGCCTCCCTCTCGGGCCCTCCCTCAGCCCGTCTGACTAGCAGCACAGTGACCTCTCCAGGGCGCCGGCACTGTTCTCGGCAGGCGGAAAGACGGGCGAGCACAACTTCCCGGGGCGGAGTCAAGAAGACGGTGCTCGGAGGTTGTTCCGGTTACTGAAGTCCCGAGTCCGGTCTTGGCAGCAATGGCGTCCATTTCCTGATCACCAATCTTGCAGTCAAGGACAGGTTGTCTGCGCCATTCAACGGACGATACCTTGATTAAAACACAAACGACCGATGTACGCGTGATGGTCTTATGCTTTGCGCCTTGCAGCGTCTTACGTAACCCATTGGCTTGCGAAGGATTCAGCTGACGTCTGCAGTGCCTGAAAATGCCACAGGATGAGAGGCACCAAGGGGAAGTGGTCTACGAGCCCATCCCCACCTCACCTCCCTAGCTACGGATATTGTGGCTTTTATCATTCTACCGCCGCTTAGTCACCCGAAGCTCCCCACAAAGGATCAAGAAATTGTCCCGGCTCCGGCCCCTACCATATCGACCGTCGCGTCAACTTCGGACTGGCGACAGACGCTAGCATCCGACCTCTCCGTAACGAAGCCGCAAACAAGCGGGGTTAGAAAGCTCAACCGGGGAGGAGCTGTCAATCAGTGCCTCCTTATGGTGGGCAAATTAGAATGCGTGACTGAAAAACATCGTCAGGAGACCCAAGAGATGGAAACTTACGGCAGCAGGTCACCCTCGGCACGTCAAACGCGCCCCTGAGTCTAAAGTTGCTCCACATGGATATTGTTCAGTCTCAGAACGGAGCGCCACATACTCTTATTCAGTGAGACGGTGCATCCTTCTCAGGAGCTTCTCCTCTCTCCGTCCCGCCGAGCTCACCATCGTGAACGACTTGGCGGGAACGACGGGCAACCTTCCCGGATATTTGGATCGGGTTCGCCACTTCCGCCTTCCTGGTTCACTACTCATCGGGATATGCAGTGCCTGGTGGGGTGTCGAGTCAGGAATGGAGCAACAGCACTTCCATGAATTCAAGACTCACGGCGTCTCCAGAAAACAGTTGACTCCGCACCTGTAGCTAGTGAGGAGGGCAGACGTTGGATGGGCCGCTGGGTTGCGCCTCGATTTCGGGGTCTCAATATTCGTGGACGCCATAAACTAGACAGGGACAGATCATTCTTACCTCCTCTGCTATCATCTCTGCCACAGAATGGGCAAGGGCGTCACAGTAGAGGAGAGAAGCTACTCTTTCCCTCTTTGCTGCCTTTCTGATCTCGAGTAGGATCATTTGGGGCTAAGGAAGTGGCCGCTTCCTGACCTATGATGGGTTGATTTGTCTCTTCATCTGGCATGTCTGAGACCTGAAAAGGCCAGAAAGGCCACAATGATAGTAAGATCCTGGTATTGTGGTGGCTGGCTAAAAGACTGTGACCTGAGGAGACCAGTCGACTGTTTCCCATCTATCCGGCTCTTCGAGAGCGGATGTCAAAACTAGCTTGTGTAATATACGAAATCCATGGATATGGATCCGTATAGGGCTGAATGACTAGAGCCATCAAAATGATGGAGGTGCGGGTAACCTGCAGGGGATTGACTTCCAGCCGATGCCTTTCAGTCAGATACGGGGGTCGGCCAAGATGTGTTGGGGTTAAGCCGTGGGAATTTCGATCTCCCCACCGGAGCCAGATCTCCGACACAACCTTCTTCTGCCTAGACGAAGATTAGAAACATATCAGTCCACTGTGTTCTCTGTGACTCTGCCACCCGCGTCTTCAGTCAGTGTTCCGTCGCTCGTCCTGCCGCTCGTCCAGACGCCATGTGAAGTGTCTACAGAATACAGTTCAAGAGGTCGCGACTGAAACGGAAAAAGACAGGGCCGCCTACAGGATAGAAGTACTATGGGGTAAGATCTAGGCAAAAACTATGCAGAAGCGAATCATGGTGCTTTATGTCTCCAGTGCAAAAGCAGGCTCGCCGCCCTTCGGAATACTCAGCCGTCCTCTAACAATACACTATCTACCTTATAAGAAGCGGAGCAAACGCCAAAGGCATGATTGCTCAGATTGCCCGAGCAGTCGTCGCTCTGGCACCATGAAAAGTTGAACTTGCGCAGCCTTACTGGGCTGCAAAAGGCTAGCACGGTTGTTGTAGCCCCTATCTCCAAGCGCACCTGTCAGTCTCCACCTCGCGAGAGCTTCGGTCAGGGTGCTGGCCGGCTACTTGCGAGACATACGACAGAGACCACATGGTCATCTATTACAGCATGGGACGCACTAACTGACAAGTCGAAGTACGGAAGTATGCTGGCAAATTGTATTCAGTTGTTCTCTTGACAACCGGCGGAGGAGCACAGGGGCAGAGGATTGAGGGACAGACTTGAGTGGCACCTTGCAATGCAGAGCCGGAGGAACACCAATGGCACTCAGCCACCATCGTAATGCACCGTCAGTGGTGATGCCCCCGACAGGAAGGCGCCCATCAACCCAAGTCAGACAGACTCGAAGGCGTCGTCAAAAGCATCAAGATAAGAGGTAGAGTGGGGCAAGCCTTGATAACGTTCCCCCGGCCGAACACGGGGCTGAGGGCTGTCATTCATGTCAGCCAATAGGACTGACGATAAAAAGCCACAGTGGGGAAAGCCGGAGGAACTCTCGACGCCCTCCACGTGGAGAGACCCCACAAAAACGCCATGGCGCTCGGCTACGGCCTGCCGCCCCACTCAGGCGGACCAAAACCACCCCGCGATGCTTGTCTTTTGCGGCTGTGAGGCTTCGCTGCCGCCTTAATGAAGCGTCATCCCGACGACGCAAGACACGCCGTCCTGCTTGTAGCTAGACCGCAATCAGTCAAGGATCCAACAGTCTCTCCGAGCTCAGGGTGGCTCGGGAACGTTTGTGCGGCCATGGAGTCTAGAGAGGAATATAAATGGATGCGTTCGGCCACCCCATCTCAGCAAAATAGACCGACACGACAGCACCAGCTTTCAGACCATCAAGCAGCCTTCAAACACAACCTGAGCACTCGCGTCTCTATCTACTTGACAGTCCACTCTTCTACATTCTTGACTGACTCCTCGCAATATCAACCACGGGTCATTTCACGAGACATACACGAACCATCCTCACGATGTCTGGCAACACTCACAAGGCAATCCTCTTTCTGGGAGCTACAGGAGGCTCCGGACTCTCCGCCCTGCGCCGCAGTCTTGCCGCCGGCCATACCTGCATTGCACTTTGCCGGACGCCCTCGCGCCTCCTAGAAAAGCTCGAAGCGGTCAACCAGCCCGCCAATCTCCTCACCGAGCAAGGCAATGCTCTAGATGTAGATGCTGTCGCACGGTGTCTGACGCATCCGTCTGAGCCGTCGCGGCTCGTCGATGCCATCGTTTTCTCTATTGGTGGCGCATTCTCCTTCTCCAAGTGGGGGAATGATGACCCGACCGTGTGCGCCAACAGCATGGCCACCCTCCTGAAGGCTTTGGCACAGACCCGAGCCAACGGTACGGTCGGCCGACCTAGGATTGCCGCTGTCAGCACCACTGGTATCAGTGAACACGGGCGCGATATCCCAGCGGCGCTGATTCCGATGTATCACGTAATGCTGAAGGAGCCGCACAAGGACAAGAAGGCAATGGAGGATCAGCTGCTGGCTTCGGGCGAGGAGTACACAATCATCCGTCCCAGCCTTCTGACAGACGGACCCGAGGAGACGAAGCGGCCGATCCGGGCCGGTATGGAAGATCCCCAAGCTAAGAAGCTCGTCAGTAGAGTCCTTGGCTACACGATCTCGCGTGAGGACGTCGGCAAGTGGATCTACGAGAATGCGCTGGAGGACAGGGAGGGCAAGTGGGCGAACAAAATCGCATCGCTCACCTACTGATGTTATACTCCGGCCTTTTATTGGACGGAATGTTCTGGACGGAATGTGTTGGATCTTCTCTTTATGCTTCATATGCGACTTGAAATCATTCTTTCTGCTCTTGCTTCTATCATTTCAGCATTGCTCGTCTACAGCGGAGCTCAGGGGTAGGAGACAGCTCTATCGCAACTCACAGGCGGCGCTCTGAATTTTACCATAGATACCGATGCAACTACTAATCATGCTCTTCAGAGTTTCAAAAGCGCTTTCGTCTCGTCCATCGTCTTCCTTAAGCTACGATTCTCCGCGCACCTCTCCTGGGTTATAGAAGCGCCTTTAATGCATGTCTCCTACACTTCACTTCATCGTGCTAGCACTCCTGTGTTGCTTTCTCCTCGTCAAGTAAAAGTTCACGCGAAAAGTGCACAAAGTAACCATCTCATCAAGCCCGGCCGGAATCCCTGCCGGGCGATCAGACACACTGGGCAGTCCCGGGAGCCAGCTCCTGTCACCGAACCCTACCTGAAAACAAAAAGGAGCACGCTTTCTACATAGTATGGTAGCACCAGCGGAGACCAAGCGCTGTGAACTAATCAGGAGCTTTCAGGTCTACTATAAGTCCCGAACCACAGGAAAGCTACAAGTTGATTGTCGGCTCTTATAGAAGTTTGGCAACTTGTGATAAATACGGCATCGGACTGTTTCCCTGCGGTGGTATAACCAGGAATACCTCCACCGTAATATAGGGAGGCTTTCCCGCCAATGGTAATGGGTTCGTTTAAACTTCAAGGACAAGGACCGGATGATCTTGGGGCTTCGCTGGAAGTGGATACGTTGACATGTTTTGCTGCGTCAGATCACCGGGGTGTACGTAGTTGGATATTGATTCCAAAATCCCATACCGTCATTTCTGATCTTCGCATAGTTGGCTGTCTTGGACGTCTGTCATTTGTGTGGCAAATCAGACCTGCCTTTTCATTGTCGAAGGTCTGATGGCTTCAAATGTACCAGAGATATGCTTCCTGCGGGATTCCTCCTCTTCCTGTCCGTGGCTATCCGCGCATCCACCCCCGAAGCGCACCCTAATCATCTACCATCAACTTACAGGCAACCTTCCAGTGACCTAGTGATAGGTGTAACCATGAGTCTAGTAAGAGGTGGACCGACCGGCCCTACAAGCTCTGCTCCTTTCGACGGGAGATCCTTCAAAATAGTCGCCAACAACACCGTTGCAGGATCATCAGTCAACCGACTGCTGTTCAAGGAGCTAATTTACTGCACGCTGTTGATGAGAACCGCAAATCATTTAATGCAAGTCCGCGGTGGACCCCCTTTTGATATTTCACCCTAATCAACATCCGCCTCGATTCGACATTATCACCAGTGGCCTCATCCTGGCACAGAATGAATGCCGTGAGTCATCCGGGGTTGTAGTCCTCGAATTCAACGCCGACAAGACATACATTGTGGATGGGGCATTCGGAGGCGGCGACCTCGATGTCTGGGACGTGTCCTCGCCTGACGGCACGCTCAAGCTGCTCAGGCAAATTCCCTTGACCGGCAACTGGGGCCGGAGAGGCCGAAGTAGGCGTCGCCGCATCCTCGCCAGGCGCTGCAGGCTCTAGGCCGCAGTTCATGGTGGAAATCGCGGTATACGGTCAAAGACTCAAAGGGCGCACTGATCTCTTGAACACGTCGACGAGTAAAGGATTGCACTGCAGCAGGCCAGGCCATTCGATCAGATAGTTGCTGTGTCACGCTACATCATTAGAAGCACTCAACCACTGAGCGTTTCGTTCCCTAACACCTGTATCTGTCTGCTTGTTTATGCTGGTTGACGCGGAAGCGGCTGCCATGATCAAGAGTTGTGCCGCTATCCATCTATCTCTCCGGAGCTTCATACCCTTTTCGGATCGAGCCATACCATCAACTCGTGGACCGCAGAGCTTATCGAACTGCTGAGAGCCATGATGACATCCCACAGCTTATTGGGTATGAACATCACGACCCACCAAATAGCAAGTGCAAGATACCACAACGCTATGCCAAGCGTGCCAAATAAAGCCTTCAAAACCTTATAAGAGACCTGGCTAAACCTGACGAGGAAAGACCAGACCGCCTCAGGTATTCCGATGAAAACAGCCCGAAAAAGGCCGCAGAACCCGTCCCATACATCCTTGAGAGTAATGGAGCGGAAGAAGGATACCACGGCGGACAGGACTGTATGGATGAAAGACGCCGCCCGCAAGGCCGCCTCCGCCAACGCATGCCATGTCTTCTTTGCTCCAGAAGAGATCCACTCCCATATGATGTGCAGAGTCTTCGGGATTGCCATGATGCCCCGCCGCAGCACCAGTAAGAACTTCTTGACGAGTCCCGGGATTTTCTTCACCCCTTTCCAGATCTGCCCGGGGGCCTTCTTCGCTCCCTCCCACGCCTTCCTGCCCACCGACTTCAGACGGGAGGGCAGCTCGACCACGGTCCGCTTGCACCACCTGGCGAAGTCAAGCCGCCGCTTCCACGCTCGAGTGCCTAGTTCCTTCGGTGTGTCGTAGACGAAGAACTTGGGGATGTGCCACACAATGATGCTCAGGTACCTCGTGATGCCCCTGACAGCACGGCGCACCACCGCCATCTCCCGCTCGTGGGCCGTCTTCCAGCGACGCCAGGCGCCAGCCCGGCGAGCGGGAAGGTAGGCGACGACCTCGCGGTGGCCGCCGGCCGCGGCCAGGCGCAGCGCGATGGCACCGTCGGGCGCGACGACGGCATCGTCTGCGCCACAATCCTCCATCAGAAAGCGGACGAGGGCCAGCTTGCCCAGCGCGGCGGCCAGCTGGAGCGGGGTCCGGTCGGCTCCGCGATGCTCCCGCAGGGACGAACGGCCCAGGCCGTCGACCGTTGCGCCGAGAGTCACAAGGGTGCGGATCATGTTGGCGTCGCCGGCTCGCACGGCGGCGAGGAGCGGCGTCTCGCCCTCAACGGAGGGGACATCAGGGGAGACGAGGCCACTCGACACGAATTGGGTGACGAGGTCGTCACGCTTGGAGACGACGGAGCTGAAGAAGGAGGCGACAATGTCCCGGGTGAGCTGCCAGGCGTCTAGATGCGCGGCGTACTCCGTCGCGGTGAGGGGTGCTTCCCCTCCGAGTGGGCGCGATGGACGCGGAATCCGGTTTGTAATGGGAGTTGCGAAGTTGAAAGGTGCTGGCATGCCCGACTGTTTCAGCTGGTCGACGCGGGCAAAGAGTTGCGCGGAGTCCGTCTCAGTGTAGAGAGGCACGGGCTCAATCTCGGCCATCGGAAGCACGACGTTCGTCTATATTCTGCGGAGATCTTGGGAAATTTCGAATACCCGACGTCTTATGAAGGAGCCGGCGGGGTCGCTGGTGTTGATTGCAATAAGACAAGCTAGGGACGACCAAGCGCGCATATAACAGAAGCTCAATGGGTCTACTGAAATATATAGTGACCCGGAACCAAACTTCAGGCCATCACATCTAACCGAAGGCTCTCTGGGAGAGAGCCTAGCCCAGTAGGTATCTTGTTGGACCGATGCCTGGCGATGTTGTTGGGAACCATTCGTGGCGCAGCCGCTTGATGGTGGTGGCTTGGCATAGATGCTCTCACAGGTCTAATCCACGCCGTCCTTGAGATAGCCCGAGAATATCGTGAAGGAGTCTCGGGCTTTCATTTAACTATTCTCTTGGCTGCTATCACATGACCGGCTCCCGCCAAGCCTTAGGGCATCTCAAGGCTGACTTCCATGAGCCTGTGCGACGCAGTACTCGGTGGCAGCCCCAACGAATGGCTTGGAGAAATCCCACGACCACCGTTTCTTCGAAAATTGGAACGTAATGTCTATTGCGGAGATCCTCTGCAGTCCGACCTTCTCATGTCTTATCTGGCGCTGCCTACAGAGCAGCCATCTTCTCGCGGTAGATCCTAGTAATGACATCGGGGTCAGGGCCAGAGGCGCCAGCGCTCAGGACGTCCTCTTTCGTGACTCTCACGAGATTAATGTTGGGGGCTTTAGCCTTGATCAGCTCTGAGAGCCTCTCGACCTCCTCATCCGGAATACCGCCTCCAAGCAGAATGGCCTTCGGGACCTTTCTGTCAGTGACCGGGAGGGCGGCGTTGCTGCCGAGCCCAGAGACTGCGGTCGTATCGAGTTCACCGGCGCAGAGGAGAGGAAGTTCAGCCTCGGCGGCGGAGAGATCGAGGCACGAATGAACAACTATTCGAGCGAATTATCAGCACCTCTTTCACCACGCAAACGAGGAATACCGTCGAGAGCCCAGCGTACTATCAAAGTCAGGCAGCAGTTTAGCTCGGATAGCTTCTGTCACTTGAGCATTGCGACCATAAGCGGCAACGGGGATAGGGTCAGCCATGGCTCTTGGTGTGATGTTGAGTGTAAGGGCGGATATGAACAGGTGCTTGCTGAGCCGGTCTGAGCGGCTTGTCTGGGATAACTTCTGCTGGCTGTTCCGAACTTCAAATCCAACTCATGTCCTCATCGCGAGATAGCGCTGCTTCTTATAGTCAACTCAGGATAAACGCCGGCGAGACCATGCCTTGGTCCTCACCAACTGCATGCAACGGACATACCACAATGGTTCATCACTCCGGGCACGGATATCGCAATGACGCCGGTGAACCGCGTGAAGCTTGTTGAAAGAAAAGGCCTCTAAGAAAAAGTGTGCGGAGGTCGGTGATTGTCCTTGGGGTAATCCGGACAAAGCAGCGTATCACCAAGACCCCGAGAGTATCGCCAGTTTTTCCAAATTCCGGTGTCAATGCCTTGTACACAGAAAATGACAGCCTGATAGACAACCATCGGTCTCGGTATTGATGCGCCGGGGACTGGCGAGGAACCACTTGGCCGAGGCGGACACTGACCGTAGATACGGACCGAGCGAAATAAGTGCCACATGTCGGTCCCGACGGGGCAAGGACCCGGGCATGCCAATGCCATAGGTCGCTGAACCACGCCATGAGTGGACATTGAGAACCATCTATTTCCTCGCCTCACTTGCTGAAACAAGTGATTTGACAATGAGCAATCAACCAGAGTGCATTCAGCTCTCGGGCCCGACAACATGCCCTGCGTAGCCGAGACGGACAAAACCAAAGGCGACAGATGATACGCCGGTGTCTGACGCACCAAGCCTAGAAACAGGTTCCTCAAAGTCACTTGAGAGCTTCATATGAGAGGACAGCAGCGCAGCCGCAGCAAGGATCCATCCATAATGGGTACCCGTGCGCTCGACGAGGCTTGTGGCATTCGGATCAGCTCAAGTGCTCAACGTGCGGGTTCCTGTATGCTTAATCCTTTCGGACTGACGGCCTCAGCTATGGTAGATCTTTGTCAAGCGATTTCGCCATCATTCTCCTTCTGGAACTGTCACTTGAGAGTAAATAAGACGGTGCGGAGAGAACAGGAGAAAATGTTCAGCGATCAACCTGTGTCAAGCTTGGTTTTTAGATTGAGATGGTGAGGATATTGCCGGTAGCAAAACAAGCAAAGACGAGGCAGAGCAAAGCGATCGCTTATGAATGGAACCCACCACCTGACTACTACACCGCTCAGAAGGATCGAATATCTAAGTCAGAAGACAGAGAATGAATATACGGAGGTAATGGATTGGAGGACGGGAATGCAAAGTGTAGATTGGTTGTTGGTGCCTGAGGCAGAAGTTTTCCCAAGATCCGATGCCGAAGCTCTGGAAATTTTGGCAGCGCGAGCCCAGCCGACAGAGATCCGGGTACCAAATCTCGCGACCAACCGCGATAATGCCACCACGGGTACCGCTGCTGCAGGCAGCACAGTGCTGTAGAGCATCGTTTGAGGCACCCAGTTCGTCGCCCGCCTCTCTCGCGTCGCTCTTTGCCTCCCTGTCGGTCCAGTCGCGGAGCGCCTCCATCCTCGCCAACCTCTCCGATAATAAGGGCGCCTACAGCAAACGGATCCGCAAAGGCCGAGGCCCTTCATCGGGCTACGGAAAGACGTCTGGTCGCGGCCACAAGGGTCAGAAGCAGCATGGCAAGGTGAAGCCGTGGTTCCAGGGTGGTCAGACACCATTGATATTCAAGCATGGCCGGAAGGGATTTGATAATATGTGAGCCTCGCCCTTTCGCTTCCACTATGTCGCCCGTTGAGGCAGGCCATGGACTCACTCGCGACGCTTGTTTAGCCGCGCCCCCGTCCTGTCCGAAGTCAATCTTGACACGTTGCAAGCTTGGATCGACGCTGGCCGGATAGACGCCTCCAGGCAGATCACCCCGAAGGAGCTGATCAAATCGGGACTTGTCGGTAGCGTCAAGGACGGAGTCAAGCTCCTTGCCAGGGGCTCGGAAGGGCTGCGTAGCCCCGTCGACATCCTCGTATCACGCGCCTCTGCGGCGGCGATCGACGCCATCGAGAGAGCAGGAGGCAAGATCGTGACGCGATACTACACGAAGCAGGCCATCAAGCGACTGGTGAAGGGTGAGAGTGCTAGCACAGATGTGCCCCTTCCTGTGGGCTCCGAGCATGTGGAGGGCATCCTAGAGAAGACGAGGAACGGCCCGCATTTCTACAGACTGCCGGATCCGACAAGCAGATGGGACATGGAGTACTACCGAGACCCGGCTCACCGGGGTTATTTGAGCCACACATTGCAACCGGGAGAGTCGCCCAGCTTGTACTTTAAGGTGCCGACTGAGAGGAGAATACAGGGGAGGACGAGAAGGCAGAAGAAGGAGCAGGTCGAAGACGACAAGCTCTTCTAGTTCTGCCACGGCTGATGCGGGGACCTGGGGCCCGGCGGTCGACGTCCAACCGCCATATACTATAAAATATGCAATTCAATCATGTATATCAGCACCTCTACATACTTCAAAATCGCCGCATTGGCTCCATAACTTGATGGCTGACCTATGAAGCGTCATATTGCGGCCAGTTGGATCACCAGGTCCTGACTCTGCCATCATTTCTGCATTTGGCAGCGGATTCTTCTCAGGGGGCTGGTAACTTATCGAGGACCTGGCTCTCTTGCTACGGCTGCGCAGGAGTTTCATTGGCAGATAGTTAGTTACACCTGCCTTACCTCATGCAAGATGCTACCAGCCGACAGTTGGAGGACCTAGCGTCGGTTGGCCAGGCCACTCCATGACGAAGCGGAGCTCTTTGTGCGCCGGTCCCCTCCTCCTGCCCATCTCCAAGCTCAGCAGCATCGCAATCGTCTGCGGAGGCTCTCGTCGCTGTGCGCCTTGACACCGGAGAGATTGACATTTGGTGTTGCAGATACTCTACTTTGTTCATTTGAACGCCAATTGGTACGTTCGTCATTGCTGCCGGCGCATCGTCATTACGAATCGATTACGACGCCCGAAGCCTGCTTCACGCTGCCGCCTGCTTTGGATCTCGACCTGCCTTTATCGGAGTCGGCTAGACTCCTCTCATAATCCTCTATAAGCCGCATTCGCCCGTCTCTGCCAGTGGGGGGATTGATCAGGCTAGCCCTGCGATCATGTCTTCTATCTTCGGCTCTTCCCCGCCGTCTGCCCAGTCGCCATCTCGGGAGTCGTCCTTTGCTCGGTCGCGCCACTCGCTCTTCGACGAGAACGAAAGCTCCATGACACGCTCTAACTCGAACTCTCTCTTCGCCGACGACGACTTTGGCAATGACGGCGCTGCCTCGCCGTGGGACCTGCCCACTCCTCGCAAGCAGCAGAGCCGGGCGGATGTCATGCGTAACCTGCTTCCGACGTCTGACGTCCCGGACACCTATGTTGAGGTCTTCGACGCCATCGTCCGCGAGGATGGCGCCGCAGGCAAGGTCGGCGCCGGGGGTGTGGCCCGGACACTCGCCGCTGCGAAGCTCGGGGCAGATGAGCAGAGCAGAATCATGAGCATTGTCGCGCCAAGCGGAGGAGAAGTAGCGCTAGGAAGAGGCGAGTTCAACTGCCTTCTGGCCTTGATTGGCCTTGCTCAAGAAGGAGAGGCTGTCAGCCTGGATACAGTCGATGAGCGGCGTAAAAGTGAGTTCACTTTCTCTATCGTGGCGTATCTGCCCTATCGTCCTCCGCGAATGGAGCGGCTTCCGATGGATTAATCTCGTCAATTGGCTACCCAGCCTCGACAGCTCCTGTGGGGCGTGCAACGCTGAAGCTAACCGATCCGTCATCTAACCGTACAGATCTCCCACACCCCAAGCTTCCCGGTCTCGTCACGGACAACAACGACGCCGCGACGGTCTTTGCTCGCGCCAACGAGCTTTCCGCAAAGCTTCCCCAGCGCCCTGCTACTCCAACCAAAGCTCCCCAGCCGGCGCCGCCAAGGCCGGCGCGAGCGCTGCGGAAGCCGTCGATGGATTACCCCGAAGATCCGTGGAATACGGCGGACGCCCACAAGAACCACAACCATGCGCAGCCTCCGGCACCTTTGACAAATGGCACGGGACTCGATGCCGCTGCCAGCCCCTCGCTCAACGGGCACGGAAGTGCGAGGTTTAGCCTGCGCGACGACGACGCTGAGGCAGGCCGGACAACTTCGACCTTTACTACGACCGCTGGCCTAGAAGGTGCAACATCCAGGCAGTCCTCCTTTGCTGCCGCCCCGACCCCAGGCGGTGGCTGGGGCGTTGGCTTCCTTGAAAGCAACGCTCCACAAGGAGAAGGCGGCCCGAGCAGTGAGCAGCCTACGATTCCGTTCGGAGGATCTGGAGGCGACGACGGTACCGGAGCTGGCGATAACCCACCTGGAGCACCGAATCCTAGCAGGATGCTTGGTAGCGGCCGGACCGGTGCGGCTGTTGAGGAGAACATCCTTGTGACCCTGCTGCCGGAGAAGGAGGGGATGTTCATGTTCCAGCACCACAATTACGAGGTGACAAGCCTGCGCCGTGGAAGCAAGGTTGTCCGGCGCTACAGTGACTTTGCGTGGCTGCTCGACTGCCTCCATAAGCGGTTTCCATTTAGAGTGTTGCCTCTTCTCCCCCCGAAGAGAGTTGCCGGTACGTTGCGCCCCGTTCTTGAACCTACAGCAACATGACAACGCGGTATTATGGCCGTCCCTTACATATTGAATTACCTGTTTTGCCAGCTGCTGCAGCGACCATGCACTAATCAGTCACCCGACGTGTTCAGTCAATGGCAATCACCTGTCGAACGACGGCGCTTTCATCGAGAAGCGACGCCGGGGCCTGGCTAGATTCCTGAACGCCCTCGTCCGTCATCCAGTTCTCGGCCAGGAGCAGCTGGTGAAGATGTTCTTGACCATTCCAACGGTGTGTGATCTCCCACACAGGCGTATGCGACCATGATCATCTAATGGGCTGATCTTCTCATTAGGAGCTCGCTGTCTGGCGCAAGCAAGCAACTATATCCGTCCAAGACGAATTTGCTGGACGGCCGCTCCCACAGGGACTCGAGGATTCCCTCCCACCACAGCTAGAAGATCTTTTCATGCGTACGCGCACAGGGGTTAAGCGCTCAGCGGAGCTGTACATCACCGTATGCAATGTTATGGACAGACTGGTGAAGCGCTCCGAGGGAGTGGCTGCTGACCATGCACGCATTGCTCTTTCACTAACATCACTCACGGAGGTGTCGGCCGACACCTACGCGACGGACACCAATGACGTCCCTCTCCTGAACGACGGGCTCCAGGCGATGAGCAAGCATCTTCGTACCGCGCAGAGCCTCATGGAGGATGAGTCGCGCGCTTGGGACGAGGGCGTATTGGAGGACCTGAAGAGACAACGCGATGCTCTGGTCAGTGTAAGAGATCTGTTCGACCGACGGGAGCGGCTTGATAAGGATAATATCCCATACCTTGAGAGACGGATCCAGGCCAACGAGACGAAGCTCGCGAATCTGCGGGCAAAGCCAGAGGGGCTGGTGAAGCCTGGAGAGATTGAGAAGGTCGTCGAAGCAATCATTAAGGTAGGTGGCTTGCCATTGTCCAGACGGCCAGGAATATTCTCCGGCTGACCACCGTGTTTTCAGGACAAGGAGTCAATCGTCAATCAGCACAACCGCTCTGTCTTCGTCAAGGAGTGCATTCGTGACGAGCTGGTCTACTTCCAGCAGACGCAGTACCACGTCTCGCGCTGGAACCAGGACTGGGCACAGGAGCGTGTCAAGTACTCGGAGATGTTGGCAGACAACTGGCGCCAGCTGCTGGACGACCTAGAGGGCATGCCGCTGGGGGATTAGCCAGCCGGTCGACCGTGAAGGGAGCTGGATGGTAGTGAGAGATCTTGGTGGCCTGGGAGATGAGGACCTGGCTGCTGTGCCCCTGGTGTTTGTCTTTGGTTTGTCTGTGTTTCTGATTCTGATTTGCGGGTTGTTTCCTCCATCGGCGAGCGTGTTGCATATGCATACTTATACGACTTGCTTGAAGGACGAGGCTGTTGTTGTTGTTGCTATTAATACCCATTCATTGCCCAGTATTGCTCGCTCGAGGTCGGAGGAAGGCGACAGATACCGACAGCTATATCAGCCACATACCGCGCATACGTACGTTTTAGTGCAGGCCCATGAGAAGCGTCATCGTGAGCCTTATCTCGTCATCCCTGTGACCACCTAAGCACCTGCCGAGGGATTTTGACATTACCTTTTCCTTGCCGGGGGGGACGGCAACGGCGTTCCTGATGCCACGTACAGGGGGTCCGGCGATATCTAACACTGGACACCTGAATATTACCGATTGGACCCTTGGTCGGGCCTTCGCGTATTGTCATCTGCCGCCTGCAAAAGGTTACGTTACGTCCCTTGCCTCACTTAGCCTTAGGTCAGGCAATGCAGAGGGAGGTAGTGCTTAAGTGCCCCCTGGGGTAAGGCAGGTATCTAGGTAGGTAGGTACCTACCTCAGGTTTGTAGATATGTGACGATTTGCAGGCGCTCGGGGTGAAAAGCGTCGACGGCAGGGGTGAGCGAGGCTCCCCTTGTAGCGATATTAGGTATCTGCCTACCGACCTACCGACCTAAGGTACCTACCTATATAAACGCGTTCCAGGCTATTCCTCCGGCCTTCGCCACCGCATCTCAAGGTTAAGTCACGTCTGTATCTGTGCCGGTGCTCCGTAGATACCTTCCTGGGTGATTGAAGGTACCTGCCTTTCCTCACACTTTCATGGGCACAGATTGGCAGAGTAGGTACCTATTCTCGGCAGGCGCACTAATCCCCGCCGTCGATGATTGGCGTGATGGCTCCCCATAGTGAGATGCTCCTCCTTGGCCTTTTTCAGCCTCGTCTGCCCTATCTCACTTACCCCTCTATCCTAACTCTCTCCCCCGCCTCCAGGCTGCACACCGAGCTGTAGACTGTCTGCCGAGTGATAAAGCACTTTAAGGCCGTTCACCTTCTTTTCCACCTCCATATCATCAGCCGCAGCGCCATCCTCCAGGGTCTAGAAGGGCCTCCATCCCGCAGATCCGAACGCGAAGAGTCCCGCATTGGTAACGCCGCGCGGGGGCATCACTCCGCGAGATTCGGCCCGACACCACGGACGAACGAGACGTCGCAGCTCCTCGAGCAAGCAGCAGAGTAGAGCATCAGCCGGCCAGCAGTGACGAGCAGTGACAAGCAGCGACAAGCAGCCTTGGCTCGAGACACCTGCTTTCTCACCCGCAGCTCGGACGGCCGTCCGTGCCTTGCGCTCGACGCCTTGCCCTACCCGCTGCGCGTGCGTGTGTGCGTGCCGTATCGTGCACCACCACTGCTCCACCCCCCTCTTCTGGCCACTCCAATCAACAGGCGCTCTCGGCACTCTTGCTAGGCGGCGGCGGCGGTCGGAAAGATGCCGGCCTTGACGAACCTTCAGAAGTCGTTGGTGACGCAGTTTGTTGCGGCCACCGGCGCCAACGATAAGACCGCTCTCCGGGTACGTTCCAGCCCAGAACCCACGAAAGCCTCGACTGTGCTGTTTCCCTCCCACTCGCCCCCGCCTGGCTCTCATTCCTATTTTGTCGGTCTTTGTCTGCTTCACAGTCCGGTGTCTTCGGAGGCGCTCGCCGCACCGTTCCACCACCCTTTTCAACTGTGTCCGAACCGGCCCTTTTCAGGGACTGCAACGTGCCTGCGAGGTGCAGTCTCACTTGCCTCGTGCTGACCATGTCTCGGATAAAACAGTTCCTGAAAAACGCCAACTTCAAGCTTGACGTTGCCGCCGATACGTGAGTACTGTCTCGACTGCCCCTATAATTTTCCCTTTCACCTTCGCCTCCTTTGGTTTCCACCGGGCTGCACTCAATCAATTGGGGAGCCGAGATCGACCGCCTGTACCGGGGTGTCCGGATACCCTCTCCGCCGATTTTCGACCCGCGCCTTCGCGGGGCCACATGGCGGCCCCTCCCTCGAAGGACGATCCATTTCATGCCGCCGCAAACCCTTCGACGTTGTATGATACGGGGAATTGAGAGGAAAATAGCACCACGGGACTACCAGTCTGCATGGCGAGAGAAAGTTAGACTGTCGTTTGGGCTTGCAAGCGAGAAAGACAAAAGACCGAATTGGGATCGACGAGCTTCATGTCCCATGGTTCTCGTGAAGCTTCCTGTGTTCCACGACTTTCCCTTCCAGTCATAAAAAGACTCGGCGATCTCATCACTATTCCCATACTACTTCTTTCTGCTTTCCGCCATTATGTGCTTCGCGGGGCTGTTTAAAAGAAGGAGACGCGCGCCGCCGCCAAAGAAACCAGCCTCTCGCGACACAGCTGTCTCGACCCCACCTGCAAACGATATCCCACCGTCATCTCTTTCTCCGCCGGCGAAAACTGCCTCCCCCCTCAGCAGCGACCTAA
Organism: Pleurostoma richardsiae; assembly: GCA_030052745.1. Lineage (NCBI taxonomy): Eukaryota > Fungi > Ascomycota > Sordariomycetes > Calosphaeriales > Pleurostomataceae > Pleurostoma > Pleurostoma richardsiae. Next base: position 620,163 of record JANBVO010000007.1, read on the forward strand.
GGAAAACATCTAACCAGAATCAGCCACCGGGGCTGCCAGTACCAGCATCAGCCGCCATGCCAAAGGCTCCTCGGCACGGGAAGAAGGGGGCCGAGTATGACATGTCGTCCCGAGGCGTGTGGTCTTCTGCATTCTTGCCAGGCGGGGGGAGCAGGAGCAATCGACCCATTGCGTTGCCAGTGCAGTCGCGGCGCTCATTTGCTAGCCCCCCCACGTTGAGGGGACTTCAGGACGCGTGTGAGGATCTTGGGCTGACCTTTCTCTGGATGCAGCTACTTCGCTTCCAACCCCGATGTTGGAGGCGTCTCAAGTGCGGCGAGGGAAGCGACGCTGGAGAAGATGTTCGATGATCTCAGAGGTCGGTCGAATCCTCAGGGGCATCATGGTATCACGACTAACTTGCTTGAACAGACCCCTCTGCAGACCCCAAGGATTCCATAGCGGCAGAGTCGACTATGGCATATCTGACGAGCCTAGGCGTGAATATGGAAAATGCGGAGATGTTCGTGGCATTGGAACTTGTGCAGGCTCCTAGCTTCGGTGAAATCACCAGGAAAGGCTTCGTCGATGGATGGAAGGCAACACGGTGAGTCGACCAGGAGCTGCTCCTAATGAAACGAACTCCTGGATTGTTGACGATGGCGATAGTGTGAATCCTTCAAAATCGGCCCACCAACAGTACATCCGCACCCGCATCGCCCACCTATCCAGTGATCCAGTCTATTTCAAAAAGGTCTACAGGCACACCTTCATCGCATGCAAGGAGCCTGAACAGAGAGCACTGACGTTGGAGAATGCGCTGGTCTTCTGGGACATGATCTTCTCTCCTCCTGGCCGGCCGTGGAAGACCGCCAGCCACGACTGGCTGGAATTGTGGAAGCAGTTCTTGGGTGAGAAATGGACGAGGTCTGTCAACCGTGACATGTGGAATCAGACTCTGGAGTTCGCCAACAAGAGCATGGCCGACGAGACGCTGAGCTTTTGGAGCGAGGACGGCGCGTGGCCCGGAGTCATTGACGAATTCGTTGCCTGGTTTCGAGAGAAGTACCCAGTTGATGCAATGGAGACTGACAACTAAGGCGGAGGGTGCGGAACGCTGGGTTGTCATGGATTACCCCGGGGACCCTACCGGCATAGTCGTTGCGAGTGTGGTGCATGGGCTAGAGCGAAGCACAGGCGTCGTTACGGAAGCTCAGGCAGGACGGAGTATTGATAACCTTCACCTTCCCCCGCATAATACGCATCGCTGGTATTAGAAGCGTATCTGATAGAATGGAGCGCAGCTGTTGAAGCATTGCATGCCCAGACTCTATGGCAGCGAAATCGCCAGCAGATAAGCCCTCCCCATTTTGTCTGGCCTGGCTACAAGTGCAGGAGAGACCCTATTATTCCATTTCCCTACGACCGAAAGTTGAGCCAAGTGCACTATCCGCCGCTAAGGAACAATGCTCGCTCGTCTGGCGCGAAGGGAACAATGCTTGTTGCCTATTATCTTATCTACCTCTTGCACTGCGCCTATATGCCCTCGGGACAGTGAAGATTTTCTATAGTGACAGGGCCGGGAAATCGACTGGCTTGGTAAGCGGGTATCACGACATGGACTCAAAGAAATGATGTTCCAGCACGATCGAATTAATCATCTTCCAGATCGCATACGCCTGCAGCAACCAGAACCCAAGTGCATGCATATAATACACATAGATCCTCCATATTCTTGGGTTCGCTGCCGTCCCGGTTGGCTTTGGCGTGCCATTCACTTCTATCCTACAACTGCTCGGTTCTTTCGTTTCTTCCGTAAGCGTCTGGCGCACTGTCGTCAGCCTATCGAAATGCCTTCGTAACGGAAGAGAGCCACTCTCTGCTCATTTCCTTGGCGTTCTCCCGTCTCTCCTCGCCCGTTCTCCGTTCCTTAGCCTTGTCTCGGTTCGCTTTATGAAAAAGAAGTGTATCGCCCGTGAGGGGGGCTCGTCGCCCCAGCTAGAGACACCTGTGAAGAGCCTTGCCATTCGTAGCTGGCACTCATGGCCGTTCCCCCGCCTAATCTCCTCTCGGAGCCACCCTAACCGGTGCGGTCCCACCTGACCTGTCCGAACCTGCTGAGGGTCTCGAGCTTGCCGTCGCCGAGCTTGACGCTGGAGCTGCGGATGACGCGGGGGTCGAGGGCGAGGGTGGAGCGCACGGCCTCCTGGGTGGAGGCGCCAGCGTCGTACCGCATCACGAAGTAGTGGCCATTGAAGTGGCGCATCTGGTGTTTGGAGATGGCCTTGGGCAGCGCGAAGACGCCCCAGTTGGCCACGGACCGGATGACGCCGCCCTGCTGGAGGACGAGCTGCCCGGCAGTGAGGACGATTCTGAAGGGGAGGAAATATGTGTTAGCCGCTTCCGGTTTGCTAGAGGCCTTGCGCATCGGTGTCGATCGCTGTATCTGTGCTGGGGGTAGTTGGGAGTGAAGGCGTACTCTTTGACCTCGGCGAGGTTGCCGGGACGGACCTGGGAGCGAAATGTCAGAAGCCATCCACACTTCATATCGAATTCGAGAAGGGACGCACTATGCCTATCAGTTCGTACAGCATCTTGGGTCTGCCGTCGTCATAGATGGTGATGGTAATTGTCCGGGTGGGTGCTGGAGCGTTCGTTCTCCCCAGGAAAAAGAGGGCCGCGACATGAAATCGGCAAAGCCGGAAATTTCTGTCGCCGCTCCGGCCTCAGAGTTACAGTACCCGCAACTGTGCAGCTAACTAACACTGCTTCTTCCTACATACTGTAATTAACATACCAGCTGAAGGCGGTAAATGATCACTGCGAGATTGCTATCCGGCCCTGCGTTTTACTGTTCCCTGCCCTCTTAATCTATGCTTCTTTAACCTCTCCGCTCCTCAGTGAAGGCGGACAGTCGGCGTACATGACCTCTTTTTCCTGTTGTGGATGTTTGTAGTATGAATCTTACCTGACAGCGAGAGACAGCGAACAAGGACGTAATACATATTTGAGCTCGTGCAAACGTGGGCAACGAGAGTGAGGCTGCGAGCCGTATTTAATCCATTCAGGACGTACGAAGTCTAGGTACACGGCCCGGGTTCCTAGCTGCCACATACACCATATCGCCCAGCCAAGTTCTTTGCGAAGGTGCTCTTCTTGTACTCCTCCACTATATTCATGGCTCTCCAGCCTCAAAGCCCGGGACTAGCATCGATGGCAAGCCATATCATTATCCCGTGCTGACAAGGTCTTTGCTTCCTATCTCAAGCTCTTTGTTCCTTCACGGGACCGGGCCGCATCGAGCAAATATATGAGGGGCAGTGCAGAGAATAATGTCTCTAGGCGCCACGTAGACGAAAAGGTCAGCTTGCTGCCCCATTACGTTTAGCATCCTGCCAATGGGATGGATTGAGATTATGATCGAGATTTTCGACGGGTATCAGTCCTCGGAGTAGAAAAAGCAGTTATACAAGTGCCTCTTGAAGATTGGAGGCGAGAAGAGCTGAATGGGGTCTCAAGGAGACCGTGCAATAATTCCTGGAAGCGTCCTTGACGCTTCAGGCCGCACCTCTGCAGGACTGGTCTCCGAACTTTGAGAACCAAGATAGAGAGGCGGCTAAGGCCGTCGCCACCACGAGAGGAGGGAGAATGACCGGCCGAAAGCAACCAAGGACAGCCGGTGTCGTTCACGCTCTGCAATTATGTGCACGAAGGTGAGGTGTTATGTTCAGGCCGAGAAGAAATGTGTACACTGAAAGGAAGATTGGGAGAAGTCTGTGTAGCAGTCTCAAGCCGATTGATTCCTGTCGCCTCAAGTCTTGGTTGGTGGCAGGTTAATACTAAAACGTTTCCTCTGATTATGACTCCGAGTCGGTATCAGGGAGCTCGTCAGACTTCAGAGTCTTCCATGTGTGCTCCATTTGTGAACTATAGACAAGGAATAGGTCAGCCTGCTATGTTTCCCATATATTCTTGACGACCAGGACGGGGAAAAAGGCAGGGGTTGAAAAGGGGTTGAAAAGAGGCACGCACGAGGAAACCTTGGAGAGTACAACGCCCAGATCGAGCATGAAGCTCAAGAAGCGTTTGCGGGTTCTGTGCCGGTTGAACCGGGCGACAAGGACTCCGCGGTGCTTGACATCCTTGATAGGCTTTGTGTGGATTGCGATTTTGAGGCTGTTGTTCGAAAACTCCACCTTGACCAGCTCTCTCAATCGTAAATGGAAATCAATAGGTTCCTTATAGACGCCCCATGAGGCCGGTTTTACCTCCTTCAGCACCTGGTGTTCGAAGAGCTCGGACTCGGCTACCCAGTGCCAGTACTGAGTAATATCCGAACTGCTGGTTCGGTGGATAGTCTTGACCTGAGAGATACGCCAGTCGATCTCTGTGACGCGATCCATACTGAACGTGTCACTCGTGGTGTAGCCATCGACGTCGAAGTCATCTTCTGCATCGACTTCAGAGCTCACCATTGACAGTCTAGACAGAAGAGGACCTTGGACGTCTGCAGGCCCCATACTGTCGTTTGTAGGGCTCTCCGTCTGCTGAAGAGCGCGCTGCTTCTTCTTCTTCCTCGCGCTTCGCGGTGTCACCGTCAGATTATTAGTGTCCGCCACAGACTGGTCGTCCTCCTTCGCGAGGAGCGAGGAGCGCCGTACTCGCTTTTTGCTAGACTCCAGCGTGGGGTCGGTTGACTTGCGCTTCTTGCTTGGAGTAGCCGGCGTGTCCTGCTCCAGCTTAGGTACAGCCTTGGATCCAGACGGGCGTCCGATGTTGCCGAACCCAGCCTTTGCTCTCAGGGCAACGAGCTTAGGATCGTGATACATATTGTGAATCGTCCTTGCCAGGTTAAAACTTTCACCCTGTGCAGTCTGTAGTTCATGCATCCGCTGGCGCAGCCAGTCCAGAGGCGTTACGTCAAGGCTAAACTTGGGAAGCTCATCGGTGAGTGTCGCGACCAGGCGGAAAAGAGTGTCGTAGGTGATCAAGTGGGTCGTGATGAACTTCTTGGCTACGAACTGGTAGGGGTGGATGGGTCCACCCTGGAGAAACTCCATGATCGCGTTCCCCCGGTTGATCTGACGGTTAGCGAGGTCTTTCTTCTTCCCTTCTTTGAGGGCCATCTCAAGCTTCGCCCTCCAGTCAGCCAATTTAGGCTGTACCTTGTCTTCGATGATCTCCCATTGGGGGTCCCAGTAATCATCGTCCGGGGTGATTCTCTTGACCGGAACACCACGCATGATCTCTGGTTCTGTGTAGACGGTGCCGTTGTGGACCAATGAGAGACTCGCGGCACTGATCTCAGGTCCTGGATCCTCGAGGCCTTCTGCGCCCACCACACCCTCCTCGGTCCCTTCACGGGCGTCTGCGGCTTCCAAAGGCGCTTCGCCGATTGGTCCAGAGTCGCTTCTGTCAGAGCACGGCTGAACAGCCTGCTTCACCTTGCCGCCTTTCTCATTGGGCAAGGAGCGACGGCCCGGTTGCTTCTGCCGGGTATGGGACCCGGCGCCAGCTTGTCTGTTTGGCGATGTAGCGAGATGACCATTGACGGGCGTGAAGGCTGACGGTGTAGATGATGGCTGTCCCGGGGCCTTCTGCGCTGGGGATCGCGGCATTGACACTGGGGTACCGACCTGACTGTGACTTGATCTTGGGCGTTGCTGTAGGTCCGAATGTTGAGGAGGGAAAGCGGCCCCAATGCATTGAAGTCCATCCCACTCGCAGTTGCCGCACGTCCTATCTGCTGCCAGGCGGATGCACTCAGGAAAGGGGCCGCTCTTCGTCAACAGGCAGCATTGGCACTTCTCTGCCTGCACGTCGCCGGTGGCTTGGGTCGCGCAAGCCAGCCACTTATTTTCTTTGCCGGGGTCGTGTATGTCCTTCACTAATTCCGCTGCCGCATTCCCAGCCTGGCGCATTCTTACCGCGCGCCCTATCCGGAAACCTAGGGGCAAGGTGGCAAGAACGTTGCTTGCCTTGGGCGTCTTGAGCGTAGTGACGAGAACACCCTCACTGTCAACGATCTGCACTCCGGTAGGGCGTCCGGATCCATCACCAGTGTCTCGTTCGCCATTCGTGGCGGCTGACTCCGCATCCTGCAATCCGACGGCCCGGGAGTTGGCAGGTTCCCCTGACGCATCGTCCACTCCCTTCTCATTCTCTGCTCCAGGACGGATTGGATCAGTCATACCGTGCGAGCTCCCATCAGCTCCGCTTGGCACATCGTCGTCGTCGTCACCATCGTCGTGCACCTTGCCAGAGCCGGCTCCTGGGCTGCCCTTTCCAAACTCCGCCTCCAGCCACTGGGGGGTTGCCAGGGTACGTTGAGCTCGGCGCTCAGCCATTTTCTTCTTGGCTGTCTCGTACTCCAGGTCGACTTCCTTCAGCTTCGCTTCTACCTTGTCACACTCGGCCCTCAGCTCGCGCAGTCGGACAGCAACCTTATTGCGCTCCGTCAGGAGCTTAGTGAGCTGCTGTTTGATAGGGTCGCTCTTTCTGTGATAGTCCTCAAGCGCTCTACGATCCTCGCCCTCTTCAAACTCCCGGACCTGCTTCCAGTAGTTAGCCGCAAAAGCGGCGGCATCGTCCGCGTCCGCATCCATCACTTCCGACCGATGAGCATCGGGAACTGCGAGACTTGCTGCTTTAGAGGGGCAGAGGCTAGTGTCCCTGTGTCAGTGTTTTGCGGCTGATGGACAACGGCTGGTGCGATATAATAGTTGTGAGTATATAGTAGGGCTATAGTGTGAGAGAGGTGTGTGTAGAGCTGGGAGTGGAAGTCTCCTTGCGAGGAAGAAATGCGCCGGATTACGGTGCTCAATGAGATTGGTAATGCGCCGACAGGTACAGCGCAGACGGAGCAGGGCGCACCGTGAACGAGGTGAGAGTGAGATGAGAGCGAGGAATGGCTAGGGAGGAGCGATGCAATGGGTAAATGGTAAGACAAGGCACAATACGCGATGGACTGCGGGGTGACAACGAATAAAGAGGGATAGAAACATAGGGAATATGGCGGGATGGCAGGAGTTGATAGTTTCACGGAACGACGTTTTGAGATAACGTACCTGGTAAGGCCTATAGGCTGTGTTTCTGCAACCGAGGACCGGCGCGAGATGAGTGGCTCGCTGGCTCTTTGCTTTCTCTCCTCTCCCTGCCTTTCTGCAACGTCCCGACGCCGACAGTTGCAGAGCAGAGGATTGTCGGAGAGGCCTTGTGTGGACTCCCTTAGATAGCGCGAAGCGAGGCGATGGATGCGCTGGTGTTCAGAGGATGATCAGGTTGGGAAGGTTGCGGATCGTTTGAGAGCTTGTATGCCAGGGGCTAAGAGAAAAGAAGGCCTAGAGAGAAAGGATGATGATAATCAAGACTTGACTAGTACGTTGCCGGTGCCTACAACATAACTACGTTGGTACTTACTTGTCTTATGCTGGTTGGGCCCGTGCGTTGGTTACTCACTATCGGCACGTCGTCGCGCCTTTCAGGACGATCATGTTTTAGACCAGATACTTAGCTCGTACAAACCTTAGTTTCTTTAAAAACCGGCACCAAATATTAGGGAGTACATACTATAGTACTCCCTACGCCGCCGCAAGAGATACGGAGACCCTAGTAGACTTGGGTGCCCACACAATAGCCAATTGCCTCTATTGCCTAGGTCGGCGGCACCTTACTCAAGGTACCCTTACGATCTCTCACATAGCCAGCTCCCATATCACGCAATTTACACCGCACCCTGATATATGCGGCTTAAGACAATGTGGCCAATACTGACGAGATGACCGCTGAACGTTAATAGGCGGAGAATGGCAAAATTTGCGTGCAACGTTTCCGGTCAAGCCAAAGCACTTGAGACAGCCTTAAAGAAGCTTCCGTCTGATGGAAGGAGTCGGCTTCATTATCTCTTTTCGTAACGTATAGAATTGGAAGCGGAGTGTTACTGAAGAAGGATTGCACAGTTCTCAAGCAGGTCACTTGGATGGCCGGTGATTAATAACATGTACACAACTCGAGTAAGCACCCCAGCTACTCCCCAGTACTCATGAGAGAAGGGATTGTCAAAAATATCCTTCAACTGTACTTCCCTTCTTCGCTCTGGTTAGCCACGGGAAAGCCAGCCGGATGAAGTGTGTCAATCTGCTCCCAGCGAGCGGGAGCCCCTGTCTGCGTGAAGACCGTCCCTTCCAACCCGTCAAGAACCCTCATTGCTCGTATCCAAGACTTGTCCCAAAAGGAGAAACGCATCAGGCTAACCTTGTCAGTCAGTTGAAATATATACACACCAGCATCCGGCCTGGCCTAACTGCCAACAAGAGAGCTGTGAAGACCAGGAGGAGGATAGGTATTACAGGAAAAAGAATGGGCGGGGAAACACAATGATAATTCTGATTCCCGCCGTCAAAGATCCTAGCAATGGCAATATCTAAGTTGCGTACGCAGATATAAACCTGCGAGGCAATTTGAGACACTGTCTCCGATACTTCAACAAGGCACACACATCGGTGAGCCGTGCAATTACTGTAAGGGGCCACTAGTAGGTACAATGCTCTCCTTGATCATGCCTTGATATGTAGAAGCGGACCTTTCTAATCACTGGACGGCGCTTCTTGAAGGGTCAGCTGGGTGATTAGTTTCTCGGCGAGGCAACCTGTGAAGGAAGTTGCGTGTACTACCCTCTACTCTGGGGGGAGGGAGGGCGGGGAGGGCGACGAAACTTGTACACCGGCCTGAGGACGTCCGTGTGAAAGCTACAAATTCTAGCTCGGCTCAGCCAACCGCCTTGAGAAAGACAGCTCGCTCATCTCATGGTATTGGTGACAGAGAATCGTCTTGATACGTCAACGTCGTGAAAGTGTCGTATTCGCATATCCGCGAATCCCATGGATTGGAGCGACCTTCTGTGTCTCAACTCGAAAAGCCCCGCGAATAAAGCAGCCTACTGGACAGAGGAACTGGCTGGGGCCGGGACTATCCCTTTTCGTTTCATCTCGGCCATCACAATGGCACGTTCGCTAGAGCTGGTTTGTTGAAAGAGAGTTCTATTACCTGCAACTGATACCGCCATGTGGATGTTGAGCTTCCGGGTTGGCCATATGCAATGCATGTGTGTAGGAAGACTGCCCTAAGGCGCGAAAGAGAGGTAGACGATGGAGAGAGTAGCCACCGATAAGACTGGAGCGCGAGACAATGATGTCTGACTAGTCTTTTGATAATGATACCTGAAGAATATTATACCTGAACGATAATTACCTGTCTGGAGGACTCATAACCCGTAATAACCATATTCTTTCCTTGTCCAGAAGATCCGCCAAAATGAGCAGCAAAAGAAATGAAAAAGCACCTTAACGCCGTCCTTTTCGCTGATGCAGTTATATTCGTAGGCCTTGCGGTCCCGCCTCACGTTGGAATCACAAGACAGGAGTCCGACCCGTAACTCGGCCACAGTCTGTCCTCGGCACGTTGCAGCCAAGGCACCGCAATCGATATATGGCAACCCTGTCGCCAGCATATGCGCCAGTTAATACTTCGAGTAGCGGTTCGTGCTCGGCGAGAATGGTTGGTCATAAGCACTGGATTGACCATATGGGTCGTCGGCGTATACGGTCGCCCGTCGCTCCTCCTCGGGAAGGAGTTCCTTAACCTCCCAGTTGTTCATTCTTGTTCCAACTGAGAACTCGAGATCTTCCTTAGTGATCGAATCCCAGTACTGCGGCTCACACGTCAGCGTCCTGCTCAGAGACCTAGTATCAACGTATACGGACCTTGTAAATCATCATGACGGCTAGAAGATTGCAGATGGTTGCCAAGAAGAGACCGTCGAAATAGTGGCTGACAGCCTTGCAGATCGACGCGCTGAAGGCGTATAGAATTACTTGGCCAGCGACGAAGAAGAAAAGGGCGAAGGCGATGTCGCCAAGTGGCCAGCGGTCATGCAGAGTCCGCGTAACCAGAAGGACCTGAAGTACCACATACACTAGCAGTTGCACGGCGTTCAACAGATAGAGAACGACGAACAGGCCGACAGTATTCGTCGGTCCGAGACCGGCCCAGCTTCGGAAGGTAGCCAGCGAGACGAGGAAGGAGATGATGAAGGCGGCTAGGGAGCACAACCGCATCATCCACAGAGAAAGGGGGGTCCCGTCCTCGTAGAGTTGGAAGCCAACAAACCCATTGATCAAGAGACAGGTGATGAGGGCAGACGCGAGCCCAGCTTGAATCGCGACGAAATAAGGATACGGCGATGAGCCTGGTGGGACGACGCCAGCATCAACGCAGAGGGAGAGGAAGGTGAGCAACATGTAAAGGTAAAAAAACATGGTTATCTCTTTGCGGCCTGTTGTCTGGTCAGTCCGAGCTGCTCCATTCTCTACAGACAAGCCATCCCTTCTTCAAGGGTCCGCTGAACGAGTGCATGAGGAGGCTATTAGCACCTACCGACGGCAGTGAACTTCCCCCGCACGTGTAGGATCATGACGACGGTCATGCACAGCGCAACGATGTGCATGGCACTCGCGGCGCCCTGGAATATGATGGTGTTCGCCAGCTCAATGTTCCGTGCATAGCATTCCGGTTCGATACCCACCCCGCTCGAGACGGACGTGATGGGTCCGACAGAGGCACATAGCGGGAGTGCTGCCTTGTGGCAGATACTCGTGAAGTCGCCGAACGTCATGGCTAATGGTGTATACAGCCTTTCCTAGGCAGGCCTCGAGAGCAAAGAGACTTGCTCAGTGGAAGAAGTTGGCTTAATCCGGATCACCACGCAGACGCGTGAAGCAGCGCTGTGACTCCGTACCGGCCGTCGTGTCGTTCGAATCGAAGGAGGCGTGGCTGCAAGCGGTGGAGCAGGCGCGTTGAACACCGTAGCGGAGGTTTGGGAACAACGCGGGTTCAACAAGAACCGAGACTGGGAGGAGCCCAATATATAACGAGGAGAAAGGGAGGTGAGAGGGAGAGGTTTGAGCGAGGGAATACGGAGGTTGACCGAGGCGAGAAGGGAAAGGGAGGCTCGGCGCTCCTGAGATGGAATGCTGGTCGTCGGATAGTTGTGCTTGTCTCCGGTATCAACGAGACCCGGCAACAGCAGCCAGCAGAAAGCAAACACGCAGGAGCGGGTTCAGATGCGTTGAACGAAAGTTGGGATAAGATAAGATCAACAGGTGGAACGAGTGTGGTGGTTGTGACGGAGAGGCCGCGGACCTGTGGGAGTCTGACGCTGAAAGCCGGCTGGCGTTGCTGTGGAAAAGGGATCCGGATCGATTCAGGCTTTGTGTGGTGAGTGGGGTCGGCCCAGGTGGCCCTCCTCTCTGATTGGCTTCCTGTCGACTTTTCTTGTGTGCTCTCTTTTCCCGTGTCGGTACGTACCCCTCGTAACCAGCCGCACCTCGTACTCCGTCGTGTGGACCGCAGAGTATACAGTACGAGCAGCACAGCTTCGGCTGCCCATCCCTTGAGCATCACGCTAGCAGGTGCATGCCATTAGAACTCATATGTGGCAGTCGATGTGCCTTGGCTGGCAAAGTGGTCCGTGGACCCTAGATGGAACCTCGCAACAGGGTTGTAACACTGTTGTTACTTTGCGCCATCATGTCTCTCACAGCCGGCAAGCCTCAGTTCTCCTCTGTGCGGTCCCCGATGACACTGTGACTGTTGAGAAGATTTGTGTTGTTCTCATGTCCGTGACATCGTGTTGCCCAATATATATGTTGCAATCTCCAAAGCTGCCGTGCTTGCCAATGGTCGGGAGCGGCGGCCCGTGATATAAGATTGTCAGCCAGTATTGGAACACGTATGGGCACGACGAGAGAGCATCTGGAGGCGACACCATAGTTGGCTATTCTCCTCTTCCTTTCATCTATCTACCGTTCTAGGCTCTAGAGGTAGTTAGAAACCAGCCATCCATTTTCGAGGACCAAATGATCCGTCAAGCCATATCTTCCGAGACCTCCCTGTATGGCTGCTGTCTTGACCATCGAAGATGACAAGGCGTCCATGCGGTGGCCAGCGCCCATCAGAGCAAAGCAGGCCTCCTTGAGCAAAGGAGGCTCTCCTCACAGCACCCATCGCTCGCCCGTTCCAAATCATGGCCATTCTCCACGGCCTGGACTACCGTTCAGGCATTTGACTGGTCGCATCGCAGCTCGACCACTTCTTTACAGAAGAGAAAGCAAAACTCCGAGTGATGCAAGTTTCGTGCCAATGTGACGTCAGGCTTCTATTTCAAATATACACGCAAGGGCATGGGCATCCGCGCAACCCAGGCCAGAGTCGGGTTTCACCATAGAATGGAATGGTGAAGACGATTCGCACAGGGCAGAACGAGGCGAACCGTGAATTGAATAGACCTCAAAACGCCAGGACCACGCTAATGATTCTGATAAAAGCAAATGAGGCAATACAATAGAAATTGCAAAAGACTACCGATCCAAGACGGCTGCTGTAGGATGAGGATTCCGATGGATGGCCGCTCCGATTTTGTTGCTCTACTTCGGCTCGCCGAGGAATTGGACAACGGGCGGCTCAATTTGGATATTGTCCATGTCCAAGCGGCAGCAGCCTCTGACTCTGCATTGGCGCAGGCTGCACAGGCGTCACAGGGTGCCGCACTAAACCGCCCCCACTGGACAGCATCTGGTTTTGGAACTCCGGGAGGATCCCAGTATGGAATTCGTTCCGGCGCCCCAATGGCTGATAATGCATCTGTGTCGGTGGGACGGCGGCGCCGCTGAGGTGATACTCCTGTAGGCTTGCCGAGGGAGGGGGATAAAGGAGCGTCTTGACGTTCCGAATTGGCCTGTAGGGACTTGAGCGGTGTTCGAGGTAGAAGAGGGGTGAGTTGGAGATTGGTGTATGCACGCCCGAATGGTGAGAATAGCCCTCGGCAAGTGGGGAAGATATACCGAAACTTGTGGTCAGGTTGTGCACAGGACTCTGGTGTTTCGTGGGAGTGCCGTACGTCGTCGAGTCCGGCGCAGAACAGAGGCTAGCTGGGTGGGAAGCAGAAGGCACTGGCCCGCTCGTTGCGGAGACGGGGAGCTGCGTTGTCCACGCGGAACTCGTCGGTGGATACACGGTGGCCATAGCACGGACACCGGGAACCAGGGGCGGCAACGAAAGGGATGACGTCGGTTGTTGTTGATGCTGTTGCTGTGGGTAAGTCGAGGTGTAAGCGCCTTGGAGTGCAAGGCCATTGGCACTCGTATTGAGAGTCAGACTTGGGACTGGCAGACGAACCCGATCGGGAACCGGCGCTGGTAGTGGTCGCAGTATGTTCGGCTGGGATGGCTGAGGCGGTTGGCGGCTAGGACGCTTGGCCGGCGGCTCGGTCAGGTCATCCTCTGTCAGACTCCTCTTTCTGGTGTTTCCGAGATTAGGTCGGGACGCCAGGGGCGAAACGGCCGCTTGCGCCTGATATGGGACGGTCCAATTCTGGCCTGCATCACCTGTATAGTGTACAGGACTGGGCGAGTACCTTCTGACACTCGGCGGGGTCGGCTGCATGTAGATGGCAGGCTGTGTATGCTCGGTCGGTGAAGCTAGCGGCGAAGTGAAGCCGGGTCGGTGAGTCGGTGAAGGAAGTTCGAGGGGTAGACTTTGGTGGGTCTTGGTCATTGGCTCTTTCGCCCGCTTGCAGTATTCCCAGTAGCCCGCCAGCTTGACCAACCATTGCTCCCACTCCTCCTTCGATGCCAGGAGACTGTATCGCATGTTGCTCAGAAACTCGACCTCCATCACATGGATCTCTTGCACCGAGATACCCGACACCTCAGCCCAGGTCTTGTTGGTGTATGTATTGTCGTCGAGGACTTGTGCACACCTCGCGTTAGTGACCATTTGAATATTGACGCAACGCCCAACTTACACTTATTCCCCAACATCAACGCCACTGTCAATAGCCGGTACTCGCTTCCTGCTCGGCCCCTGACTGTGGGGTTTGTCATTTTGAGCCTGTATATGAACATCAGAGCCAGTAAGACGACGTTTTGTGTGACCTGGGTCGTTCGCAGCACCGTCTCGACCCATTTCGTGAATTGGGGCGACGGGATGGCCTCTGCGGCAAGCCGCGGGACCGGAAGTATGGAAGACTGTTCGTGAACAGCCTCTGCTGCTCTGAGAGTCTGGGGTGCTTCAAACCAGAAGAGGCAGGTGATCTGGATTATGGCTGATTAGCCAGCAAGCCTAAACAGACACAGCCACGGGCTCCTTCAGCTTACTTGAGCTGCAAATTCGGACAGATCTCCGTCCTCTGGGTCAAGGCAGGACGGCAGTTTCAGACTGTGCATCGTTAAGGAGGGCGAGCCTCTTCTTGAGATCCCAGTCGTCGAGCTCGGTGCCATTATGTGATCCTTGTGGGAAGTAACGGGCGTCGAATGTTGAGTGGAGTGGTGCGATGAGGGTTGAGGTCTCCTCGATGGAACCGTATGCCGCGATACTGGCTGTGGAAGAGACGGGTTTTGATTGGAGTAGCCACTGTAACTTTGACGAAGCGTCTGTTGGATTTCGGCCAGCCCAGCCGTCCTAGATTTCTCCGTTTGGCCCAGGGCTGTGGGATAGGCAGATAGGGGGGCATGATGATGATGCTCGTAGGAAGCGAGGTTAGGGGCTTGGTATGTCGTTCCCATGTCGTCCGCGGGAGGCGTGCGAAGGCCACAGCAGGACGTGGCAGGCTTCTGAGAATGACTGTTCCCCGCGAACTGTTCGAAGGGACTTTGAGATCGCTTGAGTGACTCTGCTCTCTGGCCAGAGTCCAACCGAGCTGGCGAGGGGAGAAAGGTGTAGTATGTTGAGGAAGGTACACTCGAATACATCGGCGGATAGTCGTGATCTCGCGGTTAGGGAACGGCGACGAATCAATGTGCGTCTCGTGGAGGGGCGAACTGTTGTGAGGCCCCAAGCCCGAAGTTCTGAACTTCGAATGCGGGCACTGTGTTTTGAGGAATCGGATGTGCTTGCCTCGCAGGCCCAAGTTATCGTCGCCCGGATCCTATTCACAGCGACCCTATTATCCAGCCGAAGTCGAGGAGACCTTTCCCCACACCTATTATTGTATTGTCCGTCGGCCACAGAGTTTCCACCGCACAATTGCTTGTTACTTCTCTCCAGAAGACTCCCAGCATTTCTAGGCCATATCTACCGCACAGGCCCCTTGCTGCAAAGAGGAAGCTGCGGAGCAGCGCGAACGGGAAGGTACCGCTATTTGAAAGCTGGAAGCGGCGGGACGTGGCTCCGGCGAGCTCTGACGCAAGGTCTCTCGATTCACGGTGCAGAGACGTCAAGGACTCGGGACGGGTCACGAAGACTTCGAAGAGGCACAGAGGACTGGGCAAAGCGTGCAAGTCTTTCTCCCGGGTCTCTTGCGGCTTTGAAAGAGGGTTCGGCAACGGCTGCAAGATGCAAGGATGGCAGGACGAGAGAAGCAGGGAAACCGGGGAGGTCTGAGACTCCAGTAGCCTGCCAGCAAGCGGACGACGAGTGTGGGAAGTGAAAGACAGGAGAGAGATAGAGAAAGAGTAGAGAGACGGAGATGGGAAAAGACCAGGACAGAAGTAGTAGACCGAGGGGAAGACAAGAAAAGGCCCGCGGCGCCGGCCTACTACGGTTTTTGGTCTGTTGAGAGAACGAAACTTACATTCACATCCACACGCATCGAAAGCGGTTGCGTGGTTGCCGTGTAGAGTAAGTATCAAAGCAAGGTGCAGTGTGTGCGTGGTCTGTCGTCTCCAGGTGTGCCTGTGTGTGTAAAGTGTGCGTGTTAGTGTGGGCAAGCCAAGGTACAGGCTGGCTGTGGATTGGCTACCTAGCGCCTCCTCCACGGGCCCTTGTCGTTCATTCATTGCTGCTCCCTGGCAAAATTGCGCTTGGGGCTGCGGTCCACCGTATGCAGGTCCAGCGCCGTACTGTGCCGGGGTTCCCAGAGTTCCGTGGCCTCCAGAGCAAGAGAGTGGACGGCCTGGCTGTGTCCCGTCCTGCACACAAACATGTAACTGTTAGGCGGCTACCTGAGGTACCTTGCTGCGGGCCTGGACACCGGGGGCCGGGTCAGCCTAGGGGGGTGAAGATGGGAGGTACCGCGCTACCAGAGGGATGCAAATAGGGGGTACCGCCTGCTACCTCCCAGTGGAATACGGAATTGATGCGGTAAGAGACGGCAGGAGACATGGAGCTGATCAAATCCATGGATGGTGGATGGATGGAGTCTACTCCGTACTCCGTGCTGGTGACCTGGAGTTACAGGGTGCCTACCTAGGTAAGGTAGGTGCCTAAGGTAAGGTACCTTAGGTCCACGGTAGGCGGAATGTACCTATCTTTCGGCCTACCGCAAAAGTACCTCTGACTAGTCCGTATGGCCCCTCGGTCATTCCATATGGGGCATAACGTTAACCTGGAAAGTAAAAGTGTTGGATTTGCACCTAAAGTAGGGAAAGCCTGAGGGGGGAGTGTACCTAGGACGGCAAGAGAGTGAGGAGTAGTTACTCCGTACTGTACGTAAACTACCTAGGTACCTAACGTACGTACCTTGAGATTCCCAGCTTCCATTCCCGTCACGGGTCAAACAGCGCTCAGGTCGTTCGGCACCGCGGATCAAAGTTCCTTCGCTGACTTAGACCTCGCCTTTCTTGCTCATTACATGCACTCTCTCCACCTACGTTAGGTATCGATCAACAAGCAGGGTAGGCTGTACTTTGATGTATCGAGGCGCCTGGCATCCAGGAAACCCTCTTTCCTTTGCCTCCAGCTCATCTCATCTGCCAGGAGCCTCAGAATACCTGGGCAAAAGGCTACGGAAAGTTTTGCGAACCTTTGATATATGTATCCGCTATCGGCTAGTCGCCTGTGGATGGATATACGGGTGCGGTGTTATCTGGTGATGCGGGTCTTGCAAGCTCCTTTCTTGTGCTCGTGACAGTTGCGTTGGTAGGCTGGCTGGCTAGCTGGGCTGCGCGTCTCTGCTTGTGCGGCGGTCCTTTACTCTAGAACGCCATGAGCCCAGACTACTCCCGAAGGAGCCAGGAGGGAGGAGTTGGGAAAAGATCTCACTTTCCAGGTTATGAAGGGAGGAGGTCACAGTGTACCGTCACACTGTCCCGGTCCAGAGTACGACTGCTCTTGCCCGCCGTTCGTTTCTTCACAGGCTATCCCCTCCATCCATCCATACGGGGGATACGTACCGTTGATACTGACAACAGCCCCTGTTAGCGTCACTGTCTCGTGGGCAGGCAAAGGACATGGTGACACGGCCTACTCGTGAGGTTTAGTGGGAACAATCAAGAGCGATGCCCAGAGACTCAGCGAGTGGTGTCGGTCAGATGTACGGTACTTGGGCTTGGAGGAAGAGGAGAGGGTACAAGCTCCTTCTGCTCCCTTACTGGCGTGTGTATCCACGCAAGCCTCTGCCCTGGCTCGAACAGGCTGGAGGCAGGACGAGATCCACCCCGCCAAACTCTTCCGCACCGTGTGATGGTACCCAAGTCAGCGTGTATCAAAGGCGGTGCCGTCAGTCCGTCAAAGAGATCCGGATCCTCGCTACCCAATTGTCTCAAGACAACGGTCTATCCGTCCCATGAAGCGCGATGCACCCTCTTCTCCTCTCTAAAGCAGGAGCAGGTATTTGCGCCGTGATCATGATCAGGGCAATGGAACGAAGAGATAACGGAGACATGGGATAACAAGCCCAAACATCGACTCAGAGCGTCACGCGCACCGTGTCCAGAATGCTGGGACCAAAAACCATCGATAAACCGTTATCTTCTCACCCCCTCTTGACCTTTCTCTTTTGAGCACTTTGCCCGCAGAGAAACCCAAGGACTACGGCGGGGCAGAGGCCGGCTAATTGCAGAGACTGGTCGGAAAGGTCTTGCTCTCGAGAGAACCGGCAAGCTGACCGACCGCTTGCAGGCAATAAAATCAAGGATGAGCGAGCATCATGGGCCACCCGGCGATGGCTGTGTTTGGAGCAATGTATGAGTAGTGTGGTACTCCGGGATGACCCCATATTAGCGTCGCAGAGTTTGGGGATCTAAGACCAGGCTTGGGAACACCACCAAGCTGGCCGGCGGCAATTGGGGGCGGCGTCGGCATCAGTGTCAGGCGACAAATCTGCTCATTGAGCATCCGGCTGCTGCGGGCATATCCAATAGAGTCATCCGTCATCACCCATCGTGGTCGGCTCGTTCTGCACTACAGATTCGTACAGTCAAGGTCTTTCTCTGGCCGCTTGTGCAAGACCAGCAACCAGCCGGACCACCCTCGTGCCGCCACCGAGCCTACTTGTTGAGCGGCGGAGGGTCCCTGACGAAACGACGACAATGTTTGCCGAGTCCGCCGTATCGGGCCAGTTACGGGGGGCGAACGAGCATGACTAGGAACGTCCTGGAGGAGGGCGGAAGTGCGCTCGGCGACAGTGTCAGCTTTGGATGGCTGCTCCGAATACAGTACTGTGATAGTTAATCCAAGCTGTTGTGATCTCGGCCCTGCAGGGGCACCCCGTTCTTTTGGCGAGATGACGCCCTGTCCGTGGTCTAACGATACCGCGCGCCTCAGACAATTCGAGTGCTATGTCCAACGCAGACAACCCACGAGGAAGAGAAGATGACACCTATGGCATGAGCGCCGTTCGCCCTCGCAGCCTTACCTAGTTGGCTTTCCTGTCCAGTGGTTTGATACAGGTCAACTCCTAGGTTATGGAGGCATGTTCACCAAACTTCACCCGTAGGAAGCGGGAGCTTTGGGACGCGTGCCAGACCGTGGGTTTGCACTGTGTATCAATTTAGCTGGGACGCAATTGGAGATCCTGATGATTCTCGAGGTCCAGAGGGCGGTGTCTATTTAGAGAGCGATAGAGCCACTCCAGCGCGTTTTTTGTGCCCACCAGTCAAGGGGTGACCTGCTGTCTCCTGGCTTCAGAAAGTCTTGACGCCTTGCATTATCACTGCCGCATAGAGGAGAGTTGCTCCGTACAGTATAGCACTATACGTGTGTGTCCTAGTAGGCAGGCAGAACTGTCGGGGCACCACTTATCCTGGCGGGTTGGACGGAGTGGGCAAGGTACGAGCAATAGATAGTGTGTGTTAGTATGCAGACGTTGAAAACAGGAGGATATGATTGGAGTGGCAGGTTGTTGTGTGGTAGTATGGCGTCGGTGTCTCGTCTTTCGACCAAGGCCAGGAGCAACTGGCATTTCATTTGGGGTCTTGCAACGGATACGAGGCCTGGTCGCATTCCTTCGCGTGTAAGTACCATTAATCATCTCGTCAATCAATTGTGCGGCGATCTCATCCGTGAAGTTTCAGGAGCGACTGGCGACAGCAATGACACGAGCATCTGCGTCGGCCCAGTTGTGAAAGGCATGGACACCGTCTCCCCCACTTAACTATCCTCCAACTGACCTAGGCTCTGGTGCTTTACAATAACCGGCTTGCCCCTGTGCTTTTGCTAAACGAACGGGACACTCGTAATGCACACTCCCGGATACATTCACTGCCCATGTATCCAGGCACCTACATAGCAAGGGCTGAAATCTCGGGGGAGTACAGTTGGAACCAGGGATGTCACTGCATCAACCTTCGGCTGAACAGCGTTTCTTCGGTCGTGACCGGCACCGTCTACTCTATTGTTGTGTGAACACCCTCTACCTCACCCATCGTCATTGGTTCATGGGTGAGGTACCAGGCGCGGGCTCCATGCCGCAGCACCGCGCTCGTGAGTCGTCGTGATTAATGTCTGATTGAGCCCGCCGTGACTATTCTGGGCTGACAAGGTTGAGCAGCCCAAACGACCAGCAGCAGATCCGCGGCGTCAGCCAACAAAATGCCTCCGTCGTTTGCGTCATGTCGGCGTCTGTCTGCTCTGATCCAGGCCATCGCACACAGTTAGGGGCAACATAGGCTCCAGCAGAGTGGGTTCGCTAGAAGCATCCAGAGGCGCCGGCCATTGCGAATGCATCATCAACCGAGACGGGCGCCAAGAGATCACCGCGCCACATTGATTGGAAGTCTAGACTGTTGGACTAAAGGTGGGATCTTCGGGCGGCCAGGCGACGAGGGCCGCACGTCTGTATTCAAACCGTATCTCCTGCGTTATGGCGGAGCCCGGAGTAGTAGAGCAAGTGATGAAGATGACAATGGCACGAGAATGTCAATGCAGCAGGTCACTAACATGCTGTTTCAAAGGAGGCGCCCGTTCGGAATACGGAACCGCCCCGCGCTACCCAGCCTCCCTTGCTAGCAACAGTGCACCGCTGCCACCGCAAGCCCAGGAAGCAACTTACCTACTGTTTCTCACATCCAGATCATGTCAGTTAGGAATGTCATCCTTGAGCTGCCGGGAAAGGCAGGGTAGGTAGCAAAAGGTGCCTAATTTATCTCTCATCCTGCATGTCAACGTCAGCCCCCGCCCGCTCTCTGGTGGAGGATCAAAACACGCCGTACAGCCTTGCCTGCACCCGTTTCTTAAATACTCCCAGCGTCAAGGTACCCAGAGTAGATTCAGCTTTCAAAGAAGGCAGCTGCGCAGAGGACATTGACAAGGGCTCAAGACCGGCCTACCCAGTGTCCGGGCGTGGCTTGCCTCTGCGCTTTCTCTCTTCTAGTCTCGGTTGAAAATATCAAGCAAAAGATAGTCACTGGTTCGTGCGCCGCTCTACGCGCCGCCCTACACGCCCGGTTTCCGTGTTTTCGAGCCCTGGCCGGCGGTCACAAGACGAGGCGGCAGCTGCTGCACAGCGGAGCCAGGATGGGAGACCCGAGACTCTCTCGACTCTCTTTCATCGAGTCTGGCTGTTCTCCTGGATGGTTGGATCGTCGCCAGTCACGGCATCCTCGCTATGTCGTTGGTGGCCTAATATGGGCGGGACGGTTCGGCTGCGGATGGAGGAGTGTTGTGGGTGCCGTTCTCCACCTCATACGCAGGCATGTACTCGAGTTACTATGTGCGCCCCGGGCAACAGAGCGGCAGCCCTCGTCAAGATATGCAGTGCAATACCATTAGCATGGATCCATCCTCTGTTTCGGAGGCTGCTTCCAAGCGCCAGCCATTGCAACGATGGGCCGTCTCACAGACTCTTCTGCTTTTTGCAGTATCCCTGACTTGTCTCCAATAGGTTTTGCAGTCAAGTGTTCTACCCAGTTCTGCCAGCGGCCACCATGCGAGGCCGGGTCACCTGCGCCCGGGGAATGGTATCAGCCCCTTTTCATCGCATTTTGGGAGTCCATACCGGTAGATTAGGAGCGAAAGCAAACATCTAATGTTACCTCGCGCAACTCCAGCCTCGTCAGCAATCATCATTTCGCCGTCGCGAGACACGCCGATCAATATGTCACTTCTTAGGTACTGTGGCAGCACCGTAACTCCGTACAACTAGAAGCATAGGTGACAGCAGCCAAGATCGCTGCAGTTCCTACGTGTTACCTGTACATAGCTGCAAAGGCAGATGATCTCCCTTGATCGTGGTCCATGTCCCAGCCAACATACAATTGGCGATGTACCCCAATCAAGATTCTCGCTCGCGGCGATGGCCCTGCTGAGATTGAGACTCCTGTTTCTCCACGTATGAGAACCAACGTCTCAATCTCAATCAGCTAGGCACCCACATACCTCCAGTGTAGATAGAGTATTGTACGCAACCTAGCAGCTCCTAGCAACATCTAGCCATCTGGCCGCTGGGCCATGGTCAAAGTCGGTCGGTCTTCGCCGCCCGCAACAGGCACGCCGTGAGCCGCTCAGTCCGTACAGAGTTCCGCAAACGCGCGGATTCTGCTGGGGGAAGAGTATCCTCCTCCATCGTCCCTCTGGGACGCGGCGTTGATGCGTCTTTGGGTTTTCCATAATCAACTGCCGACCAAGTTTGGCAAGATTCGGCGATCTACTGCAGGGCGTGTCATTGTCCTTCAAGGAGGGGAGGAGGGGGGGAGACGGGCCAAGCCTTTGTTTTTCACCCCAGTGAGGAGCGGCGGAAGACACGAAGCGGCCAAGTCCGCGTGCGGCATGAACAACTTGTGACTTTGCACCATTGTGTACGTGACTTCTCTACGGAGTACTGATTCATTCAGCATCTATCACCGTAATAGTTTGACGGCTCCAAGACCTGAATTATCCCGTCTGTACGCCCCGGCGTTCAAACCCATACGGCCATCCATTAGTGTACCCAGCTGCCCAGCAAGTCCAGCTAAGCCAGGA
This sequence comes from Pleurostoma richardsiae, assembly GCA_030052745.1. Lineage (NCBI taxonomy): Eukaryota > Fungi > Ascomycota > Sordariomycetes > Calosphaeriales > Pleurostomataceae > Pleurostoma > Pleurostoma richardsiae. Next base: position 642,315 of record JANBVO010000007.1, read on the forward strand.
ACCCAAGGCGTTACGACCCGCCGCCTGCCGAAGATGCAGCTCTTGTAATCCGTACCTGTGAGCCACCGAGCGCTCTGGCCCCAGCTCTGTTCTCGTGGCCCAAGCCTCGTAACTGGAAAAAGCCATGGGCCGGTGGGAGGATAACCTTGCCGGTCTTCGTCAACGACGATGCGGGTCAGTCCTCTCACGGCTCAAGCGAGGATTGTCCGGACATCGCCTTCCGCCACCCGAGCTTGGTCGTACGGACTACTACGATCAACAAGGATCATCACAGTAAGCACTGGTGGTTGTCTTGTGCGTTTTCGCAAGTAGACATTTAGCCATTGAAGCTGGAAGGAGAGCGGGCGGCTAGGACCGATAGGATCCCAAGACAACGGACTGCAAAGACCGGATACTGATATCGCATACGATAAACTATTATACCTACATCCTCCAGGCCTTTTCGTGACCATCTTGGCCGGTTCGATCCTGAAATCTCATACGACCAACTGCTCTGGCTCCGGACATGGACGTATAGTTGTTTTCGTCTCCATCACATCAATGGATATGAAATTGCGCCCCTTCGCTCTCGCACAACGCACATACAGCTGATTTGACAGAGGCTCCCATCCTTTGTCATCCCTAATCCAGGCACCTGAGCAGCCGTGACAGGCGCGGTTTACTATCGCTCGACTGTCTCCGCGGTTCTGTTTGATGTCCCCTTAGGACGTCGAGGCCGCAGATCGTACCTCCGGAATTCGCCGTCGAGGCGCGGCAAACTAGAGCCTAGGCGATACAAGGCGCCGAGACAGGTCGCTGCCGTGGATCGTTTGGATGGCTCTTCGACGAGCATTAGGCGTAGCATGTCAACGAGCAGACGCTCCTCCCCGGTTACCTGTGCAAGCCCGCTCATCAATTCGGGCACGTTGGCGGGTGCATGACAGGCATTCACAGGGCTCCATGGGGCCGTGCCGTCTCGTGCCGCAATAACTAGGTGGAGGACAGTCGTGCCCAGCGACCAGATATCGCACTTCATATCATACCACGAGAGTTGCAGGACTTCAGGGGCGCGGTAGCATCCGGTCCCGACGTTCTCCCAGAGACGCTTGGCTGACGTGGCGAAACCAAAGTCGGAGAGCTTGAACATGACGTCGAGGGCCCTGTCTCCGTTACGAGACGAGCACATTGTCAGGCTTGATGTCTCAATGCGCGACCCCCTTGGCGTGCAGGTAAATGAGCACCTCGAGCATCTGCTTCAGGAGCCGGATCTGCTTCTCAACGGTATCGACATGAGCGGAATGGATACACCCGGGCTCTACCAGCTCAGTCACAAGCACCCTGGGCCTCTCCACGAAGCTGGTCCACTTGACAATGTTACCCTGTGTATGTGTAAGCAAGAAACCGCGGGAATGTTTGAGGCGGCTGGGACTTGAGATTAGTGCATGACGTACGTGCTGGCAGTCCTCCAAGATGCACACTTCTTCAGGGTACAGGCTCGGCCTGTCCTCTGGCGTGCATTGGGGCGTCACATATGGAAGCCTCAAGTGCTTGAAGGCCAAGGGCTGCCCCGATGCCGTTCGCACGCCTCTGTATACGTCCGCGTATGAGCCAGATCCCAGCATAGCACGGTAGTCGACGAGGTACGGGCCGCCGTGACCGAAGAGCAGAGCAGGCATGCCAAGGAGATGCTTCTCGCCTTGGGCTTTCTCTAGAAATAGCTTTTCCGAGGACCGAGTTCTAAGCTGGCGAAAAAGCTTACCGTGGGACTTGTCGTCTGGGGTCTAGGGCATCTCGAAGCACAGCTCGATGGCGTCGACCTTAATCACTGAGCCGCTGCTGATAACCATGCGCTGGCCATGCTGGAGAAGATATTCGATGCCGCTTTCATCGGCCCAGGCTCCGATATCACTCTGCCCAGCATTGTAGAGGAACATCTGTATGTACCTCGATTGATCGATAGGGAGAAGCTCCGCATAGACATCGAAGGCGACGACTGTCGAGCCTTCCAAGCCTAATCCGCTAGGTAGAAAGATGTCGCAGAAGCCACGGTTGCTCGGGTTCCCAAATCTCCAGAGGCGAGACTTGGCTGCCTTGGGGAGACGGTCTGGACTTAGATCGATATCAATCCAGCCGTCACTGAAGTGACCACCCTCCCAAAACTGGGTGTTGTGGGCGTGGAGCAGGTGATTGTAGTTCCTGTCATGACCAGAGGAGACCGTAAAAAGGGTAGGATATAGAGGCTCAGAGTCGCCTGATGAGAGAGTCGACCACATAGTCCTGGAGTTTGCCTGGCCTGCGCTTGCGCATACCCGACGGAGGAGGATGACTGCTTCATGGAGGAGAAGATCCATTTATCTCTCCGTTGGAACTTCAAGGGAAACTTGGGAGAAATTACATAGAGGCTTTATACAGCGCCAGGACTCACGACTCTGTAGGCGCCGCGCCACTTGACTTGTTGAGCGTTGCCGTCCATGATATCTGACGTGAGTATATATGAGTGACCAGTAGATGTACCAGTAGATGACTTTAGACTTATAACAAAGACCCCGAGGAGGGCCCCCTATGTCATTCAATGTCTCACAGGCATACCATCAAAGACATTGGTTTTGCCTCACTTTTGAACGCCACACGTGAGAGCTCCATTAGCTAGGTCTTTGGCCGGCCCTCCCCAAACAGAGGCATTATGCTTTCTACACAGGATGGTCTTCATTTGCTCGGCTCTAGGGGTCCTGATCAGAATGTCGCAGGATTATCTGGGTCGAAGAATGTGTAGATAGCGAATGAAATTGATGAGACAGAATAGAGAGCGTCCTGTCATTATACTAGCGAAAGCAAGAGAGAAGCGCCTTTGCCATCATATTGGGCTATGGTTCGCTCCTTGCTCCGCTCTTGACGCCGGACTCTGCATCCTGATTGATGGTCACAGGCCTGGCAACGATTCCAAATGCATCATTTGCTATAGACGTGGCACTTTCTACAGCTCCAGAGGCGGTGTACCTGGACGCTGGCTTCTTTTCTTCTGAGGGGTTCCTCGTCGTTAAAACCGAGTGCGAGTTTGTAAATACCACTCGTCCCCGTCGCCCAAACCTCCGCTTTATTATTAGCCATCCGCAATGCCGCTGGCCGTGGATGCTCAAGACCATGAGCGGCGGGTCACGCAACTTTTCTTGCAAGCCTGATGCGGCTTCGAGAGCTGCCCGGTTGCAGCGACGCCTGGTGGACTCGCAGGGGAACCGTATAACGCAAAGCTTAGAAAGTCTAGCTTCAGGGATTGCTCACCGTCAGCAGTATCTTCAGCAAACGTCCAAGTGTGAAAGCTGTGGTGTTTCTCAAGAGGCAGAGAATCAACAAGAGACTCTGGAATACCGCGTGGCCCTGGGGGCAGACGGTTCCAGGTTGATAGCTTATCATTCGCGGCGGCGTTGGCCTAGTGGCCGAGATAGCCAAGATAGGCTTGGGTAATGGGGCCATGGGGCCCTACCAAGCTGCTATCTCGAGGGGTAAGAGGACCTACGCGCTACAACAAGAGGTGTACATAGTTAAGGTTGACATCAATAGGACGGTACCCTACTGGCTCTCGAGACCCTTCTCTCTCTCTCCTTAGCCGCCCTGCGCCGCAAGTATCTGCTCGCTGTCGAACAGTACCATCGTTGCTGGTTGCAAACGGGAGGGCTGCGAACAATGAACGGTCAAGACGTCAAGCATAAGGTCTGCCTGGTAGGCAGTGGTGGCGTGGGCACCATTGCATCTGTAGTGCTGGAAAAATCCGGCCGCGCCCAAGTCACTACCGTTCTGCGCACAAGATATGCCCACGTCAAGGAGAGGGGTTGGGACATTAAGAGTGTGGACCATGGCACGCTCCAGAGCTGGAGGCCAAGTCGAGGTATGTACCTGCTTGGACGAATTGACTACGACGTACGGACGCGTGCTCCTTGGCGGGCGCGCAGGGCTCGGATGGTGGTGGAAACAGCAGCGTACAGAACTGATTCGATTCCAAATCTTGTAGTGGTGCGGACAGTCCAGGAAGCCGCCATGACAGCGGCGGGAGGAAAGGAGGCCTACGACTTTGTCGTCATCAGTACCAAACAGCTGCCAGACAAGTGGTCCTTGGCGGACCTGATTACGCCGCTAATCACGCCCTCGAGGACGGCGATAGTCCTCATCCAAAATGGCCTCGACATCGAGCTGCCCCTGATCGCCGCGTTTCCCGCCAATTCCATCATGTCGGCTGTCAGTATGATCGGGTCGGCCACTACGGGGCCTAATCAGGTCACGCAGATAGGCGCCGACGTTCTGACAATCGGACCGCACATTCATGACTGCGGCGGAAGAAGTCGTGATGATCAGCTGGCCAAGGCGCGCGAGTTCGTCGACATGTACAACGCCGGCCTGAGAGACGTCACCACCGAAGCATGTTGCATGTTCACGGACGACATGCCAACAGCGAGGTGGCACAAGCTGCTCTGGAACTCGACGTTCAACACACTGTGCGCCTTGATGCGCATGAATGTTGGGGAGCTGCAAGCCTCTAGAGGAAGAGAGACTCTGTCGATCCCCATGATGTGGGAAGTGTTACGAATAGCCAAGGCAGCGGGTCATACGCTGGAGGAGAGCGAGATTCACCGGCTCGCGTACCGCCTGCCGAATGACTGCGAGTATCGGCCGAGCATGCTGTTGGACTTAGAGTGCAATCGTCCGATGGAAATCGAGGTCATACTGGGAAACCCGCTCGCTCGGGCTGATGAGCTGGGGGTAGATGCGCCCAATATGAAGACTGTCTATGAGCTCTTGAAATTGGAAAGGTGGCGGATGGACAGGGACCAGAAGGACCAGAAGGACCTGTGACAGCATTAGCTAGAAACATACAAAACTAGCATGCTCAGGAACGCTCTGTCTCACGTAGTCTTCTTTGCGTATCCGGCTTTCGGAGGCGGTACGGTGTATATCTTCGATGACTTGTGTTCTGACTATATTGGCAGACACTCGTCGGGGAACTGCCGTGCTAGGATCATCCAGTTCCAGACCATGCCTTCGTCCCTCGCTTTCCAGATACGGTTGATGCAGAACGCCTTCGTGCGTTCAGCCGTAACTGTCTTTCTTTGAGCCGATATGGACTCGAAGATGTTCAGGACGGAAGAACGGTCCTCCTCGTCACTAAGCTCACACGCGGCGAGGAATATGGGCCAGAGGAACATCTTGAGCTCCTCCGCGGGTCCGCCCGCGTACAGCAGGATATCATGGGCCATGGATAGGGCTTCCCGGTCGGCCTCGAGGGAAGAACCGGACGGCTTAAAGAGGCGGTAAAGATATAGCAGCGCTGCTGCACGATAGGCGGATGCGTGTGACAAGAATTTTCTCGAAGACCGGAACGGGAGGTCTTGGGGTACGGCAGGGCGCCAGGATTGTATCCTTAGACGCAAGTCTTCAGCTCGTTGGAGGACCTCCAAATGCAGGGAGGCAGGGGTCAGATCAAGCATCTCGCTGCTGGGAAGGAGCGGAATCGGGTCAAAGGCGCCTTCGTCTATGAAATCATGTTCGATCTGCCACACGGGCTGGGTCGTGACGTGCAGCTCCTCCGCAAGAGCACCAAGCTCCTCGAAGAGAGGCATAAGAGTCGCCGTGTATCCCATCAGGCGATCCACAGAAGTCCGCGAATAGTCGTCAAGCCACACAGCGGTGGCGATCATGGGGCGCCGCAGCTGAATAAGAGAGATGATGATGTCTTGGCGAGCTAGAGCGCGGATGAAATACTTAGCGAGCGACGATATCTCGCGCCCAGAGCTGATGTGGTGGTTGATGAGCGAAGCCGAATTTGATATGATAGCTGGTATGACCATGTCTGATACTGCACTAGCAGATCCGACAAGCTGCAAGATGGGTGTCAGCGGGAGACGAGATCATCGCCGCACGAACAGGCAGAGGGAAGAGTGACGCGTGCAGCGGCCACCGTAGGGATTACCGCAGCTTCCACGAGGAACAAGGACAAGGGATTACAGTTACATGCTAACTCACCTCCATGGCGCACAGCCCGAGGAGAAGGCTGGAGATCTCGTCCAGGTCGTACGACGCGTCTTTCAATTCTCGCAGGTTCGCTATGATCCTCGCCCTTCTGTCGAGGACTGGGAGGATAGAACCACCGCGGTGGTCTGTCAGATACATGTGGCCGATGCCGGATAGGCAGTCGACCATGTTCTTGGGCTTCTGATGGAGGAGCACCAGAACGTTGGCGTTCATCTCATGGACGAACTCGGGGCCGATGAGGAGCTCATAGGGATGGCGGTTGAAATAGATCTCAATCAGGGGTTCGTCGGCGGCCTGCACCACGCCCGGCGGGATGAGAGAGAAGCACTTGGGAGACAGCGTGACGAGGTCCGACATGGACTGGTTGGAAGCGTCGCTGCCAGCCGACGGACTTCTGGGCTCATCCTTGGGATGCTGCAGCGACCGCAAGTCAGGTCGGCCCTTGGCGTGGTTGTGGTGATGACCGCTGGTGCTACTGCCGCCACCGCTGCCGGTGCTGTTGCCGTTGCTGCTGCTACTGGCGTAGCCCTGACAGACACGTCGGCGGCGCGTGCATGTGCCGCAAAAGGGACGGGTCTCGTCACACTTGACCTTGGACCGCCGACAGTCGATGCAGCCACCGCGGGAGCGGCGATTCATCTTCAGGGGCCGGCTAGGAGGAGAGGAAAGGGGCGGAGGAGTCATTGTGGCGGGCCGCTCGCCGGAATCCACCGAGGGCGGCGATTCTCTGTGGTGATGTGTGCGCCGACAAGCCTGCGAGACCCGCAGATTGCGTGCAAGCGACGAGGGTTTTGAGCGAACGGTCAGTCAACGACTGATTGACTGACTGACTGACTGACTGACTTGACAGGTGGACGGGGCGGACGGGCGGAGTGCGGGAGACGAGGGGAGATGGTAAGATGATCTGTACTACGTCTGGCGAGGTGTTAGCAAGCCGCAGCAGCAAAGCACCCAATGTACCAAGGGAGCTGCTAGCCAACTTGGCTTATCAGTGACCAATGAGCAGCTGGCACACGCGGAGGCAACCACCGCTCACGATCTGATAACGCTACCAAAGGAGGTACTATAGGTAGGTACACTACTACTGTACGACAGGTACCCAGGTAGGTACTCAAGTGTACTATGGTACTGTACGTGGCACACCTCAGTGCGGAGTAACTTCCAGGTTATTCCGGGCACTCCGGCATAGGCATGTGGAGCTCGGCGTCCGTAACTCCGGCTGATCGGCAGCACTCACTCGGATCCATCCCGGATGCAGGTACGTACCTGACCACTGGGGTGTTTGTCTCCGCTCGTCGTATAGGTACGTTATGCCATTCATCTACCTGTTGCCCGGATGATATGTTTGAGGTACCTGCATATCGCGTCTACCTTAAAGAGTTGTGGTAAGTGGAATAGAGCTCGTCTCTGTCTCTCAACGGTTGTTCCTCTCGGACCAAGGACGGACCGCCTCGAGCAGCTTGGCGTGCGCCTCGGCATCACCGCTTCTCCGAAGGAACTCGCCATACACATCTGGCCCGATGCACTGGAGGAAGATCAGAAAGCCAGCCCACACAAAATCCGCATAGCTGACAGTCCTGCCCTTGAAGAACGGCCCGGCTCCGTCCTCCTTCAGCAACTCGGTGACCTCCCGGAACAAGGGTTCCACCTTGGCCCAGGCCCTCTCGCCGCCCTTCTCCTTCTCCAACTGGTCCAGTGGCATGCCGACCATCTTCTCGCGCGTGCTGTACCAGTGTGCCTGGCTTGCAGTGCTGAGGATCCGCTTCGGAATGGCGGGCAAGTAGATTGGCCTAAACTGCGGCATGAGCCGGGCCATGATGTCCTCCAGTTTCGCGAGGTACGGTGAATCTAGGTGGACTGATGGCTCAGGATAAGACTCCTCGATGACGGTGGCAATCTTGCGGGAGTCCATCACGTATCTACGGTCTGGAAACATGACAGTCGGTATGGTGTATGCCGTGCCTTGCGCGTTGGCGGGAACACTTTTGTCGACGATGCATGTCAGTGTCGTGACGGCATCCTGCTAAGGCTCGTTGGGTTGGGAGATATCGCATGTGCCGGCGCAGGGGAATGTCCGAGCGGCGAGACAGACGGAGACCATAGAAAGCAAGCAACTTACTGTTTCTCAAGCCGTTGCTTGATGTCAGGATATTCACACTGGACAGTATCTCGTCAGCAAATAGCATTCGGTGCAGCACTCGTATGAGGCTTGGTAGCAGCTAGTACATACCCATTCTGTCTTGTAGTCAACGCGTTTGTAGTTCAAGAGCAGCCGTGCTGTTGATGTGCCGCGTTAGATGAAGCATTTTTTCAGCGGCCCAATGGACTCTCGTCGGGTGGAGGTGTTGCTTGCGTACTCTTCCAGGGGTTCAGAGACCAGGCAGTGCAGGGCGACCTGCTTGGAAGATCGAACAGGATGGTGGTTTCAGGCGCCATATTATCGAAGCTTATCGATTTGGCGTCGCTGCCCGGTAAGACGTTGCGCACTCGCAATGCTACTTGGATCGTGCGGGGACAGTAGTAGGTGCCTACTACGTCCACGGTACGAGGAGGAGACAGACTCGCCGATTCCGGGTTGTTCAGAGCACCACGGCCCGGAGCCGGAGCAAGTCGACTAGCGCCTTAGCTCCACTGCCGTGTCGTATACGCTTGATACCTACGTACCTAGGTAGGTGGTGAATAAATCAAGCACTCACACACATACACACACACACAAATTCAGGCCGGAGGCCCGCCGACTAACCCGTATCCATTCCGCGCATGAAGAATTGACTACAGCGGGAACAGATAACACATCGAGCTGCGCAGGGATGGAGCCTTCGACCGTGAGAGACTGAGAATATTCGACGAGCCCTTCAGCCCTACTACCATTATATCCAGCGCCACTAGTGATGTACTCCCTGCACTGAGATAGATAGAGAGGCGGCGGTGTCGATGACCGCTCAGAATGCCGGGTCTTACGCAGCACTATTTGGGTTGCATGTAATACATCTTGGCCCAGAGACACAGGTGACGACGCTAGCTTCGAAAGAAATGATCGCCAACAGTGCATGGAGTCTTGTACAATAGGCAGTCGTGGGCTCTTTGTGTGTATAGGCTCACGCTTGCAAAAGCTTTCGGTTCATAATGCTCTATATACTACAGATGGCAACTAGTTCCGAATGCGCCTGAGTCTGTCCAGCAATGTATCGCAACATCCGGAGTAAACTCCCTCTACCCAAGGGTTGGAGGGGGGGGCGCAGCCCTCGCTTTAGTTGCTGCCAAGCTCATCCTCGCTCTCCCTATCTGTGTCTTTCGAGCTTCGTACGCCCTCACACTCTTTGGCAGTCTCATCCACAGCCTTCTGCCAATCTGCTCCGCCTGTTCGCATCACTAGGTGGTTGTTGAGCTCCGCCTTGAACCATCTTTCGGGCCGCGTCGTGCTTCTCGAGCCACCCTCCAGCGCCGAATATGCTGCGCGGGTCGTACGCATTCTTTTAGCGCCGTTTTTCTTACCGCCTTGACTCACTAGATTGCTCAGCTTAAGCCGCTGTTGCTGGAGGCGGTTGTCGTATGCTACGATGCCACGGACGTACGGGGCTACGTCTACCGTGATCATGGTCATTGTGCGATCGAAGACGGAAGCGTCGAGATACCCGCTCGATGATCCCTGGAGGACCGTGGTAGGGTTGTCTGACGCCGCAATCGCATCGAAAGCGAGACTATAATCGTGACGGGTGATGGCAGGGGTCGAAGGTGACGTCTCGGTGAACTTGCGGCGGATGTTTGAAATTACTTTGCCCTCATTCAAGCGTTCTAGTTGAGGCGTCTCTGTCCCACTGGCAATTCTTTCATGCGCGGAACACAGATGCTGAAGGGTTAAGCACCTGAGAGTAGACGGCAAAGCAGTACGAAGAGTATCATGATCGTATCGGATAGGGGCTTCAAGGAGCTGCTGTCCGACAGTATAATCGTCCCTCGCCTTATGTGAGATTTCAGGAAGGGTCGGATCGATCTGTTCCTGGCCAAAACATGTTAGCTCGCTCAGCTTATATGGGAGAGACGTGTAAACGAACAGCGAAGGATGTCGAGAAGCCCATATGCCCGTAGAGGTCAGCGGCACTCATATCATCCGCAAATTCATCGTAAACTTCCAATACGTTGGCACGCGTCGTTGAAATGAGGGAGACATTGAGGTGTTCAACCCATGACTCCATATCAAGTGAGTCCTGCCAGTCACCAAGATCCACTCTCCAGAAGTCCCATGCTTGTTGTAGTAGCTCTTCCTCGGTCCAAAGTTCGTCGCCATCGCTTGGGATACTGTCCCGATCTAGCCAACCCATGCCAGTGAGGTACGTCCCTTCGCTAACGACACGGACAACATTGCTATCCTCATCGAGGTCAATGCCCTTTGGCCATCGAGGAAAGAACCAATCAAACCCGCCCTTTCGGTCGCCAACACCTATCTGGCACCAGTAATTAAGGTCCATTAGACAGGCACGGATGTCATGCTTGCGCGTCTGATACAGAGCCTCAACAGCGTCTCGACGCAACGCGTGACCTTCGCATGCAGCAATCATGAGCAAGCGGTCAACGGCGATCTCGACGGGAGGCGAGCTGAAGCGAAAAATGCCGTGCAGGCTGAGACTCTGCAAAGGGATCAGATTTTCATCATTGCAGGTGATGATGAACGGTCGCTTTGATTGCGCAATCAGTCCAATGACCACTGTCCAAAACTGTTTGTCCTCCTCGTAGATGATGTCAGCTTCTTCGAGGAGGATGAGCGACTGTTTCTGGCCCTTGGAGAGTGCCTTATTGACCTCCACCTTCGGCTTCAACACCCGTTCCGTGCCGTCTTGCGTTGATTTGAGGCCGGTGGAATCAGACCGTGGCTTGAAGAAGGAGTTCATCGTCGCTTGCTTTCCAGATTTGATGTCCGGGACAATTTCTTCTTCGATATTTTCTGATGCTGTGGGGTTTGATTGATGACGTTGAACAAGGTGATTCCTGGTCATGTCCCCGATCTTTTCAAGAACGTCCTTCCCGCTCCTTCGACTGCTTGGATTGATTTCGAAAACCTCGAAGTCAAGCTCCTTGGCTATTGCATAGACTGCCGCTGTTTTGCCACACCCATGGGGACCACTAATCAGCACTGTATTCGTGAGACGGGACGCATTCTTCGAGTCCCTTGCTGCAGTATCCCCAGCCCGGATAACAGTCTTTTTAGAGACTCCATGGCCACCGCTTGCTAGGCACTCGTCTTCTGCCTCCGAGATCTCGTCCATTTCGTTGGCTTCTTCGTCGCTATCAACGATAAATCCGGCAAGCTCGTTTTTCTTGCGTTTCTTCTTTGCCGGAGCTGTGGCCTTGCCAGCAGCACGCCGACGCAATGAGCTGGACTTTGGGGCATCAGCATCAGGAGCGCCGGTATCAACTGACTGAACCTTCAGGGTTTGTAACCAGTCACGGAGAAGGAAAGGTTCACGACCCGCCTGCAGAACCTCGATCGCGGCAGCAGGAGAGTACTTGTGTGCCCAGCACAAGGATTCGCACTGCGACTCGTCGAAGGCTGAAAGTGACCCGCGTATGGACCCGTATATGTGAGTGAGCGAAGGATGAAGTGCATTGCTATTTGCGACATGCAAGTCAAGCCCAGGGTCGCTATGTTGTTGATTGCCTTGTTTGAGCATCTTGCGCTCGGCCGCCTCCGGTAGCACGGATCGTAACTCGGGAAGGATGCGCCTTCCAAGTTTCAGCCCACTTTCAAAGTGCTTGACCGGAAGGCGAAGCTCGGGGGGTGGTGGAGTGAAGTTCTCAGTATCAATTCTTTTCACAACGTCTCTAGCACGAGACAAGTCGAGTCTGCCAGTAAGGAGCCGTATGACCGATTCTTCTGGGGAGACAGATGTAGAGTTGCCCTTGCATTTTCGGGCAGGCAAAGTCATGTTCCCGACATGTGGAGGAGGTTCGCACCCTCGAGTGTGGACCATATCCTTGCAGGGCCAGGCGGGTAGCATTGCCCCCGGGATCCTCAAGCCACCAGACCTAACGCCGAATTGTGGAAGCTTGACGCTCGGCACAGGACCTCGGGGCTTCGTCGGCGAGTAAGGGGTCGATGTGAACTGCTTGGCCGAACCATGTGGGCAAGGTGTTCTAGACTTTGCAACGTCACCATCGGCAACAGCGTGTTTCTTTCCGACCTTACTCCTAAAGAATGGGTGCACTTCCTTGGACTTGGCCTGGTCAACACTTGCCCCGGGTTGTAATGTTCCACTGCGCTTCCGAGAGCTCGCAGCGCGCAAGGCATCATCTATCCTCTTCCCAATCCGCGCCCGAGAGTCTTCATCCTTAGCATAGTGGATTTTAATGACTCGTGATGGTGCGATCTTCTCTCTCGGCAGTACTTGACCTCGGTCATTGGAGTCGCCCCTTCCCAGCGTGGGCGCAGGTGGAAAGCCAGTCGTATATGTCTTGTGATCAAACCGTAGGATCTTACTCGGTTTCGGTGTGCTTGGTCGTTGTTCGGCTCTTCGTTCTGCGGGGTCGTCTTGCATGGGAGAAGAAACCTTAACGCTTAGAGTCTGCGGAATCTGCAGAAGAGGTTCCGCAGTCGAGGACTGCTGCGGATCGTGGATGGTCGTAAGTGACTTGATGTGGACGTTATTTTGGAGGTCATCGAGGCGAGCCACACCCTCACTGTTATCCCGTTTACCACAATGAGGTATGCTGGCCGGGGGATTAACGTTCCTGTCCAGCCGTATGAAATGGTCGGCGATGCTCCCTCCTGAAGCCTTCATCTTCTTCTTCGGCCGCCGGGGCCTTGACCCCTCCTCGTCAACCTGGCTGGCATCCCTCTCAACTTTAAGTCTCTTACGTCGCGAGTTAGCAATGGCATCTGTCTCGTCATCGGTGTCTCCTTCAGAATCGGTGGCGCCGTCAAAACTCAGAGCGGAAAGGTTGCCTGAGTCGGAAGACGTTGCGCTCGTCGATGCTCTGTCATCGGGGGGAGCAGGTCGCGGCGGCCCAGCAAAAAAGGGATGCAACTTCTTACTCCGGATACCGAGCACATCCCCGTCCATCCTGTCGACAGCGGGGGAGCAGCACATCGGGCGTCAGTCCGGTTGAAGACGTCTCGCTGCCTGTTGTTGTTGTTGCAGTCAGATACGTGCGGACTAGCAGGCCATTACCAAGTAGAGACGGTAGCCCACCTTCGTAAAAGAGCGAGTTCACTTTTGCTTTCCAGATAATGTCGGTAGTCTAACCATTGGAACCAGTTCTAGCTTTGCCTTGGGTTCAGGTACAAATCGGAGCAACACGTTCTCACTTTGCAGCCTTGACAGGACCGCCGGGGGGGAAGCAGTAAATGGTGGGATGGGGAGAGTGAATTGTCGACTCGCTTTGCAGTTGTTCGCTGAATGGATAGTGGACTCCCGTCATTGTCCTAAGAAGTTGCGCGCTCCAAGGCCTTTCCTTGGTTTTTGACAAAGGACAGCGCGACTTGGGAAGTCGCGTCCAGTTAGGTGGATCATGAAGCGCGACTTCCCACCGCACATCAATCAATCAATGACGGACGCGGACGCCCACCCCACAGCGCACGGTCCAGTGGCGCCTGCAGACTATAGCGGCCTACCTTATGGTCCTTGCCTAGATACCTCAGGTATCTAAGGTAGGTTTAAGCCTAGGTACCTACCTAGGTACCTTAGACGAGTGATAAAGCAGCACGCAGCTGGAAGGAAGTAAGAGAGCAACACCCACCAACTATCACCCCAGTACCGCAGTACCTGCAGCACAATACGATTTCATTTCATTGATATGGTGCTCTAGGTGTCACGGTTACGATGAGAAATCTACGTGTGTAATCAGAGCGGTAAGATCCGAGGTGTCTAAAGGGCGCGAGACGGCTGGCTTCTCGTAGGAAAATGATTTCAGGCTTTCGGGGTTCTCTTTTTCCCTGCTCCTTTTCTCAGAGTCTGTTGTCATTGATGCCTGGGTAAGTACTATGGTAACACACTCAAATCCGAAGGGATACTAGTGTGAATTGTATCCTGGGTAGGCATTCTTTGGCTTTTGTATCGTTTTCGAAAAGATACGTAGGTAGGTACAGGTAGATATGGTAGGTACGGTAATTATGGATAATCACTACAAAACATGTGTAAAGTCTGCTCTCTGTACACGTACGAGTAGATCTTCGAGTCTCTGTGGGGTGATAAGACTGATAAGATCTGTCAGCCCCGCCTTGAAACTCACCGCCTACCTAGGTAGTGTAGGCTCTGTAGCGTCGATCGGCAGATGGTCGGACCGTCTTGAACTTTTTTTTTTCCTCTTCGTAGTGCAACAAGTCCATCGAAACGGGTTGCCCTCGTCTCGCAAATGCGCCACATTCCCTTTCACGTTGCCTCAGACATCGACATCTCCATGTCCTAGGCATGGCTTCCAACTTTAATATCCAGGCGCCTTATGTACTGGCGACTCTTCCTCGACCCCTGAACGCCGCCGGCACAGGCTATGTTGTCGGTAGTGTCTGGGGCCAACAGCCCGGGTTGAAGAGGAAGAGACGGCCTGAAGTAACGATTGGAATTGACGGAGAAGCCGTCAACATTTACGATGTGCGTACATGATATTGCCTCGACGGTTACTTGTCCGACGTTTCATCTAGCTAACTGGCCACCAGATTGCCTCGTCACGTTTGATAACGTCCTATCCGATCCCCCCACAGTCTTGCTTCTCCTGTGCGCCATGCTCGACGAGATGGAGATCGTCCCTGCGCAAGGAGATCGCGAGATATACCTATATTGCAACACAGGACCGAAACACCAAGATCACGCTATTCAAGGACGTACTCGGTGCTTCAGGGGATACAAAGTCGACTAACATCTCCCGGACCCTCAATACCCCCAGCAAAGTGGTCCACCTCAGTACCATCTCGTCCACCGACGCGAACAATTCCATCTTGAATGAAGGAGGAACCCTATCCGATCTCTTGGCTGTTACAGAAGATGGCTCTGTTATGTGCTTTCATGGAGAAAGCTTACAGCAGACCTGGAATACGTCAGCCGATATTTTGACTCATGATGTCGTCAACACGCCTGATGACACTGGTTTTCGAGTTGAGCTGGTCCAGGCGATGAGCGCTACTGATGTCGTTGACGGGCTTTTTGGAGGGAAACATGACGTCTTCAAGATCTTTCCGCAGCAGGTGGAGAGTGATGCGTTCAACCCTGGCGTGCTGGTTCTCGTGACTAGCTGCGCGTCAAAACAAAAGGGCGAGGCTCGGTGGCTTCATGTGTTGGTCATTCCATCCCCGTCGCAGACGAGTACGGGCGCAAGACTAGTCCAAGTTCACACGGCCCCCATCCCGTCTAGCGGGGTCACGGCAGAGTCTTCGCCAATTTTTCGACTGGACATTTCCTCTGGCTGCCTGCTAGAACTCAGGAGAGAAACCCTGGTTACTTATGACTTGTCGAAGAGCGTCGTGGGAGCTGAAAGCATGTTAGAAGTGCCGGGTATCAGGTCCTTCCTTCGTATATCCAAGTCCTCCGTGTTGGCTGCGACGTCTACTTCAGTCGATGTCTACAACACTCCTTTCCGTGCCCTGCAAGCTTCAACCGCCCTGCTGCCGGAGACCCTCTCTAAAGATGCTGTGACGGGGAATGCGACGGAGACTAACCTGGCATTGCTCGCATACTTCACGAAACTCGATATCGCTGTTGGTATCATTGGCACCTCTCTGATCGCAGTGCAGCTCGAGTCACCGAAGCTCCGAAGTAGGAAGCGGTGGGCCGATGGACTATTGGTCGACGCGCTTGGCCGTGGTATCCCACAAAGGGTTCATGGCGTGCAGAAAAAGGGTGTTCACTTATCGGAGTCGTCGGTCTTCGCAGGCTTGCTTCCAGGCTCAGCCACTGACGACTACTGGTCCCAGTTGACGTCAGATACGAATAGGGCTGATGACTTACTTGCATCTAACAACGTCTCCGCCTCTGAAGAGTTGCTCGCCGAGAAGTTCGGGATCACGACCAAACGATCTCATCGGGGTGTGGACGTCGTCCTCGCTGGAGAGAAGCGCAGTCCGATCACGGCAGAAAACAGCCAGGAGGCCGAACTTCCAGAGTGGAATTGGCCCGCTTCACGTTCGCTTTACCCCAGAGTCGACCGACGTTGGGTCTTGTTTACTATCACGCGCGTCTTCTCCTGGGATGAGGAAGATATGGGAATTAAGACCTATGGATCAAGCCTCAGCTGCCGGTTGCCAGACAGTAATCTGGTTAACTACCTGATATACGCGGGCCACCTGACAACTTCAAACATACTGTCGGCATTCAGGGACGCTATGCGGGGGGTGGACGACATTGAGTATATGTTGGGCGAGGAATTGCCCCAGCTGCTCGTTGAAATCGACCCTACATTTGAGCTGCTTCTTGCCTATCTCTCATCTACTAAGCTAGGAGCGATCGAACTTCTTGCCGCCGTCCGGCTAATTATGCGGAGCCTTGAGCTTGTTCAGGATCCTACGACAATGGCACCGCAACTCCTAACACTGGCATCAAATGGCTTGGGCGAGGATGGCAAGGATATCGACATCAATGCGGAGAGCGGTGAGGTCGCCATGGAGCTCGACCGCCTCGAACACCAGTTGGAAGTAACGGAACATTATTTAGGCAACGATGCCAGCGCTAGGGTTCGGGGTCTCAGCGTTGCCTTTAGCAAGTTGGGGAGCTGCCCACCCATTTCTACTATAAAGGCCCTTCATCGTGGTTATAAACCGGAGGAGATTCTGTCACTGATTTATATGTTGCGCGTGGAGCTCGTCAAAGATGGCTGGACGACCCGCTACCTCGATTCGACTCGTCTGGACCAGGACGAAGATCTGGAACCGCCACCGGATGGGAGCATCCGGCTGATCGCTGATTTGTTATGCAGATGCATCGACTCAGTCGGCCCTGGCGGCTGGCTCATCAACGATGCAATCCTGGCAGCAGGGAACGGGGACGATCTAGACTCAGCTGACTTTCTAGCTTCGCTGAGGCTCGAGGTCAGTGCTGCCCTAGAGGCTGTCCAAGAAGCAGTCTTCCTCCGGGGTATCGTGTCGGAGGTGGTTAGATTCGGCAGCAACATGCAGAAGGTTGCTGTGGCCAGCAGCAGCTTGGGGCGCAGGACCGTAGCGGACGACGTGTCGCTCAAGGGCGAGTCAGCCATGCTCCCCTTCGGCATGAAGACCAGAAGCAGAATATCAGCCGAGAAGGTTGTTTCGGGCGGGGAGGTAGTGAACCGGAGCAAGAGGGAGGTTGGACATCTAGTCAGCAAGAAGGTTGGAGCGTACTCTCTTGAACGGATTACCGTGTAAGACAGAGGGCGAGGCGCAGCAACCGGCGAAGCGGGAACTTCCCGGACGAGCGCATGTGCCTTTAGAATAATCAAGTAACACACGCCTTACTCATTCAGCAATAAATTGGAGACATGTCCCAATGGCAGATGACAACGCGCTACATGAGCACCGCCCGGGACACCTCTATCTTTTTGTCGGTAGCAGCATCGCCACTTGGCGCAGTGGACTTTGTATCGCGACCAATGTACGAGGAACAGCCTCTCTGCGTGTAGACGCGTTGTCATCTGAGCTATGTCCATTCATGCCACAGTCATCTTGACGGCGCGCTCGACAGGTCAGACTTGGGCCTGGAGCGGCGGAGCCGCATCTCCCATCACCTGCCACTGCATGCCCGGCGGTTGCAAGCAGCACAGCCACCTAGGGCCTGCCCGCGGAGAGCCAGTAGTTAGACACGTTCGCTTTGCACAGAAGGGCTTAGCTAGCTGCCCTGGGGCGATATGTGCGATTTGAGCACGCTTTCAAAAAAGGAAGGGGTATTTTACTACCCTGTACTCCATGACTACCTGACTACCTACATCGCCTCCTCGCAGACGCCGTCTGTAGCCAGGCGCCGATGCCGGGGTCCCCGTCCGATGGCGCACAGAAGAGTGCAGCAGGAGGTGCAACCTGCAGTCGTGAGCCATGCGCTCGGGCGAGACCAGACGGGAGCCTGGGGCTGAAGGGAAAGTGCAGTCTAGGCTTGCATTAGTCGGTGCATAGATCGGTTCTCGATCGCGTAAAGGGTTGAATGCCCGGCTCCAGCGGCCGAATCTGGTCGACGCAGAAGCCGACAGCTAGGAGCTGTTTCTATCATACTCTCCGGTGTACAGTAGGGTATGTTCTTTTCTCTTGCATCCTGTCTGCCTGTCCTGCCTGTGCATCGGGTTGTCCACAGCCTTCAATTTGCAACAGAAGATAAAGGGATGGATGTGGGGATGTTGGGGGGAGAGGGACTAGCAAGGCAGGTGCTTTTGAGGTATCTCACTGGCTTCTGCTACCTTAACTACGAGGTGTGCTCCGTACAATATCTACCCAGCCCCGAGGTACCTAACCATCTAGGTGTTCAAGGTAGATAGGTACCTTCGGATCTGCCCACACCTGTCGTAGGAGCCATTCATCGTCTATCGTGGTCATTGGACAGCGCTGCCCATGATGTTACGGCCAGCCAAGCCAACGACGTCACACGTCACACCCGCTGCTACCCTCTCCCCTCTCCAGAAACTCTCGTCCACCGAAGCCCATCGTCGACGGGACGGCCTTCTCTTCCACTTTGCCTCTTTTACCCTACCGACAGGTACATTTTCAACATATCAACATGTACCTGTGATGCGAATTGTTGCCAATGTTGTCAGCCCAGTACATACACGGCCTGTCCCCGGCACAGGTGCACCGCAGAGTCGATCGTAAAGGCAAGTGGTGTAGGTGTATTACCAAGGTAATCTTCACTTGGGCGTCACTTCGCCATCCCGTGATGTGCCTCAATCCCCCGCAAGAATAGGTACCCTACAGGCTCTTAGCTCCCTCCGTCGAGCTAAAAGATGCACGCCATACCCCATACATTCCCGTATGTACACCACATTGGTAATGCATCTCTCCCGTGCCAGTACCATGCAAATGCGACACGAGGTACCGTTGGCCATCCAAGTCTCCGATTCCGACGGTCCAGCAAGGACGTGTTGGTAGCCAGACAGCCTCGCCTCCATTCACTCACGCACCCACCCACCTGTCTACTACATCGACTGCATCATCGGTCTCCCATTTCGCAAACCGACATACTTTCCCTGCCATCGTCACTATCACCCCGTAGCATTGCTGTCCATCGACGACCACCTTGCACTGGGCCTCGAAGACGAACGCGCAGGCTCTTCTTAACACGTCGAGCCATCTGGCTGACCACGTCACGTATTCCTCCCATATCTAACAGCTACCTACGTAGCCGCTCACTATAGCCCCAACGGAATCTTGCGACCGCGGCTGTAGATAGCACCGCTAGCCAAGGACCACTGCCCGCCAACTTCTAGCTTAAAGCAACTCGATCCGCGTTTGTCTGTGGTCATCGACCGGTTCTTCCCTACAGCGGCGCAGTGGCACGCACCCTTGTTCCCCGATGACGGCCGGCAGCGCGTCCGCCTCTTCCATTGCTGCCGTCGATGCAAGCGCCCGGGACCTCTATCGACGAGCGCGCTCCTTGCATCCCGAGCTCACCAGCGTCGCCACCGTCGTGCGCTCACTACATACCGTCCTAAAGCATCTACGTGCTGAGGTTGAGGACCCGGACAGCCTCCTGAACTCCCGGCAGCACGAGACCTCCGTCTATGCGCGCCAGCTGACGCCCATCATCCACGATTGCGATTTCACCCTCGGGCGTCTCGGCACTCTGCTGGACAGATGCGGCGGCGGCGGCGGCGGCGGTGGCGGCGACAGGAACTTGAGATGTGACGCTAGCGAAGGTCTTGCTGTGCAGCCTCGTCCAAGTGCGACCGGCGCAGACGCTGAGGATCATGAGATTACCCTAATACGCACCGAGCTCGAGAACCACACGACCAACATCGACGCCTTCCTGAACACCGTGCAGTTACACAACCCGACGAGGTCCCACGCCTCGCTTGATCTCGACCACGCCGACGCTAGGCAACTCCACGCCATCAAGGACAAAGTCGACGTCATCGCTGCTCGACTCTCGAACAGGCGGGGCTCAGCGGGTAGCAGTGATGCAGATGAGGATATGTGGCAGCAGTTCCGGGCAGAACTGGTGAGTGAAGGCTTCTCTGGCGATGTCTTGCAAAAAAACAAGGTACGTTGCCCCTCCTGCTCTTCTGTACTGAACCTCTCATGACACACTCGCTACTCTTCACGATACAAGCATCAAGACAAGTAACAGCCATATAGGAGATACTGCGCGCATACATCCGTGAGCTCGACGCTCATGGCCTGTTAGACAGCGGCAGCCCACCATCAGTTAGGGGCCATACCTCTTACATCGTGCCTCCTAGCGCTGCCAACCCGGCGATCGAGCCGCTGCGTCGTGGCCATGACGTGAGTCCCAAGGAGATGGTTCCTAACATGGACAACGAGAAATTTATGCCGAGTCTGAAGTATGAGCGTCGCCAACCTGAGCTTGGCCCACGTTGCAGTGCCGCTCACGCCGACCATATACCACAAGCCTCGCCTCCTCTGCCGCCCCCGACGCAGCAACAACAGCAGCAGCTACTACAGGCCCCTTACCATAGGCGACCTATCCCGTCTGCGCTTGAGCAATCGCAGGTTAATGGTTCGTTATGTCGTCGCTATTCGTCTGACTCGGACTTGGAGTCGAGTTTTAGCCAGCCGCTGGCCCTAATGTCTACCCGGGACCTCATCGCCTTCGATGATCACGAGGCAGAGCAAATTGTAGCTCGAATGGGGCACCTGCACCTCTCGCCATCACTTCAACCGCCACTGATCCAGTCCACCTATTCTGTCTCCCCAGGAGCGTCTCCCAACAACGGTCGGTATCTCCCTGCTCCATCCCACTATCCGAGCCCTTTGCCGCCTGCACCGGATCAGACCCTTTCAACTTCTCCTCAGACACAAGCTCTCCTTGGCGTCTCGCCTCGGTATGTCCCACCTTTGCCGCCCTATACGTCGCCAATATACCACCCAGCGACGATGACACCACCTCCTGCGTATGGGTCGAGTCCCACCGTCGCCTCTGCCCCGGTAAATCTCCCTGCCATCCACCAATCGCGCAGTAGGCTAGCGCCAGACTCTCATGGAATGGACATTCCACTGAATGCAACATGGACGCGGATAAGAAGGGCGCTCGTGTCGCCTGAGGTGCTTGAGAAGGCCGGCGTACGATATGAGGCGCGACCGGATTTCGTAGCCATCCTAGGCATCCTGAATCGGGAGCAGATCGCTGAATATGCCCGGCTAAGCGCTGAGGTACGTGCATCCCGAGGTAGGGACAGGAGCGCCTATCCTGGCGAAAGACGTGATCACACTGTGAGGGGTAAGACGAAGGGCAGTGAAGAGCTGGGATCGGATTCGGATGCCCTCTGGGACGAATCGGACACATCCGACGATGACCTTAAGAGGTACAGTCAGGTGAGATACGGTGCCGCCAAAGAATATCACCCGGCACAAGACGAAAAGGGAGGCGACAGGGGTACAGAGGAGAAAGGCACGAAGGTTTACCCCGTTATCGTGCCTCCGCCAACAGACAACAAGACCAGCCCCGCTAGCACCGTCGCTCCCAAGCCAATACTCAAAAATCAAAACACCCACCGCGTGCGCTTTGACGCCGACGGGCCGCGCGAGATTTCCTCAACAGATGACGTCTCCCGGGAGAGAAGCCCGTCGTCGCGGGACGAGCGAAACGGAGAGAGGGACAGACATGGGCGTAATCGTCAACATGAGGACAAATACGCCCGGCGGCGCGAGAGGGACCGGGATCACGAGCGTGGTGATCGTGAAAACCAGAGAGATCGTGTTCGTGACCGGGAGTCAGACGGACGAAGGGACCATCATGGCCATTACAAACATCGGGGAAGCGACCGCGAGAGAGATCGCGATCGGGACCGGGACTGGGACCGCGATCGGGACCGCGATCGTGACAGGGAGCGGAGTTCCACGTCGGATGATCGCCGCGACGATCGCCGCCGCATTAGAAAGAGCGTCTGGGGTGAGACCATAGGTGCTGTTGGGATCGGAGGCGCCGCGGCTAGTCTGTTAAGCGTGCTCACGGAGGCAGCTGCGGGTCTCTGAAGAATGTTTCTCTTGCTATATCTTTCAGGTACTGATGCTGTATTAGCTGATGGAGCAAAATATGATGCAGGGGGCGACTTTATCAAGCAGACTATCAACGGCTGTAGGCTGCGTCTTGCCCAAATCCTGCGGCATATCATACTGGTTGGTTTGGATCCGGAAGGGGACAGCGCATACGCTACAACAGAGCATGGGAAGGCCGAAAATGATACCATTGCTGTTAAGTTAGATGTTCTCGTTCGTCTATGATAATGACCGATTCTGACCCTAGGTCAACGTTGCCGTAGTCATACCCTCTGCCAAGGTCCATGGATGACGGCCGCCCCAAGAGTATATAAATAGTCGTTGCACCAGTCCTTGCATCCTTCTTTATACCCCCAAAAAACCATCATTGCATCGTAACACGTATTCAAAATCCCCTCTTGTCGATCACTATATGATGGAGTAGTCTGATGCAAAAGAGATTCTCTTCAGAGTGTAGTGGAAGAGGCGGAGGCGTAGAGGCAAAGGTCTCTGGAAGGAATAGAGGATGACTAGAAGGCGTCACGGCTCCTCAGCGGCGACGCATATTCCGCCCAGGCTTCAATATCGACGATGATGCGTCAGCTCTCAAGCCACGAACTTCACGCATGGTTCTCTTCTCTCCCTGGCTCTTTCCAAAGTCAACGTCACTGGGAGGCGCGCCCATCATCTTGCTCAGCAGCTGTGCCTTGTATTTCTTCGCCTCGGGATCATCGTACTCGATCTGGGTAGCAGCGGGTATTTTGGAACCAGAATCCACGCTATGTTCCTCCCCAAAGCATTCGGATCCCATAGCGAAGCTCGCCGCGGCAGATGTGGCCTTCGGGCCACCAGTCTGTGGCGCCCCCGCGGTTGAATCCAGGCTAGCGCTCGACGCCGCCGATACGTTGCTGACAGCTCGGCCCATGATCCCACGCCTTCTCCTCGTTGGCCGAGCGGCACTGGTATCGTCTCTAACGGACCGATTCTCTGGACTACCACCGGCCAGTGGTCTATTAGGCGGCGCTGCCTCTAGTAATGTCGTCAGTCTCGTTGATAGTGCTTCCCGCTCGTCAGCAGCAAAAGCCACCTCCTCCCGGGCGGGGTTGCTCTTCGCGCCATTAGGCACTGTTGTGTCAGAGCCAACCGCAGCTACTATGTTCTCGTCGCCATTCCGCTTTCCCTGTTTGTCTTGGTCAGGCTCGATGTCCCAATCTTCGCCGTGAGCGTTCTCCAGGGGCTGATGTTTGTTCATAAACGTCCGCGGGATTTTATGCGGACTGGGTGATTTGTTCAATGACTGTGCAGACGCTTCAGAGAGTGGGCCAGAGTGGTTGTCAGTCGACTCTCTGGCAGGAACCGGTCGGGTTGGTGCCGTTTCAAAGTGCGCCGGCCCAGATTCTTCCTGTGAGACTGGATGGCCTCCAAGCTCCTGGAATACCAGATTGCTCTCAAAAGCGGAGATATCCACCGCATGATAGTCGGGGGTTTTGCCGGCCGGTCTCGGAAGGGTGTCTATCTGCGGCTTGTGCTCAGATTCCAGGGCATCTTCTGGCGGATATGAATGACTTTTTTCTAGAGTAAGTCTCTGCTTCAGTTCTGGGAACAGGTATTTGTGAAGCGCAGCCCTCCGACCTGTTGAAACGCATTCCCATAACCAGTCGGCCCTCACAACAGGCACCCTCCAGGCGAGCGCTAGATCCAGCTTTTGCTTTCGGACGGAGCTGAGTGAACCGCATACCAGCAGCACTGAGCTTTGAGGTGTGAACCTTTCCTCATAATTTGCACCGAGCTGGCGTATTGTCTTATCCACCTGGTTGAGATCGACACCTGTGAAGCCTGCGGTACAGATTGCCAACTTCTCAAAATACCGGATGGGGAAACGAGCGAAGGGCCGACCTATTACGTGGTCCTCAGGCGCGAAGAACTGTTTTTTATGTAGACATCTCTCAATGTAGAATTCCGTCACGACTTCGACATCGCTGGCAGGAAGTGGTGGATAGGTGTCGGCTTTCGAGTTCTGAGGGACGATGAGGAAGCGATGCAAAAACGGCCTTGAGATGCCCGGATGAGTAGCCAGCTCATCAAGTGAAGAGGCGACCCTGCCCGCCATGAACATGATAGTGTTGGTCAGAATCTGGGTTTGCGGACCGGAAAAGCCGTGGACATAGAAATAGCAGCTTGAAAAGGCAAGCTGTTCACTGCTGATTGCAGCTCCCCTAACATGAGTAGGATTGCCTGGCTGCTCCGCTTCCGTGGGATGGGGAATGGCTTCATTCCCGTCTCGTTGTCTGCTGGGAGATCGAGATGATGCTGTTCGGACAGGATCTTCCCCAAACAACTCAGTTGAGGCCCGTTGATTACCCAGTATGTCGCCCCAAAGATTTTCTCTCTGACTGCTCAGTTTCAAACTGGCAGTCTTTTTGATTTTCCGTCTTCCTTGTTCCGAGCCTGGCGGCGCCGCGATCTCCCGCAGCCTCTTCCCAAGAGACACACGGCGTACTTCTCGCTTTGTCCACGCATCCTTCCCCCGTTCTTCCTTAGGCAAGAGTGGGTCGTAGCAGCTCTCGTCAAGGATCATTCCTCTCTCAATGCTGTCATGTAGCCACTCGATTGCAACAGTATGAACGCCCCAGCTCTTGGCTGCCGTGTACTTTCGACCTTCTGGCCTGAAGACAATCAGGTGCGTCACCTTGCGCGTGAGATCTCCGGTGTAATCGCCTCCATTCGCCACGATCTTTTCGATGATGCTGTGGCGCAAGTCCGCTGGGTATATTCTGTCAGTTCGCTGGCCTTTACCTAGATGCAGAAGTCGGGGAGCGGCGGCCGAGTTTAGACCAAACAGAACATACGATCATCAAATCCGGTCAGGCAGCAGAGGAGCTTCGCCCTGTCGGCATTCCCGCTGCCGCCGTTGCTGGTCTCGCAGCTGATGCCGCCAGTCTCGAAAGTCCTCAGAGACCACTCCTTCTCCAGAGCGCCAAAATCAATGTCAGAGTCTTTTATCCACAGCTCCAGCACGGCATCAATCCATCCCACAGCCATAGGCCGGATATCTGGCCGTTCTTTCGCGACATGACGGTATTTAGGCGTGTCATATTCCCCGACTACGAGGTGAGTGACATCGGGGGTGAGGTCGTACTTGTGGACGCCGCCGAGCTCCTTAGTCTTTTTCGAAAGATCCGTCTGTGTGCATTTGACGCGCACGTCAGTGACGGTCAAGCACGCGCGTCTTCGCAGCAGGTTGGGAGGTACTTACCCGGCGCTCTGGTGGGATGCTGGTGCAACACACTACGACGCCCTGGAAAGGCTTAGAGGGGTCGGTCAAGACATCGCCGACGTCTGATGATGGCGGCGGCGACTCCATCGAAGCTTGGGGCGTGCATCGGCAATGAACTAACACTTCCCAAGCCCAAGCTCGTTGTCGTGCCTGTTCAGCAGTCTTATCTGGCGTTGAGTGGACGAGGCACGCTGTACGTTGACTGGGCTTACAGAATGGAGCGCGCCTAGCTGGCGGACACGCGTTTTAGTTCGACTGAGTCAGCATAAAACAGACAGTCATCAGAGCAGCCGCTGACTCAGCACTCAACCTACGTTGAGCACCCCAGAGGTTCTACGACTAAGAGGCCCCTTGGCTTCCTACATCGGTCGTTCTTCAACCAACAGTTCCGACACATCTCCATTCCGTCACGGGTTCCGCCAGAGCAAGAAGTCCTTGTGCTTGCTAGTGGCAGGATGCCGGCGCACCACATGAGCTAGGCTGCCCAGGACTATCGCCTAGCCGCGGTCTCTCCTCTATTTGGCACCGATACTACTATGCGCGACGAGGCATGCATCACTTTGGAGGTGCCGTCTATCTATCCAGGCATCGGGCGTAGCTATGCCAACTCTTATCGAGTCCGAAAAATCTCCTAATGCGTTATGCAAGCCCCTCGTTCTTTTATTATTGGGATAAAAGCTCCGCCATGTTCAGATGTGCTACGCCCAACCGTGTTTGAGGCTGGAGGATGGACGATGGCCGGCGCTTCGCAAGGTGGCTAAGAGTCATTGAAGATCATGATGCGTTGCTAATCAATCCTAACTAAGTACTTGTTCCGGGATCTCTCGCCATTATCTCTCCGAAAGGTATATTCCCATGGACAGCACGCAGTAGTTCAAGGACTTGACGATATCGCTGCCGAAATATAACAACCGTCCTCGTCGACCAGACTAGAAAGAAGTATGGAAAGCGTCAATAATAGAACATAAACTAGTTTCTAAAGAATATTTAGTCGGAGTTTACCTCGTCCTTCAGGCTATACGGCTTCTTTCCGGCTTACATAGTGATAAGCTCACTGCTTTAGACCCTTGACATCGATCTTGGCTACGCATGGACAAATTATGACGAATACAGAAAGCATAACTCTTCTCTCAAAGGGTCTCTTTGCACCTGCACTTTTCGATCTTGGTCTGTATTATTTACTACCCACTGCCTGACTACCCTCCGTAACGGACCTGAAGGCAAGAACATTCAAAGCCGGGCATCGCCGATTTACAGTCGCTCCCGATACCTCGCCGCGTTCGAGAACGTGTCTCCTATTCCTACTCCGCGTATGAGCCTGTCGGTTTTGCCCACGAGCCCGGCCCTTCAAAGCCTTGGACTTGTCAATTGCCTCCTTCTCATCTTGTTCTACGGCATCTCGCCAGCTATCCAATGTACAAGAGCGGCAGACAGATTCTCAAGTCATCACTAGGATGGTCGAGAGTCGGCTTCCGTAGAAGGCATCGGAGAGCAGGGTGATGATACCTACCGAGCTGCTCATCTGAGTCTGCCTTCTGAGGTTGCACTGGGTCCTCGACGGGTGCTGTGTCGTTCTGTACCCGAACCAGCTCGCCCTTTTGGATTACGTATTAAGATCGTCGACTTGGCCCTCTGGCGCCTCCCGAGGCAACTCGTCACTGGTGTGGTCATCCGTGTATGCGTGGGCAACCTTTGGCATGACGAAGACAGGGAGGAAGCGAGAACATGACTGACTGCTGACAGCATCGGGACAAGGTTGATATACTGGACAACTGTATCATGGGAAGAGCAGCAGTCTACATTGAAATATTATAGAGGTGGTTGCGGTCCTAGGGGATCACAGAATCTTGCGGTAATAGACCACGACCATGACGACATGAACCCTCGAGAATCATCGTGACTTCATATCAAAGTTATGCATAGTGCGATATGAAGACACCGCGCGGGTGGAGGAGGACAGCAATAAGAAAAAGGCAAGAGACCCCTATTGCTTGAGCTGAAACGTACACAATAATTAGCTGTATCTTTCGTGAGGTAGACATGCTGGTAGAGGTCTACTTAGCAGCATGGGATACAAATTCCTGGAGATTCTTTCCATCCCGACCACCATCATCAAGAGGTACTGTACTGCATGTACTTGAACGTAGGCATGGAGCTTTCGCTCGAGCTCTCGTGTCTTGACAATGGGTTAGTTGCACGAGGATTGATTCATATGCGTCGGGGGCAGAATGTTACAGAACTATTGCTGCCTGTACACCTTGTTCTCCCACCTTTCCCAGTCGCTTCTTAGCTCTACCGGTAGATTCTTCCGAGACGCCTTCGTTCCTAACGGCAACCTTCAGGCCCCGTGCAATATGTTGGAAATAGTATGGTTAGCATCAAGCACGCCAGCGTATTTCCTCTCAAACGAAAATAAGGAAAGCTGCAAGTTGACTTGAACGCTCCCGTAGTCTTTGCCATCAGTGCCCGACATTCTACGCTTCCCACCGCACCGCCACCTTCGTCATACGGCTCGTCGAATTTGCTCTCCAGAACTTCACTAGCACGTTTCTTCGCGCTTCCTCCGAGACGTCTCAGGGTCGATGCTGGCCAGTGTCCTCCGAGACTCTTCAGCTGCCGCCTCCTCCTGCCCAAACCAGTGCTTACTCACCCTAGAAAGTGTGGCCTTACAGCCGCGAGCTACGTTCTCGGGGTCGCACTTGTTATCCTCTGAGGCCTCATATGTCAAAGTCAAGACGAGTGTCTCTCGTCGTCACCGAAAGCCTTCACATCAAAGCACACTTGAGGCTACTCTGGACCTGTCACACATAGGTTAATAACAGATATGCCATTTATAGAGACGTCATGCATGTGTAGTCTACCGGACGTAAGCGGGTCACTATAGTTCCGTATCCCGTCCCGTCTGACTCCGTTCTTCCTCCCCGGAGCTGGACGGATTCCTGGGAATCTTGCCCGCCAGAGGCAAGCAAACTGGACGCTACATCTGAATGGCCTTGGACCCTATTAAGTAGAAGTGGTATGGCCACTCTCCGCATGTCCATAGTTCAGGTTGGTCAACAAACAGAGGCAAGTACGGTCCCCTTGGCTTTATGCGATCCGGCTTGAGCTGAAAATGTGCAAGACCAATCATGGCGAACCGGGCAAAGAAGAAAAAGAAGGGGGGGGAAGGAGGGGAATCTAACAGCACTGTGGTCAGGGGAAAGACACTGTGTCGTTCCTTGTTGTTTCCTCTCAATCCAGATTCCTCACATCTCGTCCCCAAGTCACCTCGCCTACCATCATATAGGCTTAACCGTAGAAGTCCATCAATAATATAACATGCAACATTCGCATGGCACTTCGCAGGCCAATTATGGGCATCCCACTTCTGGCACAGTGACATGGTCAACGATGCATACTTATTACATTATAAGATTAATAAACTAAGTACCCAACAAAATTTGTGATAAGAATTATAGAATCATACTCACGCCTGAGTTTCTTCCTCCTAAGAACCTTCGGTAGTACAAGAATCAGACTCAAACATCAAGGCGGATCTAAGACACAGGAAAGGCCTTGTAGGTCACCTCTAGGCTTCTGGTAGGATAAATGTCGCGGCATCCTCTTTACATTAATGGTGAGCCTTGGATCATGGAGAGTAAGCCGGGTTGTTGAGAGTCAGGTTCCTTATGAGACTTGGAGAGCCGACTATTTGATCAAAGCCTCCCTGGGACGACAAAGACGGTCCTTAACTAAACAGCTATGACAATACTCCCTTTCATATGCGGATCTTCAGCGTCCGCACCGCATGCATAGGGCTGTCCGGAATCAGGAGTATCTAACGAGAGTTCGCGTTGCAAAGTATAAATAAATACGAAGGAGTGGAATTACTCGAGTGTTGAACCTTTTTACTCGTAATTGGAAACTTTCCCTGCCAAGGCTTCGATAAAGGCGCCGAGGCGGCACGGCAGTGGCTAGGACCGGGCCGTGCCGTTAACGTTCAATTAGGTACCAACGGGAACGGTTCGGCCATAAACCTCCAGTTTGATAAGTCGTCTCAGAGGTTTTCCATTCATATGACTGAGGATTTAGCAGTTTCCAGAACGTGATTGTTCGTTAGCCAGATGCAACAGCCAACGGGGTCCATCTTATTGTGGCTTTGTGGTGGAACTCGGACAATACTTATAGGCTTCCGAAAGCTTCAGACCCCTGTAGGCCCAGGTTCCACTCTATAGTCAGAGGAATACGGCATGAATCAAGTCTCGCCGACCGCATATCTTCCACTAGAGTCTGTATACGTGGCACGAGTCTAAGCGACGATGACCTCTATTGCTCCTCGCTGCATGCGTCCGCATATTGCCCTAAGGGGAGATAGCCGGTTCTTTCAGCGTGGAAATCTCTTCTAGTAATATCATGCGGTCTGAACCGCCTGCTTGCGAGAGCCGCCCAATGTCACCAACCTTGGCTCTAGTTAGGTAGCTGCGGTTTGCAGTGTTTGTCTACCCGCCGACAGACGGTGTACGTTCGTTTTGGAACGCAAGACATTCCCTCCTGCTGGTCGAGGTGGAGGATTTGTCTGCTGCAGTAACTACTAGGTAATTGGCACATCCGACTCCTGCAAAAAGAAACAACATACCAGATAAGTAGAATGTGTACTCTCTGCACTGCCCTGTAGATAGTCGACCTCCACGACCGCTTCTCCCTGCAAAATTCCTCCCGACACATATGCCACCAGAATAGGTACACAAGGTCTCACCCGGAGGCTTACAAGTAGTATCTTCCCTCCTCTATTCAAGTCAAACTATGAAAACTTCGGCCAACTTCGGGGCAGGTGTTTCTAGTCAGATTTAAGGAGTTTGAAGGATCTAGCTTCAGCTATACACAGTATGCCAGGCCGGTGATTGGCAGTCCTCCTTTACATCTTAGGAAAAATTTAAATAGTTTTGATGGCGAGCACTGACACTTCTCTAGCCCTAAATGGCCGCTGTCAGGGCAATGAATGAAGTTCGTACGATGTCGTAAAGTGGTTATTAAGTCCGCCCACTTGCGTGGCTTTCCTTGCGCCGCCCGAAGTGGTGGTCACTGCGTGACGAACTCCATGCAGGTGCTGAAGGATGGTCTTGTTTTCGACATGACGAACTTCAACGGTCTATCCTACAGTGCGGCGATGCAGGAGGTCACCGTCGGTGGAGGTGTTCAATCCGGGCAGTTTGTCGATTTTTACATGGATTCAAGTAGTTAGGAAGCCAGTCAGTCAGACATTTGCTCTCGACATCCATGGCACAATCGGCTGATCGTTTGGTTGAGCCACCGTCTCATGTCCCACAGCAGGCCCTATGGCTGTCTGCCTCGATGGAGGGATTGACCGGCTCCAGGGTAGATATGGTTTCCGTAGCGGTAAGCCCACGTCCTACAGGATCGTTTTGGGAGACGGCTCTCTAATACGATCCTCACAGATTGAGTACGAAGACCTTTTCTCGTCTTTTCAGGGTGCTGGATGCAATTTTCTCGGCGTCGTCAAAGCCATCTTCAAGGTTCAATTGTCCACAAGCCCACGAGGGGATACACCACAGTTGGGACTCGGAGTTCAGCAACGATATGGACAAGCGCAACGTCTTGTTCGGTCCCACGAACGCGTTTCTCGGAGAAATGGAACCGAATCTTGCGATGTGTGTTGTATTCCTGACAAGGGTCTGGTGCTAAGGTGGCTACGCCGTTTCAGCCGGAGGCCTCGCCGAAACCGCCCTGACGCGTATAGTAGATTGTCGTCCCGGTGACTGTTGTATGGCTGGGCGGAAAGGACGACTCTCAGAAGTACATTTCCAGTCTCGAGGCTATTGGGCTTATTGTCTCGGTCAATGCAGGCGCCTATGCCCCAGCCAGAGCTGCCGTGGGTAACGTATCAGTTATTGACGAGACTACCTGGGCAACACCAAATCGTGAAGTCCTACCCTACAAGATCTTTTCGCCCGCGAGCGCAAAGAAATTTGACATTGACGCTATGCGCAAGTTTTTCGACAACATTAATTTGGCCCGGAGCCAAGCGATGCTGTCATGTCGACCATGTTCGAGGCGTTCTCTCACGAAAGAGTAGAGGAGATTCCCGGCGAGGAACTGCCTTTGCATAAATAAACGGCAGAGCATCTCGTAAGCTAATTAATTGGCCACATCTCGTGAGAACGGCGAGGAGACTTTTCCTAACCTGCAGAATAAGATGGCTCAACGGGCTTCAAAACTCTAGACCACGAGGAGGCCGCCTGTTTGTGGCTTGCCAAGTGGAAAGGGAGAATCATAGCCAGCCAGGTCTGGCTATGATCGCCTTCCAGGGTATTGGAATTACGGCAACGGCGGCAACATTCCAGACTCAACTAAGGCCATTTATACATATTAAGATTGGCACTTATAGAAGTTACAGAAGATGAAAGAGAAGTACGATCCCCAGAAATAGTTCTGAGTATCAGACGATAGTATAGGCCATTTTCTCGCTCGGCTGACGCAGTGCCGTAAGGTTATGGGCGAAAGTGCTCGATCAAGCCAGACCACTGGATATAATGATCAGAGGACTATTCGTGAGGACTCTCGTCCACCTGGCTTAATCACAATTGAGTCATTGAGCAGCATCAGGCGGGTTGAGGAGAACAGAACCGTTGCTCCATTTCAGTTTCGGTGACATGAAGGAGTTCAGGGTCTAGTCTCTGAATCTACGAAATTGTCCCATGGAAACTAACCTTTCCAGATGTAACATACACTGCAGGTCCAGCCCCGGACCATGCGCCGCTACACTACCATAAGATAGCGCTTTGCCCCGGCAGACGTTTCCATGTGGGATGGTGTGCAGTAAGAATGGTAGGCTCTCGAATGATCAAACATATAGAAAATATTTACGAGGCTGCCCTATATCATTATGCCAAGCAGACAGCGTACTATAGGCAAAGCAATAATCATGATCACGGTAGCCGGAAACACGTGTAAAATTGGACGATAATTATCGTTGGCCTTGCTTACCCCAGTATCATCTCGTCGTCTCGAGAATAAAAATGCTTCGTGACTTACGTACGTGACCTGCTTACGCCCGGCTTTGATTGCTTCACATCCCACCCAAATCCTGTTGTATCCTACTGGAGCTCGACAAGCTGTGGTGGCGCAGGGGAAGCTCGTGATAAGCTTGTCGCGTGGAGGTCAAGTATGAATCTGATCCAGCATCAGGTTCCTCGAAGTTCTAATTACCGCATTAACCAGGGAAGGCATTTTTGAGTCTCTGAAGGGATAAATATCTTCTCCGGCGTCTTGTCCACAAGTGGCTCGGCATTGGTGGTGCTCAGAACTGAACCTTAAAAGCTCTCTTCTTTGCTTGGTCTAAGGAATATCTGAAAGCCCGCGGTTATCCTCCCGCTAGAGCCGAAAACAGATCGGGCTCGGAAAGGAGCCGTGCTAAAAATGTAAGTAGATATTGCGGACGATGATGGTTCCGCGGTCTCGAAGAGTCTGTCAGCTCTCAAACGCCGACTGGTGGATATCACAGAAGCTCAATTTAGGCTAAAGCTGCCTTGCTGGCGGCACTCTGAAAACCAGCAAGTCTCAACTAAGAACATGTTGCTAGGCAAGTCATCGAGCCACTGAAACCCGGTTAGTGGAGGGCTCTTGCTCCGGGGAACATGTGGTCGGGACTCTCCTGGGGTTGCATCTCGCGCTGGTGCTACTTGGATGAGAGCTTTTAAACAGCCGATTCATATCTATTCGTGGAAGGACAACTCGTGGGTTGTGTCGTCGCGCACCAGGCTTGTTACTGCCTCAGAATGCAACCCTTTGCAAGCTACGCGATACAAGGTTTGGCAAGGGCCATTTGTTCCACATCACCGCAACCTGTGATGCCTTCGGCATAGCGGCAGCGACCATTCTTCCGGTGCCCAAAGACGAAAATGGTGACCGGGCAGACCACAGTACGCAACTGTAGAATATATAGAAGCTACTTTGACTACCAGCGGTACAGGTGGGTTTCAATAAGAGGTTCTTGCTTTGGGCACATCGGTCGTGCGTATCTGTTATTACATCTCACCACGTTCCTGATAATGCTTGTCCTTTCTACCTTTATAGTGGCCTTGCTTGTCGCTCGCGGTGCCCAGGCTGCTGGCCTAGACCAGCTAGCAAAAGCCGCCGGGAAAATTTACTTTGGCTCCGCGACCGATAATGGCGAGCTGTCAGACTCAGCGTACGTTGCAATCCTTAGCAACACAAGCGAGTTCGGTCAAGTCACCCCCGGCAACACTCAGAAATGGCAGTACACTGAGCCCTCGCAGGGCTCCTTCTCTTTCTCCCAAGGTGATGTAGTTACTAGCTTTGCAGAGAGTAATGGGCAGATCCTCAGATGCCATAATCTTGTCTGGCACCAGCAGCTGCCAAGCTGGGGTACGTGACCAAGTATAGTCCTATGGATGGACGGTGGCGCGTTGTGGCACCGGTAATTTGCGGATGAGCATCCGTCTAACAAAGGTCATACATAGTCAGTTCTGGTTCATGGACGGCGGCGACACTCACCTCCGGTAAGCAAGTCTCTGAAGACATCGTTTGCTTTTTGTTGCTTCAAATGGGTACAGCTCACTCTGGTGATATTCAAGATTGCTCGCCAGAAAAAGACCATGAGAAGTACGTGCTAATATTAGACGTTGAAGTCCTGCAGGCGCACGTCAGCAATGAGGTCACTCACTGGAAGGGACAATGCTACGCGTGGGATGTTGTCAACGAAGCGCTCAACGACGATGGCACCTATCGCGCAGATGTGTTCTTCAATACCTTAGGCAGCTCCTACATTCTTATCGCCTTCGAGGCCGCCGCGGCAGCCGATCCCGGCGCCAAGCTCTACTACAACGACTAGTAAGTAGCTTGCAGTCATTTATCTTCCGTCCGCCTCAGAAGTGTGCCGTTTCGTGCAAAGACGGGTTCATTCGGGCACATACATGGAGAGCCAACCCTAAGTCACTGCCGTGTATGGAAGAGAAGTCGCTGCTAATCCTCGATTTTGTAGCAATATCGAGTACAATGGCAGCAAGTCGCAGGCGGCACTCGCGCTTGTCGACCTGATCAAAAATACCGGTGGAAAGATTGATGGAGTAGGCTTCCAGGGCCACTTTATCGTTGGACAGACACCAAGTCAGAGCGCACTCACCTCGGTCCTGAACAGCTTCGTGGCCAAGGGCGTCGAGGTCGCATATACAGAACTTGACATCCGGTTCAGCAGCCTGCCGTCGACGGCTCCAGGCCTTGCACAGCAGGGAGACGACTACGCGGCCGTGGTTGGCGCTTGCCTGGCTGTGCCGCAATGCGTGGGCATCACTGTCTGGGACTTCGACGACAAGTATAGTTGGGTACCATCCACGTTCTCAGGTCAGGGCGACGCGTGCCTGTACTCAAGCGATTTGACACCTAAGCCGGCATACTACTCCGTCGCAAGCGTCTTTTCAAAGGCTGGTGCAACGTCGTCTACCAGCGTCCCGGTCCCTACGAGTACTTCTGCGGAGCCCACGACGTCTGCGACAATAACACTGACGACCGTGGCGACCACGACTGGAACGACGACTTCGGCAGCCGCGGGTGCGAC
The DNA here is from genome assembly GCA_030052745.1 of Pleurostoma richardsiae. Classification (NCBI taxonomy): domain Eukaryota; kingdom Fungi; phylum Ascomycota; class Sordariomycetes; order Calosphaeriales; family Pleurostomataceae; genus Pleurostoma; species Pleurostoma richardsiae. The sequence continues at coordinate 677,259 of JANBVO010000007.1, forward strand.
GCAAACACATTGGGGTCAGTGTGGAGGAGGCGGATGGACTGGACCGACCGCGTGTGCGGCGCAGTACATCTGCCAGTACTCCAACCCCTGGTATTCACAATGCCTGTGAGACAAACAAGGGCTCGCAATTTCAGGACCGCATATGCATGCCCTGGAATTACATGTGTTTCTTTGTCAATAGTCTGTTTCTCTTCAGTCGTTTGTGTATACTGCGGAACCACTGGCCTGGGATTCAAGCTGCCCTAGTCCTCTGGCCGCAAATGCGTCGAAACCCGGAATCGCTCGTCAGAGGATATAGCGATGGACATATATGTATCAGTACGCACATGAGTCTCGGCTCTGTGGTACTTGATCTGTAATTGAGGAATACAAGATTTTCCCCTCAATCACGGAGTCCACTAGAAATACGCAGCCATCTCGTCTAGTGCAAGCAGTCCAGATTCCAGAAGTCAGTGTCTCCTTGCAGTTCAGCAGCCACCTCGCTTTAAGTATGTGCCTGATGTGCAAAAAAGATACCCACCCAAGATGAGTTGTAGATTAGTGGAATGGACTGCTCATGCGTCAGACTCATCGTCGGGGCCAATGTGCCGCCATAGATACGCTGCTCATAGGCAAAGTAAACCAACGATAGAGCCCTCGGACAGTCTCACACACTATGATCGAAGCTCACAGTATGTGCTCTACTGCGAACTCGCAGACACCCCGTGACGTTACAGACAAGAGTATAAGATCACTCACCGCTATGCAGAGGCGATTTCATAACCGTATATCTAAAGTGCAACCTGCCCACCTGCGTCAACAAGGCGAAACTCGGTTATCAGAGGCTACCAGAGATTGTTTGTCGGGCATGAACAATTTTGCCCCGGCTGTTGGCACCCGAGGACGACTTGAGAAACTGACTAGGCTTGACGGAAACGAGTGTCCTGCGGATGACTACTCGAGCCCGTGGTCAATGGTCGGGAGAGATGTTAGGTACCTATGTGTAGGTACAGTACCTAGATACCCGGGTAACGCTTATTCTGATGGCGCCTGTCGTCTTCGGTCCTAGAGGACCCTCGTACCCCGCGGAAACGAAGAAGGGATACACTCGCTAGACTTTCCAATAGCTACTTGTCTGAATTCGATTCACTTCCTCCGGTAGCCTGTGTCACTGTCACCGTGTGTCGCGACTGATCGTTTTATCTGGGTAATTAACCTCAAGTTCAAGTTAACCGCAAGCGACGCCAAGCATTATCAGTTAGGATCTCAGTTCAAGGACCTAGAATGCTGTGAGGTCAGAGGTATACCCTGCTTGTTCCAGGCTCGAAACACTATGGTATCTACCTTAGTTCCCCCAGCAATATAGAAAAGGGGCTAATAGTGGCTCACTTCCCAGAATAACCCCCCAATGCCTCTTACCGTCAGCAGGATATACCTGAGGGTTTCTGCGAAAAGAGCAAGTACATTAGCAGGGTTGTCAACTACCCCGGCGGCGTCAGTGGTTTCGCCAAGGGGGGCTTTGTGAACTTCTTCGTCTTGACGCTAGGCCTCTGTGTGGCGATCACAAAGGAGCTCGACCAAGATACGGTCAGGATTCGAGGCATGCTACACCAAGTTCGATGTCTACACTGACTCCAAGCTGCATGCTTGCTTCAGCGCATGGGTTGCCCTCGGGCGAAAGTTCGGCTAATCAAGCCTTCAGTATTACGAACGACAACGTGGAAAGCTGGCAGAGACTGCGACTACGTCCAGCTGCGCGGTTCGGCATAAGGTTATCACTGATCAGCTTACTTGCCGGGCAGCACTAGAAAGCGACGCTCAGATGGCTGATCAGCTGCCCCCAAGTCTCTGGGATGCTGAGACCAACCTCGACGGGAGGCTAGGGCCTAGCCACCCGCAACAGCCTATCAACCTGTTTAAGTGGAGCGGAGAGAAAGAGGGACAGGACGCCTCAGCTAGGCTTGCGAAGCGATCTAAGGCCTCGCGAGATACAGAGAGCCGTTGAACAAGGGACATGAGATTTCCTCGTCGCTGTTCTCGCTTGACACTTTGACTTATCTTCTCCCTACGAAGCTGGCGTGGGCCCGTGAGTCCCCCCTAGACCAAGCCGGTACTATGTCATATTATTGACCGGCGTTCTAAGTCGTTAGCTACTACAATATGATACACAATGACATCGAATTTCGTCGCGTCTGGCGAGATGAAAAATGACAAGGTCCTGCCAAAACGGCCACCAAGTGACCCGTGCACCGCAACTCACGGTCGCCCCTTGGACCTGCAGCTTTGGCTACGAAAGGAGAAGCACCTAGTCCGGAATTGACCGGATTTGCTACCTTCCCTGATGTCATGTGTTGCTGCACACATTTTCCGGAGGGGCGGAAGGATCACAATGGGACATAGCGAAACACATCAGCTCGCCGCGAATGGCGACTGTCACCATCCCGTTGCTGTTTCTAAAAGTTCTAGAACCCTGTTAGGTTCTTTGTGCGTTGTTCATCGCGACGAACTGGAAGATTTTGCTCTGCGCATACGCTTGGGCGTCATTCTTTTTGTGTTCGTAAAATATCAGAACTGGCCAAGGCTCGTAATTATACTCGGAAGGTGGTCTGGGAGGGAAAGCGAATGAGCGTTGTGACAACGACGTGCGCCTTGACTATGATGACCCGTCAGACCCGCGTTACGATGGTCATGCACCATAATCCAGGGAGCATCACGTACGCCGATCGGGAGGATCGCATTGTCTTCTGCGTCAAGGACTCTCAACTGCCTGACGACAATAAGTCTCATTCCGATGCCGGGGCGGAGTAACTAGCCAATCTCCGATTACAGCAACATTTGATCAAGAACGGGGAGCCGTCTAGTGCCTTGTGTGCACTTCTCCGTGACGGCGTAGTCTCTATGCTGAAAAAGCTGGTCGATGTGCACGGAGAAAAAGTAAATGGTGAACATAACGCTTTGCTCTCCTTATACAAGACATTAGGCACCTTGCGGTCCACATTGGAGCAGCGGGGAAAGGCCCTGGGAGTCCGCGATGTGAATCTGCACCTAGACGACGACGGTGCTAGGAACAAAGGAGACACGATCTCCGGCTCAGGTAGTCTGCCATGATCATCCGTGGCTTGCGCTGCCCTCGCTCGTCTCCTAAGTACCAATACTGAACATAGGTTGGAATCGAAATCATGTACGTAAAAAGGATTGGAGATCGAGGACGAATGAGTGCTTGTAGTGGATTGAACGTTTACTTTAGGGCTCGTACATTGTAAGAGTGGCTATGCCATCATCGCACAGTCCGTCTCCGCCTGTGGAAAAGTATCTGCGGCAGGACTCGCAGGCTACTGGGTATCCAGTTCGTTCAAGTCCGCACGAAGGAATCGGACAGCTCAGCCTGACGTGGCTGCCGTGGCACCGTGTAGCCGAAATCCCTCAGAGATAGTCGCCTCCTGAGCCGGCGTGGTGAAGGTCAGGCCTACCATTGAGCCCCCAGAGAAGGCCCTGCGAGTTACGAATTCGTCTTCCGTCACCCACAGGTAGCTCTGGTGTTCGTTTGGGTCGAGACGCACCGTAGTGGCTTCCACCACGGTGGCCAGGAAGGTGAACTTGCAGACGCGCAGTCCCCGCCTGGTGAAGAAGACAGTACCGTCGTCTGGACCGACACACCGGACTATGGAACTGATGACCAGGCCGCTCTCCTCCCAGACCTCGCGAGCCAGGCCATGAAGGATGGTGTCGTCTTCATTGTCGCATGCGCCACCAGGAATCTCCCAGCGGTCAGGCATGGAATCATGTGATGCGCGGCGGATGATGAGCAGGCGTCCGTCGGCGTTGAAAAGCAGAGCGCCGGTGGCCACCGCGTCGTACTGCTCATGAGACGACAGGAAAGTCTTGAGCGGTACGTTGAACGCTGCGAGGGAGGGATCGAAAGTAAAGGAGAAGCGGGGCGTAGGGTCCGCATCCTCAGGCATGTCGTAGGTAGCGAGAGGAAAACTTCTCTACGCGCAGTGGGAATTGGGAAGAAGAAAGTGCCCAGACAGAACGCTGTAGAACCAGACATTGGGAGAAGGTAATTAGGTACCTAGCTATCTCAGGCCATGACCAGGTTTTGATGGCGTGTAGGCGGACAGAAGTGTCTGAGCTGACTTACCTAACTGCCTCTAAGTAGGTACCTAGGTAGGCACCTACCCAGGTAATCAGTCTGAAGGTGTGTGCCTACCGACCTACCAGGTACGGTGCACGAACTGTCCGGCTGAAAAGGCACCGTATTTTAAAAGCGGCTATCCTGTTCGGAGTACAAACCATGTACAGATACATAGTATAGCGTGCACCTCGCATCTCCTACCTAGGTAGGTAGGTAACGTGACTACGCGGCTCTTCCATTTTGCAGCTCAGCATGTGTCCCAGGCTCGCCCTCATCATCCGGAATCGGCTCGGCCCCGGCACGGCGGCGGCTGCGGCTCACGTTGGGGTGACGAAGCGCCGTGCCAGGCCGCTTGTGGACAGACGGTGCGTCTGGCCGTGTCGACAACTGCAGCATAGGTTCCATCGCGTCGACCTTAGCCGAGGATGTTTCACCCCACTGGCGCAAAATCTGATCGTCTTAAAGGGCGGTGTCACCGGAAGCTCGAAATGCAGCCGAAGCTCTTACGTGTGGCGTATGGTACGCAGGAACTCCCTTGGGACTTGGATACATGCGGACCCCGCCTGGTCAGACGTTTCACTAGGTAGTTGGCGTTCCCGCGCAGGGAGCGCTAGTTATGGAACGCGAACGACCGACCAACTGATGACTGGGCAAACATTTCCCTTGCACATCTGCCAACCCGCACAATGCACGCCCGTCAGGCAGGCAGGCAGGCAGGCAGGGCCCTTCGGTTGTGAAGGGCCCTGTTGCCCCATCCCCGTTTTCCTACCAACTCCGGGCTGAGGAAGCCTTCCTTCACGCGCACATAGTGTGCACGCTCGCTACATAGTGGATACGACTGGGTGACCATCGGACCCCCCTTGTCTTTCGCTCTTTGATCATGGGTCCCTAGGAGTCGCGGACACACCCTAAACGAGCTTGGTGTGGGCAGCCGAGACGCTCCCAAGCATTGGCAGGGGTCCCAGCACCATCTCCGTCTTCTGTATCGTGCCTCCTTTCTTTTCGTACGATCAGCTATGTAATTCTTCTTCTTCCTTCTGGTCCTCTCTGTCCTCTCTTCCCATTCTGGCTGGACCTTTGCGTGGGCGATGAGGCGCCTTTGAGGAGCGCTGCTCGGACATCCGTGAGCACTGCCAGGTCATTGCTCTGCGACGCATTATTTTCAGCTCTTTCCCGCGCAGGCCACGGAGGAGGGCGGTGCAGTTGAGGTGGTCAACACTCACTTGTCCGCACCGGCAAGGGAACGGAATCTCCGGGGCTACTATCTTCTCCATTCGTTATCTTCTGTTGTTCCGCGTGCTGTTTGAGCCATCCGAAACCCTATGGTGTCGCGGGAACGTCCGTTTCGAATTTCGCTGCCTTGATGGCATCTTCCATTCTTCACTACCTGGTGCTGTTTGCAACCTCCATTGCAGTCTCCGCAGCGGCATCCTCGACACAGCACGTAGGCTGTGTGCACTTGCAGGTCGTCCACTCGACAAATCAGCAGCTCTTTTCTAAGCGCGTTGTCGAGCTGCAGCTTGCAAACCGGTCAGACGTTGCGTACTATGCGAGGCGTACGACTCTTGTCATGCAGTGCCTTGAAGTCATAGAGCAGCATCGCTAACTGTGCGCAGTGGACATTGGGACACCACCCCAACCCGTGTTTGTCCAGTTAGACACTGGTTCATTCGAGCTATGGGTCAATCCGACTTGCACTAACCTAGCACTCACGGACCAGCACTTCTGCCAGCAGGTGGGATTCTACGGAACAGCACAGTCGTCATCTGTCGAGCTGCTAGGGACTAGTAAAACCCTCCGATACGGGATTGGATCCGCGAATATTACGTATGTGCGAGACGACATCACATTGTCCGGTCTAGGTTAGTGCTCTCCCACTCTCGCCCAATGTCTTGGACAAGGCTCCGTGAGGAACTAACTTATCGCTGACTTCCTCTTACCCGGAGCAGATGCTCCCCTAGATTCCGTGCAGTTTGGTGTTGCTACGTCAACGGAGGACCAGTTCGCTGGTATTATGGGCATCGGATATGGTCTCGGAATCACAACGCGGTATAGGAACTTCGTAGACGAGCTAGCTGCTCAAAACGTCACCACCGTCAAGGCATTCTCTCTTGCCCTCGGCGGCAAGGATGAGCAGGAAGGTGTCATCGTCTTCGGCGGCGTCGACACGTCCAAGTTCGCGGGCGGTCTTGCGAAGCTGCCTATCGTGCCGGCTAGTCAGAGCCCAGACGGCGTACCTCGGTACTGGGTCACCATGAGCAATATGTCGCTCTCGCCCCCGAGCGGGAACTCTAAGACTTACGGCAACAGCAGCATGGACGTTTTCCTTGACAGCGGAGCGACCCTGACCCTCCTGCCTCAGGCTCTTGCGGACTCGATCGCAGCGGATTTCGGCGTCACCAGCGTGGACTCTAGCGGTTTTTATCCCGTTGACTGCAGCATCATGGATATCGCGGGCACTCTGGACTTTACATTCGCAGGCGTGACCATCAAGGTCCCGTACAGCGAACTGATCCGGAAATCGAACTCTCTACCGCCGAGCTGTGTGCTTGGCATCGTGCCAAGCGCTGATTTTACTCTGCTGGGGGACACGTTCTTGCGGTCGGCCTATGGTATACGCCGCGTGGCCCCTAATTTACTACCGTTCAATGATGGAACTAACGTGCCTTGACAGCCGTCTTCGATCAGGATAATAACTCCGTCTATATGCAACAGTACACCAATTGCGGCTCGACACCTGCTGCGATTGCAAATTCTAGTGTGCTTGACACGATCGTCGGCGTCTGCGTGAGCCAGGAGGTCACAGACTCTGCAGGGGGTGGATCTTCAGCTACTGCATCAGGGGCATCAGCGAGCGCGGCGTCAGCAACAACAACTGCGCCGGGGAGCCCTGCTAATACCGACCCGAAGTCAACCTCGACTGCAGCACTCAGGATGCCCTTGTGCATGGGCAGTGTGCTTGTTGCTGTTGTCGTCGCTTGGCTAATCCCGACAGTAATATAGATTTAGAGTCCGACCTATAGCAGCGCTTTACCAATCCTCATTTACTAAAGCATTATTACATCTTCGCATAGCACCGGGAATCATGACCGTTCGAAGGCACTTGAATCATAGCATCCCTCTACTAGATAGCATCAATCAATTCTCGCATTTCTCAAGTCGCTGTGTTTACGGTAAAGAGCTCGTACCTTGGTCATGAAGGGGAGCGCTCCACGACCATGTTTTGCCAGCCCTCGTCCCTTTTCATTATCGTGTCTGCTTGTTTTCATGTCAACTCGTGGTCCCTTCCCACCATTCCCGTTTGCCCAGGACTATCGGTGCTTTATGGACCTCCCAATTCGTCGGCTGGCCAAAGCTGATGATTGTGGAGGAGGCTTGACAATCACTAAAGATTGAATGCTTCGGGATTCAAGAGGTCAGAACGTTCGAAAAACTGCAGTATTAGGAGATCGAATACCTTTCCCAAGATAATAAAGATGAGGTATGCCTTCAGGATTGAGATGACAGAGAGTTGCCGCAAAGCTGAAAGAGCCGAGACCTACCCAAGCCTACGGTGAACTTCATCTTTAGGATGTTGTAGAGTAAAGACTAGCACAGCGCACGAGGGGGTAGCCGTGCTGACACTTCTATGTATAAGCGCAATGGAATTAACGGCCCAGACAAGTCCTGTTCCGCATTTTGTGTCTGTCCGCAGCCCTTATAGCAGGCTGTCGATAACGATATCACGGTGAAGAAACCGAGCTACTAGGAAAAGGAAGGCAAAGGCGGTGAGTAGGGGTTTGGTTTCATCCGAGAACGGCAGGTGAGAACCCGATCACCTTGAGAGATATTCTCTGCATATGCAAGACTTGGGCTAATTTTGCCCTCATTCATGGCATTACCGCCTCTATAGCTTCACAGCCACTTTGCAATATTCTCCAGCTCGTAATGTCTATCCGACACGGAAAGGTCAGTATACTTCCAGCAGTCATCCCTCGTCCCCAGCAGTCCGGCGGTTGAAAAGCCTCCACAGCAGCTGGTAATGCAAACTAATTAGCTTGTTGACGACACACACTTCTCGAACAGCGTAATACTCAGTGGCGCAGCCTTCCGCGGTTCGCGGCAAGGTGGAGAGGAGTACAAACCAGGCTTGTCCTGAGCGTTGACATCCACATCGTACTTGTCTAGAAACTCATCAACCGGGTTGTAACAGGCGTAATCGGCGATGTGACGACGGCCTTGCTCGTTACACTTATTTGCAAAAACCAGGACTCAGCCTCAGAAAATCAATGGTATCAAACTCCACACCCTCCCAACCCTTGACCGTTACAACTCCCATGTAGGACAGGACATATTCATGAAAACCCAGACATCATCACCGGCTGGCATCGGGGATGTGATGTTCTTTGCGCTCCGGACCATGCTGATGCTAGAAGCCCCTTACCAACCAACCAAAAGGAGCGGCCAACCAAGACGTCTAGGCAAGCAGGCAAGTGCAGGGCCTACCCTCCTAAAGACCCATATAAGTTTATAGCGCCAGCGCCCATGAAGTGTATAAGCATCCATTCCGCCTGTATCTGCCGTATTCGTCTAACAGCGCTGCAGTCCTCTCTATGTTGTCTCAGACCCGGCGATATCACCGTCGTCTTACGACACCAGCCATACTCAAGCCAAAATTCTCTAGAGGCGGCCTCTCCATTTCAAAGCTCCGGCTGGGCACCAACCTCCCGCCTGGCGTGCGCGGATTGGCAACATTAACCTGGCCGGTGCGACTTACAGACCGCGCAGGAGTGTGGTCATCTCCCGAGTCAGAGTCATCATCCACCTCCGGCTCGTCCGCAGCACCAGGATGTGCGGGAGTAGGGGGTTGGCCACCGCCTGTCCCCGTAGTGAAATACGCCGCGCACCCACCTAAGGCAGCAGGATGGTCAATCTGCCCGTCAGGGTGTTCATAACGAGCTAGTCGAGCAAAGTAGTCCGCCATCCCGTCTACACTAGGAGTCCCTACGATAAGATCGTAGGTGGGCGGGGGGGTCATGAGCTCTACCGGCGGCGGTGGCGGCGGCGGATCGTCCGCGTTGAAGGCCGGGGGATCGAAAGACGGATACCGTAAGAGATGAATCGGCCGCGGTGCGATAGTAGTCTCTTCGTCTCTCATTCTTTCAAGGGAGTGTGAGTTACTATTCGTCGCGGTGGGAGTCACCGTCCCCGAACGTCCGCTACCTCCAGAGCCATCGGTGCTAGGCAAATGGGCAGCCTGTGGGGGTACTGGCAGTGCTGCGCTGCTTATTCTGCTTGGAATATCTGTCTCCGCGATCGGCAAAGTCCCGGTTGAGCTGGAGGGACTGGTATTGGATGTCAGAACTTCGGCATCGGGGCAACCGCAGGAGGCTTGCTGCCTGTATCTATTGGGCGGATCGGGCCCCGAATACTGGGGTAGAGCAGTATTGGCTTGTGTTGCACGGCAGTTCAGGACTGTGAACGGGGAGTCGATGCTGATCTCAAAATGTCGCCGCCGCTTTCCCGCAGGATCTTCTGGGTCGAGGCGAGATATGCGCATGACAATCTATGTAGTCATCAGCAAGAGTCTATCGCCCAGCTCTATAGATACCAAGAATAGAAGGAAAAGGAAAAAGGAAAAGAATAGGGCCAATGCCGGGGAAGGTACGGAATAAGCAGTTTAATGCTCAAAAGCGGTAAGTTGATTAAGGATAAAGAAGGAAACACAAAATGGTAGTGGCCATGGCAAATATGCCGAGATGTCAAGCTCAACTAGGTATGACGTTACCTTAATCCAGTGGTAAACGTTGACGTTTTTCCAGCTACAGTCGGGATTCAGCCGCAACGTCTTGTCCTTTGCCATCATTTCGCAAGTCGGAATCTGGACGTTCATCTCCATCTCGGTGGCAGCCCAGAAGGACTCTAGTCCCAGGTCTAGATCGCCCAGCAAGTTGTCGGACGGCTCTGGTAGCGGCTCCGGCATACCATGCGACCGCTCTGCCTCTATAGTCCTCCTCCGCGCAGCTGCCGCTCTTGCTTCATCACGTCGGTCAGGTGACAGTTCACCACCACTTAAGACACGGATTTCACTCGTCTCAAACTGTTTTTCCAGAGGCTTACCAGCGGTCTTCTCGAAAAGAAGAATCTTCCGCCCAGGGTCCTTTCTGGTAACCCTTCGGTCGTTGGTCCAGTACTCAATGGCCTCGGTCACAAAAACTTTGAGTTTATGCACTTGCACCTTGGCAAGAGGCGTGAGCTTAAAAGCAATGGGTATCTTGGCGCCGATCGGGAAAGACTTTCCCGAAATCATGATATCGTAGTGGAGCTGATCCTCCCACTGGCGGGATATAGATATTGGTTCTGACATCTCCAGCGACAGCTGATCAGGGACCCGAATAATCGAAACCTCCTTAGTGCCATGAAGATTGGGCTTGAACGCCCCGGCTCGCTCGACGGTAGTTTCCAGCTCCCACTTCACTGATCCGTACGGGAGCTTGATCGTCTCCAGCTGGTGATGGTCGATGGGGAGCTCAAAAGAATACTGGTAAATACCGGGATAGAAAACCTTGAATCCTTTCGCATGGGTCTGGTTGGCTAGTGGAGAGTCACCCTTGCCGAAGCTTCGTGACTGGACCGATTGTAGAGAGAGGCGCTTCAAATCCCTTGCCGTCAGAGTCGACCTCGTCTTGTTCCCAAGATGCACAGACGTGGACGAGTCTGCCGGGCTCAGGGATAGTCTGTGAAGGCTTGTATTTGGGATGGAATCACGGGGCGCCCCTTTCAGTACGAAAGTGCACTGGTTCCCATACTCCGTCTCCCAACCATCATGCATTGCGTGGTAGAATGTCAAGACCTGTGTACGCAGCGACTCCTCTTCGAACATGTCCACTTTGAGAGGTGGGATGCCTTCCGGCCACTCCGTCCTTGCCTTGCCCGCCAGCTTGAGCGACACCGACTTGATCTTAACGTTTTTCGAGACATTTAGCTGCAGCTTCCCCCGCAGTAATGCTGTCGAGTTATGACTCTCGTGCCTCGTTCTCCCGTCATGATCGAATCCCGTGAGGAAGATGTTTGGTTCTGCCAGGAGGATAGAGCAAGACAAGCCGCTACCGGAGGCAACCGGCTTCTGCACTTCTGCGACTGATGAACTCATCACATGCTTAGCCGACCGGACCGACATCATGCTGTTTCTGTGCGACCCAGGAGGGGTGCTGGCGTTGAGCAAGGGGGACCGAATCGCCATGTCGACCATGATGGGGGTCCTCCTCGTGCTCTCCTCCGACAGGGCAGCAGGGTGTTGTTCGCAAACAGGCGCGCCCAAGCGGCCCAGGCTTGGGAAGTCTGGGGCCCTCAAATCCCGGTTCGGCCGAGGGACTGGGAACGCGCCGGATTGGAGAGGGGAGCCCGTGAGCCTCGAATGAGCTAAAGATGCGAGGGCAGCGACGATTCTTTCAAACACCCTACTTCCCGCCTTCTCGGCGCTGTACCGTGCGGACCTGTTTTTGCCTCGAATCCGATCCTTCGTTCTTACTGGCTCTCGTCTCTGGTCAGCTCTGTCAACGTGATTCGACTTCTTCCTCTTCTTCGTCCCCCTGGAAAGCGGCGTGGTGAACAGGTCGGGAGGAACGAATCCGGAAGGATAGGATAGTATATGAATGGAGTGGGGTCGGCGCTGGCGAGGGCCGATGTGTGGCGTCGGAAAGCTCGGCGGTGTGGTGGCGGGGCGGACGTGCCGGTCAAGGGGATTTCTCGGGGTATAATAGACAGCGCCGTGTGCTGAGCAGATGAATGGGATGTCTTCGGATCTTGGCCGGGTAGTCAAACCTGCTGTTTCCATGACGGGAATATGATTAGAAGAGGTGGTCAACAATCCCACCAAGCTAGTAAAGTCCAAGCTGGATATAACGATATCTGGGGAAGGCGTGGAGACACAAATTTAGGCGGCGGGAGACTGCCGAGTTTGCTCGATCTCACATGCTAAGGCTTGATCCATCAGGTGAAGACAGATGCGCATCCGCAGAGCAGTAATCAAAGAGAAGGCTCGGGGAATTGAAGTGTAAGGGGAAGCGTCCGGACAGGGACTTTTTGGGGATCCGTGGTCGTAAATTATCGTGGAACTGGAGATGAGTGCACCAACTACGTGTTGGGGCCTCGAGACGAGGCGTCCGCAGGACGAGGTCGCGAAATGGTGCAGTGTGTGGTGCCACGGAATAGACGATGCAGGACAAAAATGGTACAAATCGACGACGGAAGGCAGGGGCATACTATGTAAGATTGTGGCAGAGTAGACGAGGTGAAGCGGACGGGGCGGACGAGGGAAAGGGAGGATACGCAATATACCCAGGTGGAAATGATGAAATGGCAAGGAGAGCAGTAAATAGAAGACAAGCAGCGCATGGACTTACTCGGCTTGGATCATAGAGAGGCCATTATTGCAAGGTCTGCGCTTCGCTGCTTTGCTGTGCTCTGCGCCTTTCGCTGCAAGGGAAGCAAAGTGCCGCCGTGGTCGAGGAACTTGGCCTTGCGGGGGAGATAGAGGAGGGGCGGCTGTAGGCACAGGGGCAGTGAGAGCTGTCCTGCTGTCTTCGTCTTTCCAGATTTTGTCTCGGATTAATAGACAACAGTGTGACCGGCTGATATTGCACGCGCCTGATGTCGGACCAGATGCTCAGGGTGTCTCTCCCCGTTTCCTCTCCAACGAGTCCCTCTCTGGCAACCTGGGGCGATGAGTAGCAGATGGGCCAGTAGGTTGCGCAGTCTATTAGGAGTCCAAGGACCGGAAGCTGATGTCGAAGTCTTAGTTAGATGAGAAGGTATCAAGGCGATGTCAAGAAGAGTTCCGCGAAATATGCGCTGCAAATTATCATTTGAGCTGATGACAATAGGGCAGTCCACTCTGGAGAGTATGCGGAGGCCGTGTGAAAGGATAGATTCGTCCTCAAGGAAGATACGCAGTGTCCGTCGTTAATGATGATGTATTTCCGACATCGACCTGTAATGAGCGTACGCGTTCCTGAAAGGTCAAGCAAGCTCCCTCTGAGGAATCAAATTTGGGGGAAAGGGGGACGGCCAATGAATCAAGAAAGGTACCTACATTAATAGATAGTAGTAGTACTTAGGTAAGTAGGTAGGCCGCACGGCTATTCCTCTTCGGGAAATATGTGGCTTAGTTAGGTACCCTGCTGCCCTCTAAACAGCAGGCTATGCGGGGCCTAGTTAGCCTCCTCGAACTACCTACCTACATAGTAAGGTACTGTAGAGTACAGTACTCTATCCGGAGAGAAGGGAAGACCTGAGCTATCGGCACCACGTAGGTACTATTAGGGGATTGGCTATCACGGAGGTCCATCCGGAGGGCACGGAGAAGACATGGCGAATTCTCCAGTCTCTACACCGCCCGCTTACTGAGTAGGCCTAGTGCCACAGCAGAGGCACCTAGGTAGCCCGGTAGCTTTCTTGGCAGACCTGCCAGCGACCCCTGCAGCAGCCAAAAACGTCTCTGCGCTACGACTACCGAGCACGCTTTGTATGTATGTAGAGTACTGTCGTGCCTGCCGACAGAGTCCTGTCTGTGTGAGTACCTAGGTAGCTTCTTGGTGACCTGTGGGCGCAGTATGCACACGGCTCCGAAATGCGATTTTCCGAACACTGGGCTTTGCAGCCTGTGCTAGGTAGGTACCTAGGTAATTCACAGGCGACAATCGCCAAACCAACCGTCCCCCCTTCTGCCCTCCTTCTATCGTCTTCGCTGCAGCTGCGGGCCCTTGCTTAGGTACCTAGCTGAGGAAGAGGTACCTTAGACCCCCAGTCCTGGATAGAAAGTAATGGTATGTCAATGGGATAGATATTAGTGATGATGGACGGACTGCTCCGTTCTCAGTAGGTACGGTACTCAATTATATCCGGCAATCTCGGCAGTTGCTGACTGAGTCGCTGGTTGCAATGGTGTGCTACGTCATTGTTTAAAGCTGTCACCGCGGGGCGCTTTACTGTGGTACTCGGATAATATACCCAGGTACCCCACTACCTTACTATTATAAGTCAGGTGTTGTATTGCGTACCTACCTAGGTACCTTACTCAAGCAACTATACGCCCAAACATAAAGTACCTCCTCGAGATTAGGTACCTATACCTTACAATGTACATAATTCTGAAATGCTCAGCTGCAAATATCGAGACCTCTTGCTTTTCTCCCTCTCATACAAGGTCTATTGCACAGCTTTCAAACCTGTAAGATCTTAGCCCCAGGATCCGCATGGAGTAAGGCGGGCTACGCTGAGTCAGGATCAGGTAAGGTTAGACGTCACTTCACACGGGAGCGAGCATGCTCGACAGCCTCTAGACCTGCACACAGTAAGCCATTTGCAGTGGCTCCTATCGTCTATCGGCCCACTAAACATTCAACTAGACGGGAGTTGTGAGGCCCATCCGCATGTGATGTTACCCCTCGAGGCTCGTTCTCCGCTGCACGCCTTGCCCGCTCAACGCTCTCCTCCTTCTTGTCTTTCGCTTGACATATCATTGCCTGCAGCTAGCAGGCTTGTCATGACCTTTTCCAGAGACGCTGATTCTCGATGAGTGATAATCGTGTCGGCCAACCCCAAAACTCCCCCGCTGTACCTGCTTCTTCATCCCAAGGTGCCTTAGCATTTCGAGATGTCGGAGTCCACCCCCTCCCCCGCGGGATCCTCCCAGCAACGGCAGGAGGAAGTGGAGCGGCATCGGCAGCCTCAGCACAGTGGCAGTGGCTCGATATCTGATCGACCCGCTGATGGCATCGGCGGAGTTAACAAGAACAAGCTGTCTGTCTTGTTTGCAAAGGCTGGTCTCGACGCGCCCACGCTGATGACTATGTTCAAGTCTGTCGCCTCCCGGCCTCTCTTGCTCTGCTCTCACTGTAACCTACCGGCTAGTTGTCCACTAACTCCCCTCGTCGCTTGACAGAGGATCCCTTCCCCCTATCATCGGCATCGCGATTTATCAGTCGGCCGGAATCTCATCTGTTCTGCAGACTGTCGGCTACCTCACCCCAATCGTTAGCATTCTTGGCCTAGCTATACTTCCCCGGGGTAAATATCTCCAGAACCTCGTCTTGAACCTTGTTGCGACGTGCTTCGCAAGCGCCGTCTGTTTGCTCATGCTCTGGAGCTCCATCAAAGCCCGAGAACACACTTCTGATATGACGTCTATTCCCTCTATTGTTGCCGCAACGGGCAGAACTCCCTATAACTCCAGCCAGTCTGCTGTCTGTGCCGTCTGGCTCTTCGCTAACATCTGGTTCGTGAATCTGCTCCGCGCCAAGATGCCCAGCTTCAACATCCCTGTCATCCTGTACAGCATCTTGACCAACATCAGTGCCACTTTTGGCCCGATGATGGTGTCCACGGCCCAAGCCGAGGCCTTTCTGAGAGAGTTACTCATAGCCATCCTCCTTGGGCTTGCGTTGGCAACGGGGGTTTCCTTGTTCGTCATCCCAATCAGCAGCCGCAGAGTTGTCTTCGCGCAGGCGACAAGCGCACTTAGCCTGTTTCAAAAGACCATCGCCCTACAGAAGGAGTACCTCCAAGGTCTTGAGAAAGAAGATGTGTTCGATATCGGATGCCAGCCAGCGTCTGTGTCAAAGGGCTACGCATCCAAACGAGGTAGGAGTTCCACGAACACTACGGACGGTCCAGCGAAAGAGCCATACATGACGAAGGAGCAGAGATCCGCACAAGCTCTTAGAGAAGTCATTGGTCAGATCAGGGAGCTCGCCGGAAAGATGCACGGGGATATCAAGTTTGCGAAGCGAGAGATCGCATGGGGGAAGCTGGAAGCCCATGACTTGGGAGAGCTTTCCAGCTTACTACGGTCCATCTCAATCCCTCTGTGAGCTTCCCTGGCATGTTTCTACCTTCTATACCATAATAAAGCTAAATTCAGCGCAGTTTTGGTATCGCTACCATTATGGACATATTTGAACGGATTGTAGAAGCCCGTGGTTGGAATGTAGCCAGAGGCCCAGCTCCAAACGCCGATCCAGAAAAGGACAAAGGGAAGAGAGCATGGAATGAAGTAATGAAGCAACTTCACGTACCCTTTGAAATCCTATCCGAAGCAATCGGCCAAGGGCTTGAGCATGCTGGACTTATACTGGAGCTGCTTCCAGCACCGAAGGCCTCGGGCAGCGATGCGGATGTCGAAGCTGGTCTGAAACCCGGCGACGATGGCTTCGCAGCGCTTCTGGACGATAAGCTTCGGATACTCAACTCTCGGAAAAGAGAATCACTCAGATCTTGGGCATTGGAGAACGGCTTGTACGGCGACAGCAAGCTTAGTCATTTTGGGACGGACGACGAACACCACCACAGAGGACAGGTTCAACTCTTCATTCTTCTCTACATGGAGCAGTTGGTATGGGACCCCGCGTCTTTTCTGTCATGATCCGTATATGATCTAACGGACTGCAAGATGCAAGCCGCAGGTGAAGCTGTTCAGAAGCTTGTGGTATTTGCTGACAGGAAGGTCGAGGATGGCACTATGAAAAAGAACAGGCTACTAATTCCTTCAGGCCGCCGTCTTCGTAAATGGGTTGTCGGCATCTTGAAAGATCAAGATTCCACGGCGGAGGAGTCACCAGACGTCCTTGAAAGGGGTGCCAACGTCGTCCACTGGGGAGACGGATATGGGAGAAAGAGGGACCCGGAGCATCTGCCTGCGGCCAATTCCTGGCAACGTTTTGGGGACGGCATACGCAACGTATCCAAGCTCGTAGGCTCCGAAGAGTCTTTCTTCGGCTTCCGCGTCGCTTGTGCCACCTTGACCGTTGGGATCATTGGCTTCCTCGAGCAGACACAGGACTTCTTCCAGAAGCAACGCCTAGTATGGGCCATGATCATTATCGCCATGGGAATGACGCAAAGTGAGCGCCCAGGGGCCAGCCGCAGGAAAGAAAATGCTAACTGGGCATGGTAACAGCATCGGGGCAGTCGATTTTCGGCTTCTTTTGCAGAGTTGGCGGGACCGCCCTCGCAATGGCGTTTTCTTACGTCTGTTGGTATATTGTCGACCAGAAGACACCGGGGGTTATTTTATTCTTGTGGCTATTTATCTTCATTGGCTATTACTTCTTGGTCAAATACCCCCGGTTCACTCCAGCAGCGATGATCAGCCTTGTCACTCAGGTTCTCATAATCGGCTATGAGCTCCAGGTACGACGGATAGGCGCTGCTGCTGCAGAGAGGACCGGGCAGCCATTTTACCCGTAGGCTACCGGGACCCATACGCGACAAAGTCGTATGCTAACATCACTTCCAGGACGTATGAGCTCGCGCCGTATCGGCTGGCGACTGTGGCTGGGGGCTGTCTCGTGGCTTTCTTCTGGACCATATTCCCAAGCCCGGTGACAGACCGAGCTTGGATGCGGCGCGACCTAGGTGCAACAATGTATCTGCTTGCCAATTATTTCAGCGTGATCAACACTGCAATGAAGGCCTTGATAAGCGATGCTAGTGGAGGGGACATCAGGGTGGAAACATCGCCAACCCATAAGCTGCACAAAGTACGGCAAAAGATCTACGGGAAGCTGACCCTCCTTCTCCCATCTCTAAAAACGCACGCGGACTTCCAAAAATGGGAGCCTGACGTTGGCGGGAAGTTCCCAAGGGAACTTTATGAGGACATCATTTCCAGATCAACTAGGTATGACAGGGCTGTTCTTCCCATCTCCCAGTCCGTTCCGGCGGTTGCCCGGACCCGGTTTATGAATGATCGATAATGCTACGTTCATTCTTTTCGTTGGCTGACAACCCCCTATCTGCAGGATCATGACATACCTGACCCTGATGTCCTATATCCTAACAAGAGAGCCGCGCGAGCACCAGAGTCCACCAGACCCAGAGTGGCTTCGCGCGCTGGGTCATGTAGTCGAAGGAATCTCCCCTGCACACCATGCCATCTTGTCGACGCTCACACTTCTGTCCAATTCACTACTTTCAGGACAGTCTCTACCGGTTCTTCCGCCGTTGCCTAGGCCATCTGAGATGGCACGTCAGTTGCTACCTCGGGATGGCAACGGCGCTGGGCAGGCCTTGCTCGCCACCTGGGACAACCAGGATACCCAGGAGAGTTCTATCGGGATACAGATACCAGACATTCTTGATGCGCGCAACATGGAACAGAAAGGTTACGCCGAATTCGTGGTCCTACAGGTCTGCGGCACTCTGATAGCCTCGGACATCGACGGTCTCGTTGAGAGCGTCGGAAGTCTAGTCGGGGTTGTGGACTTCAGTTTCACGGTGGACATGAGTGACAGCAGCGTAGAGAGTTTGTCGAAGATTTCGAGAGGAGAGTTCGAGGCTCCCATAAAGGGCGACAAAAATGACTGATGCTGGCATGGCCAGAGCTCGGACGCTTCAGAGATTCGCAGCAGTGTCATAAGGCAGCTATTCCCGGCGCCTTGGGGAGAAACGACACCCTTGCAAGAGAAGTTTGCGGTGTCATAAGCTCATCAGGTTCTCGGATTCCGCTTCCTCTGACGGACCGCGCGCTTGGGGTACGAGCAGGCGCTGCGAAACATCCTCTCTCCAGGAGCCTGCAGTAATCGATCGATCTATGTCCGACTTCCGCCCCCGCAAACTAGCCCAACCCAACACCCCGAGGGTGCGGGGAGCCTGTGAGAGAGCTGACGAGCAAACTTGCAGTGGGGGAGGGAGTTGCCATGTCAGACACTATGTCATAATACGAAATGACTGTACGCAGTACGGGTGAGAAACCAGGCCACGACCGCTGTGCTCTGGGAATGGTAATGCGGACCGGATATGAGATCATCTTCCCACCATGCGAAGTTCATGGCAAGGACGGTGCGGGTGATGTGATATACCTCTAGAGATATGGCCAAATAATATTAGAAGACGTGTCATGTCATATATTATCCACACAACACGGACTTCACAAGCTTTTAAAGCGTGCAATTCCGACGTCAATAGACCAGGCGAGCTGCGCTGCTCGCAGATATTTACATGCCCGCCAATTCCGCCATCTGTTATCTGTTGTTCCATGGCCTCTTCTACTTACAGACCCAGAACTTAACGTCTTAAAATTTCCCCCAGATGTCCAGGTTTTCTTAACCTGCCATCCCAGCGCCCGTTTTGCAAGGCCTACTCATGCCCACATCTTTCTACGAGTCGCTCCAGCAAAATGTCGACCACCAGGTACCGCCACTATCGGTTTGATGTCGGTGCCCATTCACGAAAGGCAGCAAGCAGATAACAGGACAGGCCAAACTTATTCCGAGAGGCGCAAAGAAGAGGCCCCAAGGAAGTCACGCAACGGTGAGGGCTTCTTTTGAGACCATCTCCACCGAGACCTTGTCGTTCTGGGGTCTTGTGTCGGCAGCAGTCCATAATGAGATCTTCCACCACCAACCGGCGACGCTCAGGTGCCAGAAATGGCAATTCCAGATACTAACAGAGACACGGAGAAATGCGATGGTCGCAATGGTCGCACTCCTAACGTGTCTATGTTTGACGTGGATCCTATCGCACACTAGCCATTTCATCGCAGAGACCACAAACCCCAGCGTCGTTACAGGTGCAGAGCTACGAGTCTCCAACAGATTCCACAAAGTCATGTGCACCATAGGGTATTCCCAGACGAGACAAAGGGGCGTTTTGAACTGTCTGGGAAGTTCATCAATGATGCAAGTAAGCCGGTGGAAAGAAGGCTCTGGTTTAGAGGAGTGCCGCGGTCATCTAGCTGTCGTACTGCATGTCCAGGCATAGAAGATCCGTGGAAATGTCAGGGGTTACATAGAGCGATGACAACCTCTACGGCTCGAAACTGCTTCGACGCCAGCATTGTGCTTCGATCAGAGAAGCTTTCTTGATCTGAGCATGCCAGGAAAGCCGGAGCGATCGTCAGTTAGAGCCTTAGATTGCTCCCTAACCTCACGAGGCTGGAGCCTCGGTGTGACAAGTCGCCGTGGCCTCAAGGATATTGTAGGAGCCGTCACAAAACTCTATCCGGACGGCAGAATCGACTTCTCCGCCCGCGCTTTCAAATGGTTTGCATGCGCCTCGAGACATTGGGCCATAAGACGGGTGACTAGAAGAACATTAGCCTTGAGCGAGAAAACTGGTCCGATCAGGCGGTCTCCTTACCTGGCCACACTGCCGCCTTATTGAGCATGTAAGCTGTTACCCTCAGAATCTTAGCTGCATATCCAGTTATTTCCCCAATCTGCAGACGCGTATCGATCCCCGGAGTGCTGGCAACCAGTTCCATGTTCATTTTAACCTCGGCTCCGCTCAGAACTTCTTGGACCTTTGCTAGAAGCTTCGCATCTTCATCCTCGAGCAACATAATGGCAGGCACCTGAGACAAATCGACTTCATCCTGTCCCAGAATTCCCACATATCTTCCCACCCTGTCTTGCAAGGTAGCAACCCACTCTGCAAGAACTTGCGCACAGTCGAAAGCGCACATGGCTGACTGCAGCGGAAGCTCGCGGCTCGTGAAGTCGGCAAATGTTACACCAAGCTTATCAGCCATCGAGAGGGAGTCGGCCGCGTAAAAGGCAGCTTTTCGAAGGTGCTTTTCCCGACGAGAACTCGCACGCGTTGATGTTTGAGGAAGGAACTTTGATGACGGGAACCCGGGAGGCGACGATTGTGTCAGTGGCGAGTCGACAAAGAGAGAGCCAGAAGCAGGTGCCTCTGATGCGTCGGTAGTGGTGGATTCATTGGAGGCAGGGGAATGCTCTGCATGCTGGATTATCTCGCTTCCACGGGAGAGCTCATCCGCCATCCCATCCCAGTCTCGCTGCCAAAATCTCTCCTTGGAGCGGGAGAGGTTGACAAATAGGCGTACGTATGCTAGATCCAGAAGCGGGATGGCATCAGCCGACAACGGTCCAAGGCCGAAAGGGTTGGGCCGCTCAAGACTGTGTTTCGGATTACTTGCCCAAGCGGCCTGCCATGCCTTCAGTGCAGGCTCGATATGTGCGTGCATCTTTTCGGTCTCCTCATTAGTCCAGACTTTGGTATGGTGCCGCTGACGGGTCTCCCAGATGTAGTTATGAAGGGCATTGATCAAGATCAGGCAACCAAAGGAGCTAGGTTTCAGGTCGCTCTCCGAGGCTTCATTGATGCTGACCGGGGCTCCAAAAGCCTGAGGGCTGTGACCCAGAGCTAGCTTTCGCTGCTTCTCACTCGTGCGAAGCAACTCACCCAATGCCTCGTGAAATGTCATGCAGTTACGACTGGCAGCAGCCGCTCCTCCCATAGCGTGAAAGGCAGCACTACTTTCGGCGGCAAAGAATTCTTCGTCGCAAGGGAGATTCAGGAAGATCTCGGAGTTCGTCAGCGCGGGCGTGTGGTTGTACGCAGAGACAAGGAGGCTGGATAGGATGAAAATAGCATAGAGGGTCCGCTTTCGCTCCTCCATCACCTTCCACTCCAGCCATTCTGCCTGCTCCTCCAACATCGAATCGGACGGACCATGTCGCGCGCTTCCGGAGTCGGTCATCCCCGCGTCCTGGTCATCGCTTTTGGCGGCCCTCGCTGGCCGGAAAAGGTCCGCTCCCTGAGCCAGGCTTACTAACGCGGCGCAATGGGTGGATGCTATCTCGCCGGCACGCTTCTCTCCGCAATTATGGCCATAAACGACATTTAACAGCATCGCCTGGACGAGCCAGACAGGCGTATCGACAGAGCCTTCCGACTGGGTTCCTTGTTCTGACGCTGGGGGCCCTCGAAAACCAGCCTTCCTGACATTGGCTTTCCTCCGCTGCTCAAGGTAAGTCTGGATCATCTTTTTTGCCATCTCAAAGAGTTCTCTGGATCGATCAAGTTCCAATTCGTACAGCGCACCAATGGTAGCCATGGACAAGACTAGACAGGCTGAGCCACCGACCATACTGGCCAAACTCGCTGACTTGGCGGGTATCTCGAATGACAGAGTAGGAATATGGAAAAAAGGCATGTGGGGATGGAAATAACGAAGATAGGCACCGACATATCGCTGGAGATCCTGTGTGCTCGGTAAATTTCTGCTAGCTGGATCCAGGACCCCGATTGCGGTCGCTTGACCGAGCGGCGACATTGGTGACGCCGGCATCGTGAATGACTGCTTTCGTCCACCCAAGGCTGAGGACATGGAGGCCGCAGAAGCTAAGGCACCTAGGATGGCGTTTCTTGTTGAATCAGTGATAGTCGAGACGGGTGAGGTGCCATGAGTAATACCATTCATCGAGGTCGGCGTTTCAGGGCCGGCACCAAAGTTTAGTGCGTGGTTCATGTTTTGAGGGTTCAGGCCTGGCATCATAGATGGGCTCAGGGAGCTGAGAGAAGGCGGGGGAGTAGAGAAATATGCGTCCCCAAGGCTCTTCTGGGCAGGAGGCTGAGGCGACACGGGAGCCCCGTTCATGAGATCGGGGAAAACAGAGCCGTTCATATCAAGCGAGAAGAGATTCGTCGTGATCTGCGGTGGACCCATAATCGCAGGTTGCCACATGGCGGAAGTGCCAGGTGCCGCCGAGGCCGGGTGGTTCGAACCATCGAGCATGACATCGCTGATTCCGCTCTGGCTAGTGGTACTAATGGCGGACGGAGAGGAGCCGTCGACGGCATTATCGTTGGTTCCGCTGAATGACATTTGATGCTCAAAGCCAGTCAGCCAGTCAAAATTGTCATCTACCTGCTGACCAGCCGACATATCTTGCAGCCCGTGGGAGAACGGCGAGGTGTTGTCGACTGCCATTGTCTGTGGGGAATCGCTATAGTGAAGCGCGTTGGGATTGATAGTGTTCCCGGGGCCAAAAAGCATACCCTCGAAGTCGAAGTCGGGGTTGAAAACAGCCATTGGAGGCGCAGTTCGAAGACCACCAGAGAAATCCATGTTGATGCTGTGCGTCTCAAGCTTCGGCAAGCCATGGTTCACACCCCGTTGGCCCAGAGAATTAGACATGCCAGTGAAGGTATGGTCCATGTTGTGGATAGGAAGCCCAACAAGACTAGCATGGCGGCTATGCGTCTGGGGAACAGGTCGTGCCACCGAGGTATTCGCCGCCATCAGGTGCATAGCAGCACCATCCACATGGCTGATCGTGTTCGCCCTGGGGCGCATGGACGCCGCAGCGCTGGCAGCCCCGCCAGCGACACTGCCCTTCCTAGCCCTACTCTGGCCGGGCACAGCACCACTAGTACTCTCGCGACGATTCCGCGGGCGAGAGGATGGTGTAGTTGTCTGGTGAAGTTTCTGCTGGTGGCGAAGGAGGAGATCACGGCGAGCAAAGCATCTGGCGCATTCAGGGCATTCGAATGGCTTTTCCTTAGTATGAGACCGTTCATGCCGCTTCAAGTGCTCCAAACGTGCGAACGACCGCTGACAGGTCGCGCAGACATGCGGTCGGGGCTTATCCGTCTTGGGCGGGGGGAAGCTGGCTGGTGTCTTTGTATTCACTGTAATAGTGGAGGCTGTCGAATTGCGTCAGCGAGAGGTGGCCAGGGGCAGAGCATTCCCATTCCCCGCGAGAGGGACGAAAGGGCAGACCTAATGACACGTCACAGGAGATAACAGTGACAGAAAAGCATGGGTGAATTTGAAAAGGGGCAGTGTGCTTGTTGCGTACCAGTATCGTCACTTTGCGTGGGAGCATCTGTATTCGCGTTCCCAGCCATCGGGGTAGAGGAGGGGGAATTGGTGGCGGGACTCTCCTGGCTGGTGCCGGCATCGTTTAAGACAGCCATGGCGCTTGCGTTCTAGCAATTCACACAGAAGTCTTGCGCGCCGGAACTGACAGCAGAGAAGTTGTGACTCGTAACCTCGTGGAGGTCGGGTTGGAGCGACGATGGAAGGTTGGCGGCCGGCAACTACTGTAAGAGGGAGAGAGAATCGGAGACCGGCTCGGCGGGAGGCGGGGTCAATGAGAGAGGAGGAGCGGGCGTCAACTCACAACCAACAAGAGACGGTGATGAAGGCGTGTATAGCATGCTATTTGCAGAGAGAGGGAGCAAGAGAGCTTGAAATGGGAATGTCCGCCTCTTGCTTCTGCCTTGTCGGTCAACAGTTGCCGTTCGACTCTAGATGCGACGGTTGTTGGGAGGAAGGGGAAGCAATGGCGAGCTTTGGAGAAACAGTGGATGGGGGAGGACGAGCGAGATGGAGGGAGGGCCGTAAGGTAGAGAGCATGGTAAGTAACTAGGTACAGTACTCCGTACAGTACGCATAGACAGTAGGTTAGTCCGGTTTCCCTTAGCTGAGATACCCACAAGGAGTTCAGACACTAGCTTAGGTACCTGTCTAGATAGCTGACTTAGGTAGCGCTGAGGGTATCGGTGCCCGCTCCTTAACATTTGGTTGGTAGGCAGCACACTTACATGGTTACATGGTACACTACCTTGGTCCCCTATCGAGCGTCAGTCTGATTGGGCAGAAGCTCAACTCGACTGTCACGCCGATGACTTAAGTCTAGGTACCCTTGCTTAGCTATACCGAGACTGGGCCTAGCTGCGAGTAATGGCCCACACAGTAAATCCGCACTGTCGTTGGGCAGCCTAGCCGTGAAGAGTGTAATATGCCGCTGGATTGCGAGTGTAGACAGTGCAGAATGTATAGGGCGGGTACCTACATGCACCTACACGTCTTTAATGTGTAGGTACCTAGCTTGACTGCTACCCCTTCCATAAGCTGATAGGAAGTAAGTAGGTAACTAAGTCCCAGACTGACGACACCAGACCCAGGTACCCTAGGTATGTTGCCTACCTATCTAGGTAGGCAATATACCTGGTATGATCCTCCCTACGGGCATACTTGTAAAGGTTTTAAGTACCCAGGTACTCAGTGCGTTGGTAGCCGAAGACTGCGCTAGCAATACGACCGAAGGTTCCTTCCTTGGCTGCGCGCTCAGCATCTTCGGAACTTGGTGGCTCACGTTGCGACATCGGGATGTCGGGTTAAATAGTGTAGTGAAATGATCCATTAGCCATTCACGTCGACTTATCCTGGGCTCCAGGGGCTCATGTTCGGGGTTCCTCTAGTGCGATGCACGAGTACGTACGGAGGAACAGTGATTTGTAACACATGGCCCCGAAGCTAGAGCACCGAACCAAATTGGGCAGCAATCTGGGGGGTGCTCCTGGAGTAGGTGGCTTTCGGTCACCGGCTTGCGCACTGTGAGTTCTGGGTTCTGTCCTCCTCTCACCTTCCGTTCTAGACAAGGGGGACGGACGCCGATACTACACCGTAGCGACATAATAAATATACACTGTCTGTAGCGCCTGTCCAATGTAGAAGCACTGTATCCCGCAATGACCATATACGGAGTACGAAGTAGACAGGATGCAACTGTTTAACGGGCACGACCATCAAAGGGCAAAATGCAGGCTGCATCCTCGGCCAGAAACAAGACGCGCCTCCCTTCTCTACCCGTCCGTAGTCAGATGACGCCCTATCTCTAGTCTCTCGAAACCCAGGTACGAGATCTTGCAGTAGCTCTTTAGCACCCGCGAATTACAAGGATGACATTTCAAGACGACGGGGTCGCACGCAGCCGGGCGTTGAGATGGCTAAAAGGACTAGGTGGCCCACCAGATTGAAGCTTCCAGGCGACAAGCGAGACATCGCCCTGGCCGCAAGTTGAGGGTAGGTCTAATTCTACTTACTGCTTGCTAACTCGGCTTTCTAGTCTTTATGTAAGAGGAACGTAAAGATATAATACGTAATATACGCAAAGAATATATACGAAAGTAATTTATAATGTAATCGTCTACAGTATGATTATATAATATATACTCGTATTTTATAATGAGAAATTAATAAAAATTATTAATTATTTAGTAGTAACATAATCGTAATATTTATAAATAATACATAAAATATTTAAAGTTACGCTGGTTAAATATTTAGAAAGAAAAATATTCGTCTTATTATTAAATTTATGGTTTAATAAACGGACTGTAGATTTTAAAAGAAAGTTAAAAATATTAAATATAAAATAATTACTTAATAATGTTAAAACAACGGTTTGAATTTACTATAATACTCTAAGTACTTCCCTAAAAAACACTTAAACTTAACTAGTACGTAAAATACTAGGCCTAGCCTTATATAAGGTAAGCCTAGTAGACAAATATTTTAAATAGAAAATTAAACTCTTACTACTATATTACTTAATATCTTAACTTAAACGTTATACCTTAATCTATACAAGCTCCTACGTAGATAGTTTTAACTACTTACGTATTAACCTAAACAATAAATACTAACTTATTATAATAAATAGTACCTACAACTAATATCAAACTAACTCCCTCTTTAGTTTTATTATTTTAAGAGAAATAACTTTCTTATATTAAAACTAGTTATTATAGACGATTACGTCGACAGTAACAACTTAAAAGACGTTAAGCGTAATAATATTCATTATTGAAATAATATTTAATACTATTATTATATAATTAGCCTGGTAACTATTCCTTCTATAGCGTTAACTTATTTATTCGGTTAATTAATAATTTAATAGACGTAATAATCCTTATAGTTAAACTTACGATCTAAATTAAGTTACTAGATTATTAATTAAAAATAGTAATAGAAACGTTATTATTAATAAGGTAATTAATAGTAATATTTACCGAATAATTATTTTATAACTATTTTATACCTATAATTTATTAAATTTAAGGAAGTTTACGTTTATATTTAAAATAATTAATAAACGATTAACGTTACGGTTATCTTTAACGTTAACTGAACTAAATTTAAAATCGTAGCTTTTTTATTAGTAAATCTAAAAAAAATAATTACTTATTTAAAATTATAAAGAAATTAAAACGACTTCGAAGTATACTCTCTACGAAAAACAATAAAGAAACTAAATAAACTATTAAAACTACTCTAATTACTTTTTAATATCTTAAAAAATAAAAGCAAATTAAAAATCTACTATTTAACCTTACAGGAAAACTATTAGAGATTTTAAAAGAAATAATACCGATAATACAGATATTATTACCGACGTTAGAACCGATAATATCATAACTAAATCGAACGACTTACTTATTAAAGGGAACGTTAATCTTATTTTAATTTAAAAGAGTAAACGAAATAAAAGTATTAAATAATTAACAGGGTACGTTAAACCTTTCGAGTTAATAGTTACTTTTAATAACGGAGATTATTTCCTTATAAAATTCTTAGTTAAATACCGAAGATTTAAACGATTAATTTCTATCTTTATAATAATTACTGATAATAAATAGTAAAGACCGAATTTAGGGACTTAATATTAAGGAAGAAACTAACGCTAATGTAAGCTTAATTACAATACGTTTTTACGTCGAAGTTAGTAGATTATAACGATTAATTTGTCTAGTAAATATTCCGGTATCGTTAAATTAACCAGTAGTTATAACTAGGGTTGGTAAACTAGTAAAACTAGTATAATATTACCTAATACTAATACTAGTTTAGTATTACTAGTTTAGTATTACTAGTTTAGTATTTTAGTATACTAATATACTAGTTTTAATATTATAAATTATAAAATAAAAACATAATTAAATTATTAAGTGATTTTATAATAATAAATTAAATTAAATAAGTAACTTAATATATAATAATAAATTAAATTAAATAAGTAACTTAATATATAATAATAAAAAGAATAACTAATCTTCTTCTTTTAATCCTTCTTTTAATTCTTTTATATCTTTAATTTTTCAACTCTTTAATAAAATAAGCATTTTAACCGTTTCTAGATTAAGCCTATTTCTAGGCTTTGTAATAATATTATTGCTAATTAAAAAAATACTTTCAATAGAAGCTAAAGTAGCTGGAATTATACTTAAAATAGGATATCTATAAGTATTATTTTTCTAGTATATTAAAATATCAACCTATTTATATATTAGTATATAAGTTAAATATATAAATATATATTATATAAATTACTTACTTCTTTAGCTTCACATTCTTCTTTTATATATAATAAATATTCTTCTTTTTTTTCAGAAAAAAATATAAATAATTCATCATCTAAAGAATTATTTTATAAAAGAAGTAAAGGTGTAACGTTATATATATCTTCGTTAATTTCATCAAATAAAATATTAAGATTAGTATTAATTATTAATCCTTCTTTTTCCTTTTAATACTATATAATGTTAATATATGAAATATAAATATAATAAAATAAGTTAATAACTTACTTATTGTAAAATATATTACCTTTTTAGGTTTAATAAAACCCTAAAACAGTCAAAACAACTCTAAAACACTAGAATAGGCTCCAGCCGAATTCTAGGTAATCTAAAACAACTGTAAAATATATTACCTTTTTAGGCTTAATGAAACTCTAAAACAGTCAAAACAACTCTAAAACACTAGAATAGGCTCCAGCCGAATTCTAAGTAATCTAAAACAACTATATCCACAAATATTGAATTTCAAAACAACTAAACGTTCCGGAATAGAGATAACCGGTTTTACATTTCGGTAAGTAAGATATCCGGTTTCATATTTCGGTAAATAAGATATCCGGTTTTACAACTATTACAAATCTAAATTCAATAAGAATTATATATATCTAGAAGAAAGACTGTAGAATAGAGATAGTTAGAGAGTATCGTAATTTGAATTCATTTTAACTCTTTACTTACTTTAATAGGTTATGAGCCCGGCTGCCTATACTTTTCAAATTTAACAAGTTTATTTAATTATATTTAAGTTTTTAAACTTTATTTCACTTTAACCAATTATATTATATTATTTTCTACGCTAAAATTAATTTATTTAATACGTTTTTGTATTGGTTGTAAACACTTTTTATTGTAAAATTGTACTTTTTTTTACGTTTTTTCGACGCTCCGTGACCTGATTACGTGATCTATAAGTATAATTAGAAGATAACTGGTTTATTTACTGTTTTGTACTGCAACTTATTATAACGAAGAAGAATTCGATTTTTGGTAAGTAACTGTAAATTAGAATTGTATAAAGAACGTAATTGTAACTTTTGTATAATCTTTAACTTTAACTACTCTTTAAAAATCGAATATAAGAACTTTTTAACTATAAAAAATATATAATATAACTAATATATAATATTAATAATATTAGTTACTAACTTCCGAATCGGGTATAGCGTCGATTTTTAAAATTAAACCGGAATTACTTTTTAAAGTATAATACTATATAAAACCCCGACTTTTAAATAAAATATACTAATAAATTAATTTATAACTATAAAAAATGTTTACTGAAAAGGTTTCTATTTAGAAATTTAAAGGTATTTTTAATTATAAAGTTTAGGCCCTTCGAACCGTTACTTTTTTAACGAAAGAAGGCTTAAACGATGTAATTGAAGCCGATAATTCGGCTAACAACGTAAAGGCCTTTGTAATAATCCGTCTTCTAATAGAAAATGGCCTCCTACTGTAAATTCAATACCTGAATATTGTAAAATCGGCCTGGAATTCCCTGAAAGATTTATATTCTTTAAGGGGATTTATATCGGAATTCTTTATTTGTAAGGAATTTTTCGATTCCTATTTGTTTAAGTTTTTTTCTATAGAAGAATTTTTAAATAAGATAAAATAACTGTTAGACTAGTTAAAGGTTAAAAGCTTAGAATTACCTAAATAAGTAATAATTACTTAGGTATTAAATAACTTATCTGAAACTTACGACGGATTTATATCTAACGTTATTTAAAGCCTTAGAAATAATTCTAACGTTTACACGTTAGAGACGTTATTTATATATTTTTTAAATAAATCTAGAAGATAAGAATTACGAAAATGTAATATTAATTCGATTAATAACGGTAATTACGCCTTCTATACTAAATATAGAAGTAAAAAGCCATATAAAATCACAAAAGGAAGGGTTTATAAATATTATAAACTAACCTCATATAAAGTAAAGAACTGCTTCTTTTTATTCCTAAATAAAGCCTTAAAAGGTTAGAAATAGAAATAAAAGGAATTAACTAATTCTTCTTCCTAAAGTAATAAAAAATTACTTTATTTAAGGGATATTCGGGAAAACAACGAAAAAGTACTGTTTACTAACACTTCTACCTAAACAATTAAAGATTCGGATATAAACTTAATCGATATTAACGATTTCGATATAAATAATATCGAATTTGAAGATATAGAGGTATTTATAACTAATATCACTACTAATAACGAATTAATAACTAATAAAGAATTAGATAAACTAGTCTTTTCTATCGATAACGTGAAAGAAAATTTACGAAACTATAAGGTATTTAATATCCGTAAAAATATAAGATATAATACTAATTTTGTATTAGATTATATTATAATAAGGTATATAGTTACGGATAGGAGTTATTTTTGCTCGTTCTCTCCTTGTAATAAAAGAGTTAGTTGGAGAAATGTAAAAATAATAGATATAAAAGGATATGGAAATGTATATATTAAATTTACCGATTTTAAAATAAAAACTATATTAAAAAACTGTTTTTATATGCCTGAACTAGGTGTAAATTTAATATTATAAGGAAACCTTAATAAAGAAACTAAAATAATTTTAACTTATATAAACGCTGTCTTAATGTAAAATAATAAAATAATAATAAAAGGAGAAAAGATAGAAAACTTATACTATTTACTAGTTAAAATTATTAATATAAAAGAACAAATTAACTAACTATTATATATAAAAGAAGATAATAGTATTTGGTACTAACGAATGGGCTATATAAGTAATAACGTATTAAATAAATTAAAAGAATCTACTATTGGTTATAATAATAATAATAACAATCATAATATAGATGATTGTGAAATATGTATAAAAGCAAAGTTTATAAATAAAATAAATCATAAAGTAAATAATAAACAATTAGATTATTTAGAAAAAGTAGTAAGTGATTTATGTAGACAAATTAGACTATATACTTATGATAATTATAAATATTTTATTACTTTCTTAGATAAATCTACTCGTTATTTAGAAGTAGAACTATTAAGAAATAAAGATGAAGCTTTTAACGCTTTTTATAAATATAAATAAAGAGTAGAAAATAATAAAAATAACTATAAAATAAGAATATTCGTTATAGATAACGGAAAGGAATTTATAAATAAACGATTTAAAACACATTTTACTGAAAATGGAATAATTTACTAGAATTTAGTACCTTATATTAAAGAATAAAACGGATTTATCGAATGAATAAATAGAACGTTATTAAATAAAGTTCGAGTTTTATTATATAATTCTAACTTACTTTTTTATCTTTAGGGAGAAGCTTTATATACTACGGTATATTTATATAACCGTACACCTTATAGTGTAATAAACTATAAAACATTATATAAATTAAAAATAAAAGAAAAACTAGATATTATTAATATTAAAATATAGGGTTTTATTACCTTTTATAAAAATAAAAACGTACAAATAAAAAAACTAGACCTTAAAGCAAAAAAGAGAGTTCTGATAGGTTTTGGAACAAACTAATACCGAATCTGGGATTTAAAGCTTAAAAAGGCTATATAGTCTAGAGATGTTAAAATCTTAGAAAATAAGTTTATTGAAAATAATATAGATAATAATAAAATAAAAGGATTTCTAGAATCTTTTACAGATGAATTTATAGATTTAACTAGTAATAATAATATATAAGAAAATATACAAGAAAATATACAAGACTATTATTCTTTAAGAAATTTTAAAGA
This sequence comes from Pleurostoma richardsiae, assembly GCA_030052745.1. Classification (NCBI taxonomy): domain Eukaryota; kingdom Fungi; phylum Ascomycota; class Sordariomycetes; order Calosphaeriales; family Pleurostomataceae; genus Pleurostoma; species Pleurostoma richardsiae. The sequence goes on from JANBVO010000007.1 coordinate 709,045, forward strand.
ATATTATTTAAATAATAAGGATATAGATGAAATTAACAAACTAGCGTTAGTTTCGTTAACAAATAGTATAAATAATAAACCGAAAACATATAAATAAGTAATAACTAGTGTAAATTCTAAAGAATGGATAAAAGGAATGATAAATGAAATAATAAATTTAAAAGATTAAAAAACTTATGAAATAATAAAAATACTTAAAGATGAAGAATTAAATATATTACGTGGAAAATAGGTATATAAATATAAATTCGATATAGAAGAAAATATTAAATATAAAGCCCGTTAGGTAATTAAAAGATTTAATTAAATATATAGTATCGATTATTTAGATACGTTTTCTACTACTTGTAGACTAGAAATCTATAGAATATTTATAATTATTACTATCTATAATAACTAAGAATTAGAACAATATAATATTAAAAGTACGTTTATATACGTAGAAATTGATACAGTAATATATACTGAATTACCCGAAGAATATTTTGAATTAATAAAAAATATATTGAAACAAAAAAGAATAAAATATAATCTAAATAAGAAATATATCTGTAAAGTACTAAAAGTTTTATATAGTTTAAAATAATTACTAAGGCTTTAGTATTAATTTCTAAGAAATTTACTATAAAAACTAAGTTTTATCGTATTTCTATACGATGAAACCGTATTTATACATAAAGAATATTATACTATATTAATTTATTACGTAGACGATATAATTGTTATAAGGCTTAATATAAATAAAAATAACGAATTAATGAAAAAAATAGGAAAAGAAATAAATATATAATATTTAAGAAAATTAAATTAATTTTTAAGAATAGAATTTAAAAGAAATAAAGATTCTATTACTATTTATTAAAATAAATATTTAAAAACTATAAAAGAAAAATATAACAAATAGAATTTAATACTAATATTTACTCTAGTAGAACTAGGAATAAAACTAGAAAAAATAAGAGATAAAGATATAATTCCTTAAAAAGAAATAACTATATATTAATAATAAGTTAAAGTTTTACTATATTTAGTAATAAAAACTAGACTAGATATATTTTATACCGTTAATTTATACGTTAGATTTATATTTAAACTAAATAGTATTTATTTTCGGGCTTTAAATCGAATTTAGAAATATTTAAATCACTATAATAATTTAAGAATAAAATATAATAAAAATAAACTACTATTTAAAAGATATAACGATTTTAACTAGGGAGGTGATTTATTTTCAAGAAAAAACACTTCTAAATATATTTTTTAACTAGGAAATAATATAATAAGTTAGAATAGTTCATTATAAAAAACAGTTGTACTTTCTAATTATAAAGGTAAATATATAGCTTTAAGAGATATAATGAAAGAAAATATATATTTAAATAACGTTATTTAATATTTAAATAAAATTTTAAATTTAAGAATAAATAATAGTATACTAGTAATTTTAACGGATAACTAAGTAGCTTTAAAATTATCTGAAAATATTAAATTTTATAAAAAAAATAAATATATAAATATATTTTATTACTTTATAAGAGAAAGTATATAAAATAAAAAAGGAAAAGTAATATATATTCTTAATAAAGAATAATTAGTTGACGGCTTTATAAAAGGTTTAAATATAAATAAATAGAAAACTTTTATAGAAAAACTAAGTTTAATTAAAATAAAATAAAATAACGGTATTTAAATATAGTTTACTATACTAGAATATTAAAATAAATTTTATAAGCTTAAAATAGTATACTATAATAAGTTTACGGGGAGATATAAAATATATTACCTTTTTAGGTTTAATGAAACTTTAAAATAGTTAAAATAACTTTAAAATACTAAAATAGGCTTTAGCCGAATTATAAGTAATTTAAAATAACTATATTTATAAATATCGAATTTTAAAACAATTAAACGTTCTAGAATAGAAATAACCGGTTTTATATTTCGGTAAGTAAGATATCCAGTTTTATATTTCGGTAAATAAGATATCCGGTTTTACAACTATTACAAATCCAAATTTAATAAAGAATTATATATATCTAGAAGAAAGACTGTAAAATAGAGATAGTTAGAGAGTATCGTAATTTGAATCCATTTTAACCCCTTACCTACTTTAATAGATATAATACGTTCGATACGTTTACAGTTTAATTCTACTTCGATTACGTTTTTCCTAGTAAAAAATCTTACGCTTATCTTTAAAGTTTACGAAATAAATAACTTTAACTTTAAAGTATCCTACTTTTTCGTTTTTTTCGTCCTTTACGTCGTTAAGTAGAGTTTTTTTTTCAGCTAATATAAATATAACCGTTTTCGCGTAACTAATTTATACGTTTTTAAATGTCCTTATTATTTTCCTAGACGAATATTTCGTTATAATAAACGTAGTTTCGTTTATATTTAACGAACGTACTATACTTATCGTATTAGCGTTTTTAATACGTAAAACGTTTTTTAAAACGGTTATTTTATTTTATAAAGCGGTCGTTATATTCCGATTAGTTATAATTATAACGTTTAAAGTTACCTTATTGGTTATTATAATTCTCGTTATACTAGTTATTTTTATTGTTCTAATCGCACTATTAATAACTAGTTCTAATTAAGTATTCGTAACGATTAACTAAATTCCTAACGAATTTACTTCGTTCATTATAGTTATATCGGTCTTTACCTTAGTTAACGTTAACTTTTTTATCGTTAGAATTATTTTCGAATACATATTCGGTAACATTAACGTAACGTTTATTCTTAAAATTAAGTACATTAAAAGTCTCCTTCTCGAAATATTCTTCTTAAAATATACGTTACTATACCTTTCTATTAAAGAAATATTCCGAAATTAATACGTTTAACTGTAATTCGGGTAAATATTTCTTTAATTTTACATATATTTAACTTCGAAATCGAAAGATAAATTATTAATTAATAATATCGCTTTAAGTTCGAATATATTAAAAATATTCGTACGTAAACGTAGAAAAACTAACGTCGTTATAGATATTTTCGTAAATATAACGGTATTTTTTAAATTAAAACTTAAATTCCGCTAGTCGAATTCCGAATCGTTTATAAAAAACTACAAATTAATTATTAAAATCGTTTTTTAAGTAGTTCTATTTAACGGACGAAAATAATTACATATATTATTTTAAGCTTTACTACGGAATAATAAGTTTAATTCCTTAGTAAGTTTTACTTTTCGGATATTATCTTTAACAGTATTATTAATAACGTTTTTAAAAAGTATTAAATCTTAAAAGATAATAATCTTATTATTAACGAAAACTAGTTCTTTATTTTATTCTTTTATATTAAATTAATATAGTTTAACGTTAAAGATTTTTTAATTATTTAAGTTTATTATTAATATTATAATAATTAATTATTCGATTACCGTACTTATTATTATAATACTTTACTTTTATTTTTTAAATTCTTTTATAAAATTCTTATAATTTTATATTATCGCCGCTATAATTACTACTAAGTCCGTTATAACTACTAATTAATTTAATGATATTAAGATATCCGTTAAATAAATTAATCGTTACGATCTACTAACTTCGACGTAAAGATATACCGTAGTTAAACTTATATTAACGTTAATTTCTTCTTCGGTATTAAGTTCTTAAATTCGGTCTTTACTATTTATTATCGGTAATTATTATAGAGATAGAAATTAATCGTTTAAATCTTCGATATTTAACTAGGGATTTTATAAGGAAATAATTTCCGTTATTAAAAATAACTATTAATTCGAAAGGTTTAACGTACCGTACTTATTAATTATTTAATATTCTTATTTCGTTTACTCTTTCGAATTAAAATAGAATTAACGTTCCTTTTAATAGGTAAATCGTTCGTTTTAACTATAATATTATCAGTCTTAATATTAATAATAATATCCGTATTACCGGTATTATTTCTCTTAGAATCTTTAAAGGTCTCTTTATAAAGTTAAGTAGTAAATTCTTAATTTACTTTTATTCTTCGAAATACTAAAAAGTAGTTAAAACAGTTTCGATAATTTATTTAACTTCTTCGTCGTTTTCCGTAAAGAGTACGTTTTAAAGTCGTTTTAATTTCCTTATAACTTTAAATAAGTAATTATTTCTTTTTAAATTTACTAATAAAAAAACTACAACTTTAAATTTAATTCGATCGGCGTTAAAAATAACTATAACGTTAACTATTTACTAGTTATTTTAAATATAAGCGTAAACTTTTTTAAATTTAACAAACTATAAGTATAAAGTAGTTATAAAATAGTTATTTAATAAGTATTACTATTAATTACTTTGTTAATAATAACGTTCCTATTACTATCTTTAGTCGATAATTTAATAATTTAATTTAAATTGTAAATTCAACTATAAAATATCACGGCGAAGTTAGTTGAACTAGGACAGACCGCAGTAACGTACTCTATTAACTAAGACTAAAAGTTAAAGAAGAAAAGGAAAGGAAAGAAAATTCGGGCCTACAGCCTTACAAGGAAAAAAACGTAGCTAGGATATAATCACATAACTATGTACGTAAAATATTACGTAATAGTCGGTACTTATATTACGCCGTACCGTAACATTACCCCCCCCCCTTCGAAAAAGCTCGTCCGCGAGCTTACTATTATATATATAAAATATTAACAAAGAGAAGGGCAGAATCTGTAGCTAAAACCGTCGCGGAGTATTGGAATATAATATAGGTCTAGAAGGTAAGTAAGAAGGGTATATTACTCCGTTACTTTTTCTAGTTCTAACGTAACTGCCGAACGTTAAATCTTGCCTTTAGTACGTCCGTCGGTAGGTCGTCGTCGGGGTATTCGTTAGGGTTATTTAAGTCGTCTTCGTAGGTACGTAGTTATTTGTTAAAGCGTTTGAGTAAGTTTATGGCTATTAGAAATTCCTCGTAGAATTAACGGAGTTTATAGGACGTACTTTTAAAATTAGAAACGAGATACTAATCGTTATTCCTATCGTAAGCCGTTTAATCGATTTAGTAACGTAATATCTTTCGATCGAGATGGAAGGCGCGGATACGTTTTACTTTATATTTTAATTCGTTATCGATAAAAATTAAAAGTTATAGTTCGAAAATCTAGCTCGATAATAAGTTGTTAAGTGTTTAACGTAGTCGTTTTATTACGAAGACCGAGTAAAGTTTATTAAAGTATTAAGATAATTTTAGTTAATACGTATATTTTATTTGTTTTATAACTTTAAAAAGGTTTATAATAAGAAAATCTAAACTATCGTTAAGCCGGTTTAATTATATATTTTTTTTAGTAATTATAATTAAGTTACTTTTATTAAAGTTTAATTCCTAGTAATATTTATTAACTTATTTTTTATAACGTTATTAAGTTTCCTTTAAGTTACGTTTTACGAAATTTTATACGTTTCGAATACGTTATATTAAAGTTTAAACCGTATAGTAGTTAATTTTATCGTTAAAATTAACGAAGTTAGTAGTACGTTTTTCTTAATTATACGTTATAAAGAAGAAATAACTAAATTTTACTTTAAATAATATTATACTAGTTAATTTATATAGTAAAACGGTTTAAATAAAATCTATAATAAATAACTATTCGGATTAATTATTTTAATAGTAATTAACGAAAAGACGTAAACGTAAAACTAAGTACTAGTTTATAATCTTGATTTAACTATTAATTTATACGTAATTTATAATTAATAACTAAATTCGAATCTTTAAAATCTAATAGAGTTCGTTTTAAAAAATAAAAATAAACTAAAAGCTTTTATTAGAAATAATCGTTTTTAATAAGCCGTAAGTACGTTATATGTAGAAAATAAAAAATCGTACTATTTCTTACGTAATCGTAGTCTTATAATAAAGAATACTATAGGTACGTTTACTAAATTAATAAATAATAACGAATATTATATCGTAACCGTAACGGTCTTTTAATATAAATTTATAATCGTACGTAATATACTATTAAAATCGATTGGTTATTAGGAACGGTTAAAGTAAACCGAAAGGTTTATCCTTAAATATATAAGAACGTCAGTAAATTAAGTAGTTTTATATATATTAATCGATATCGAGGTTTGTTTTTAACTAATAATATTACTTAACTACCAGAAATCGTATCTTATTCTAATTTAAATATATTATTATTAAAAGAAAGTAAAACTTTCGGAACAAGTAAATACGAAAGTCTTCTTCTTCGAATACTATTAAACGTTTTTTATATAAAAATAAGTCGTATTTTAACGTCTAATCTTTAAATCTATCTACTTTAACGATTTTATAAAATAGTTTTAAAGACTTAAAAACTTATTTATTAAACTATAAGATCTTATTAATTAAATCCGTATCCAATAGTTTAAAAGTAAAAATAAATTTTACAATAGAAATAATCGCTACGAGATCTTTCTAAGATTTTTCTATCTAACTTAAAGCGAAGTTAGGGTTACGTTTTTTTAATTCGACGAAGTAGATTTTTTATAGAGAAAGGAATAATTCAGCGAAAACGTATTTAAAGAATAAAATTTAAGTATAAGAAACGTCTTTAATAGTTTTTTAAGTCCGTAAATTTTCGAACTTACGGAATAAAACGTTAGTTTAAATATTTTCCTTATCGAAGTAATAATCGATAGTAAAATTAAATTAAACTAAAAAATTAATCTAACGAGTTTAATACGTATTTAATAGTTTTTTCGTATTAAAATATTAAAACGATTAATAGTTTATAAAGACTATAAAAAAGGTTTTAAGTCCGAATAATTCTATAGTTTATTTTTCTAAAGAGTAAATAATAGTAAATAATTTTTTATTATAGATTTTGTAATTACACTTTACCTTTAATATCATTTTAAAATAAAAAACGACTGGATATTAAAAATTAAAAAGGTCTTTCTAAGTTAAAACGTTCGCTATTACGTTATCAGACGTATCGGTTTTAATTTACGTAAGCAAGTTAAAGTTATAATATCGTAATACTAATACTTAATATATATAATCCTTTAAAGTTTAAAAAGAATATAAGTAATCGTTATTAAAATCCTAAAGGATTTTTTTATACGTAAAGCGGATTAAAAGCTTAACTAGTTAGTTATAATTTCAGATAAAATACCAGTAGAAATTATAAAATCTTAAAAAAGACTAAACTTTTTTAATAGAATTAAAAGGAATTTAATTATAAACAACGGCGACTTTATTAAAGTTAACTATAATACCGTTAATATTAATAATAAAACTAAAAAACTTAGTTTTAATAACGTCGAACTTATATTTCTTAATGTCTATTTACAGGCCGAATTAATGTAATTAAGTTAGTACTTTCTATACGTAAGTAACATATTCTAAAAGATCTTCCGAATAGATAAAAATATCGTCTATGTAAGTTATATAAAAAATATTAAAATAATCGAACAATACTTTATTAATATATTACTAAAACGAGTTAAAGCCGTTATATAAGTCGAATAATAAAATATAATACTTATATTATTTATAACGAATACGGAAACTAGTTAATATTTCTAAATTAAAATATATTTTAATTTAATAGAAAGTTTATTTAATATTTAATTTAATATAAATTTAAACTTTTATTAAGTAAATTAAAGTTTCGTCGATTAAAAATAACGAATAACAATTTTTAATAGTAAATTCATTAAAATATTAATAGTCGATATAAAAACGTTAATTTCTTCTTAACTTTTTAATAAATAATATCAAAGAAATAAAAAGGACATCGTTTAAGGTAATAAAACTCTTCTTTAAATTATCAACGAAATATTATTTAAAGATCTTTAAATATTTAAAAGATATAAAATAAAAAAAGTTAATCGTCGAAAATAACTCCTTAATAAGCTAAATTCGATAATTTCTAACTTTAAATTTAAGAAGTTCGTTCGAACGGCGTTTAAAAAATATATCTATAAAATACTGGTATTCTTCTAGGAGTTATTATTTAATAAAGAACTAGTCCGCTTTTTCTTTATCTTCTAGAAAATTAACTTCGATAGTTCGTAGTTTTACGATCCGAACGTCGATTTTGTAAAAATAGAGTACTTTATACGTAGTATCTTAGTTCTTAATATATCTTACGAAAAGTACGGCTCCAATAAAGGCTAAATTTAAAGGGACTAAAAGGCAGGAAGATATCCGTTCCCGTCGAGCCTGTAAAATTACCTCTAATCGTAGGCTAGGGAGCTGTAAGGGTTTAAACGTTAACCTTTATAGAACTTAGTTTATTCAGATATACGTTTCTTATTAGTCTTCCGTCTATATATTATCTTTTAATATAGTAGTAGTAAATACTAAGCGGTTCTATTATTAATATCTTATTAAGTATTTAAGTAGATTATAATAAATTAATTAAGGTAACTATTAATTTAAAAGATAAGATTTCGGTTAAACTAGTTTACCGTTTTAGGAGTTATATATTACTCCGTATTAAGCTATTTATTTCCGTTCAATAATAACGTTATATTATTCGAAATTAAGGATAAAAAAAGGAACCTCTTTTTAATAACGGTAGTCGATAAAGAAGTCGACTATTAAAATATTCGTAATATATTAGCCTTAAGTTTTATCGTAGTTTTATATAAAGTAAGAGTTTAAAAGTTATACGGTACGGGCTTATAACTTACGTTATAAGTAGTTTATATAAGTATAGTTAATAAAATAATATCCGTTCGTTTTAATATTTAATAAGTTTCTTAATTTAATTCTAATTTCATTAACGGTTAATATATATAGGAAATTAAAATATATCCCCTTTAATAATTACTTTAAGTTAAACTTATTTATCTATAAATGGAAATCGTTTAGTTCTAAAGAAAAAACTAATTCCTTTAAAGCGTTTAGTTTTCCGAAATAGTAAGGGAAAGTATATAAATACGGGGTTAAACTAAAAGACTACGATTAACTATATAGCCGCGTTTAATTTCCTTAACTAATAATATTTCCTTTTAAAGGTAATTACGAGTAATATAACTTTTACCTTTATAAATGAAATATTTATTCTCTTTTTATAATTTATCGTATTTTTCGTAAATAATATTTGTCTTAACCTTTTCTTATTTATTTATCGGTCGTTTAAATGATTTATTACTGCTATCGTTATTATTATTATCCTTATTGTTATTCTTCTTAATAAACTTATTCTTAGTTTTATTTAAGGTAACCTAATTATTATTAATTTCGGTCTACTAAAGGGTAATTTTACTTATTACGTTAATAAAAAACTTAAAATCGTAAGAATCGGAAATAAAAGTACTTATAACTACGTTACGTAATTAAAAGGTTAGACAGTAGTTAAACTCATAACGTTACTCCGACGAAGGGATTTAAGCTAGGTTAATGAGACGGATAAACTCGATATAAAACTTATAAAAGTTTTACTTCGGCTACATCTGAAATTTATAAAACTCGTTCTTTACTTTCGCAATACGGTTAAAGTCGTTATAAATCTCGTCGAAAAAAACGAAAACTACATTAATAGTCTTTAAAGGATCGAAGTAATTATCTGAGATTATAAGTAATAAATTCTCTAAAGCCTTTCCTTCGATAAAGTTAATTAAGTAGGCGAATCGTAGTTTCTTAAAGGAGTAATAGTTAACGTTAACCTTCTATTTACACTTAATAATAACTTACTGTAAAATATATTACCTTTTTAGGTTTAATAAAACTCTAAAACAGTCAAAACAACTCTAAAACACTAGAATAGGCTCCAGCCGAATTCTAGGTAATCTAAAACAACTATATCTATAAATATTGAATTCCAAAACAACTAAACGTTCCGGAATAGAGATAACCGGTTTTATATTTCGGTAAGTAAGATATCCGGTTTCATATTTCGGTAAATAAAATATCCGGTTTTACAACTATTACAAATCCAAATTCAATAAGAATTATATATATCTAGAAGAAAGACTGTAGAATAGAGATAGTTAGAGAGTATCGTAATTTGAATCCATTTAACCCCTTACTTACTTTAACACTTACTAATCGTTAAAACGAATAGTAATTCCGTCCGATAATTTCTTTAGATCGAGTAGTTAAATTAAACGTAAAGTACTAACGTTATTATAAATAAAGAAAACGTTAGAAATAATAAAAGTAAAAGTACCTTTACGTTAAACTCGATAAAAATATAAAAACTTTTAAGTTAATTCGGCTTTTTTAACTACTAACTTTCTTATTATTACAATACTCCGGGTGCTCCCCTGAGGAGCACTTGGACCTGTCTCGCACGTAAGGCGCCAGGCTTGGCCTTATATAAGGCAGGCCTGGCAGATAGATATTTTAGATAGAAAATCAAGCTTTTACTATTATATTACCTAATATCCTAACTTAAACGTCATGCCTTAGTTTATATAGACTCCTACGTAGTTAGTTATAACTACCTACGTATTAACTTAAGTAATAAGAACTAACTTATTATAATAAATAGTACCTACAACTAGTATCGAACTAACCCCTTCTTTAGTTTCGTTACCCCGGAAGAGATAACTTTCTTATATTAGAACTAGTTATTATAGACGATTACATCGATAGTAATAACTTAGAGGACGTTAAGCGTAATAGTATTCGTTACTGAAATAATATTTAATATTATTATTATATAATCGGTTTAGTAACTATTATTTCTATAACGTTAACTCGTTTAATTAGTTAGTTAATAATTCGATAGACGTAATAACTTTTATAGTTAAACTTACGATTTAAATTAAATTACTAAATTATCGACTAAAAATAATAATAAGAACGTTATTATTAACGAAGTAGTTAATAGTAATATTTACTAAATAACTATTTTATAATTACTTTATACTCGTAACTTATTAAATTTAAAGAAATCTACGTTTATATTTAAAATAATTAATAAGCAGTTAACGTTATAATTATTTCTAACGCCGACCGAATTAAATTTAAAATCGTAACCTCTTTATCGGTAAATCTAAAAGGAAATAATTACTTATTTAAGGCTATAAAGAAATTAAAACGACTTCGAAACGTACTTTCTACGAAAAACGACGAGGAAATTAAATAAATTATTAAAGCCGCTTTAACTACCTTTCGGCATTTTAAAAAACAAGAGCAAATCGAAAATCTACCGCCTAACCTTACAGAAGGACCCTTAAAGACCCTAAGAGAAATAATACTAGTAATACGGACATTATTACCGACGTTAGGACCGATAACGTCGTAATTAAATCGAACGACTTACCTATTAAAAGGAACGTTAATCTTATTTTAATCCGAAGGAATAAACGAAATAAAAGCATTAAATAATTAACGGAGTACGTTAAACCTTTCGAATTAATAATTATTTTTAATAACGGAAATTACTTTTTTATAAAACCCCTAACTAAATATTAAAGATTTAAACGATTAATTTCTATCCCTATAATAATTACCGATAATAAATAATAAAAACCGAACTTAAAGACTTAATGCCGAAGAAAAAGTTAACGTTAATATAAACTTAACTACGGTACGTTTCTACGTTAAAGTTAATAAATCGTAACGATTAATCCGCTTAACAGATATCCCGGTATCGTTAAATTAACCGGTAGTTATAACGGATTTAATAATAGTTATAACGGTAATAATATAAAATTATAGGAATTTTATAAAAGAATTTAAAAAATAAAAATAAAATATTATAGTAATAAATACGGTAACCGAATAACTAATTATAATAATATTAATAATAAACTTAGATAACTAAAAAATCTTCGACGTTAAACTATATTAATTTAACGTAAAAGAATAAAATAAGGAACTAGTTTTCGTCGACGGTAAAATTATTATCTTTTAAAACTTAATATTTTTTAAAAACGCCGTTAATAATACCGTTAAAAATAATATTCGAAAAGTAAAGTTTATTAAAAAGTTAAATTTATTATTCCGTAGTAAAATTTAAATATAATACGTATAATTATTTTTATTCGTTAAGTAAAACTATTTAAAAGATAATTTTAATAATTAATTCGTTACTTTTTATAAACGATTCGGAATTTAACCGGCGGAATTTAAGTTCTAATTTAAAGAATACCGTTATATTTACGAAGATATTTATAACGACGTTAGTTTTTTTACGTTTACGTACGAATACTTTTAATATATTCGAGCTTAAGACGATACTACTAACTAATAATTTATCTTTCGATTTCGAAGTTAAATATACGTAGAATTAAAAAAATATTTACTCGAATTATAGTTAAACGTATTAATTTCGGAATATCTCTTTAATAAAGAAGTATAGTAACACGTATTTTGAGAAAAATATTTCGAAAAAAAAACCTTTAACGTATTTAGTTTTAAAAATAAATGTTACGTTAACGTTATCGAATACGTATTCGAAGATAATTTTAACAATAAAAAAATTAACGTTAACTAAAATAAAAATTAATATAATTATAACGAACGAAGTAAATTCGTTAAGAACTTAATTAACCGTTACGAATATTCGATTAAAATTAATTATTAATAACGCGATTAAAACGATAAAAATAATTAACGTAACGAGAACTATAATAATTAATAAAGTAACTTTAAACGTTATAGTTATAATTAATCGGAATATAACGACCGTTTTATAAAATAAAATAACTACTTTAAAAGACGTCTTATATATTAAAAACGTTAATACGGTAAATATAGTACGTTCGTTAGACGTAAACGAGATTACGTTTACTATAACGAAACGTTCGTCTAAGAAAGCGATAAAAACGTTTAAAAACGTATAAACTAACTACGTAAGGACGGTTATATCTATATTAGCCGAGGAGAGATTTTATTTAACGACGTAAAAAACGAAGAAAACGAAGAAGTAAGATATTTCAAAGTCGAAGTCGTTTATTTCGTAAATTTTAGAAATAGGCGTAAGATTTCTCGTTAAGAAAAGCGTAATTAAAGTAAAATTAAATTATAAACGTATTAAACGTACTATATCGAATTCTACTTTTAGAATATTTTATTCGATTATATTTTATAATAAAAATCTTGTAAATAATTATTACAACCGAAGAAACCGATAAGTTAAACGAAATAGAAGTTTAATATGATATTAGAAGCGTCCGTAATGATATTAAGTACGTTAAACTAGTTTATAATTTAAGTTATTAAATTAATAAAGATGTAAAATAACTATAACTTTATTCGTAACGCGGAAGGCGAAACGAATTTCGTAATATTTAAATTATATTTCGAAATAGATTAAGTTATCAAAGTTAATATTAAACTTAACGGTAATTTTTAAAACTTTAATAAACGAACGTACTTAAAGATCGTTATTAAAAATAACTTTAAAGCTTTTAAAGTCGAAATTTACGGAGATACTAGATATAGTACTATTTTAATTAACTAGTAGTAAGTTAAAGATTTCGTTAAAAACGTTAAATAAAATAAAGGACTAAGAAAACTAGTTAAAAGTATCGACTTTTATACGTTTATTGAGGATACGGTAGAATTTAACTTTTATATTTTTAGTATCTTAAACGGTTAATAGGTTAATAGTTATATATATGTTAAAATAAACGTTATTAATAATTTAGGATTAAAAATACTACTAGGTATTAACTTTCTTTACGATTATAACGTTAAAATTAATATAATTAAAAGCATTTATATACTTCGATCGTTATATAATATAACGATAAAAGGCAATGTATTTAAAAAGAATACCTCGAAGGAAATCCGTTGTTATATTAAAGTTGTTAATATTATTATTATTCCTTTAAAAAGCGAAGCTTTTATTATTATTTAATATATTAATTTTTTAAAACTATTAGAAAAGGAAATAAAAAGACCGATATTGTATTATTTCGAACTAGTTTACTTTCTCGTAATCGATATTACGATTAATTACCTAGTATTTAAAACGATTATAGTATAGAATAAAACGGATAAATTATAGAAGATCTGTCGGAATGAAATATTTAACCGAATATACGAATATTAAAGTAACGAATAAGTTATACTTTACGAATAAAGCGAGATTTAAGAACTTTTCGGTAAAGAAGATATTATACGTAAAGAGTTCGCGTTATATTTAAAAGAACTTAACGTTAACTACGTTGAGGAAGATTATAGTTAAAAGTAAATAAAGAAAACGGAAGTTCTACCCGAAAATACGTTAGATTTATTTATTTTATCGTATAGTTTAACTAAGCTCGATTATTTAAAAGTTATTAAGTTAACTATAAGAGTAAGTATTTATAATTCGAACTTTTTATTTACGAATAAGATTAGGAGTTTACTAGATAAATATAACGTTTTCTACTATAAAAGTATCGTACCGATACTAAAAGAATTTAAAATACGTATCGATTTAGTTAATAGATAGTAATAATAGTTTAAAGTAATTTAAGTATACTTATTAGGATTTAAAGATTACGTTTTCCTTAATGAAACTTACGATAAGTTTTACGTTTAAAGTTAAATAGAATTTTAATACGAGTTAACGTTTATCGTATATTTAGTTTTTATAGTATAGCGAACGATTGGAACTAAAGAAAAAAGTCGCGTTATAATTAACTTCCGACTGTTTAATTATATTATAGTATTAGATATATATCCTTTATTAAATTAAAACGATATTATTAACGGTATAGTAAGTAAAAAGTACTACGTTGTTTTTAACGCTATAGGATTTTTCTTTTAATTACTAGTCTACTGTAATTACCGTAATTATATAGTCGTTATTAGTCTTCGAAGATTCGAAAGGTTTAACGTAATCTTTATAAGATTTAAGAACTTATCCGTTTATATATAATATTTTATAAATTAGATTTTCTTCTTTTATCGATATTTTATTCGTATTTATATTGACGACATCGTTGTCGTTAGTGATTTCGAAGAAGAATATTTTAAATATTTAGTTATAATGATAAAAGTATTCGAAGAAAACCGAGTCTATATTTCGGTAAAAAAATCTTTCGTAAACTACTTAGCCGTAAAACTTCTTAGGTATATAGTTAATAGTAATAGTATCGTAAAAATAAAAGACCGAATAGTAGCTTTTAAGAAGATTAAATTCCTGGATAATCTTATTAATTTAAAAATGTATTTTAGTATAGCTAGTTAGTTTAGAAAAAGTATTAACTAGTTCGACGTTAAGGTTAAATCGTTTTAAAATTAGAAAATAGTATTTCTAACCGTTACGAAAGAAGTAAAGGTTATATTAGAAAGAAAGTTAAAGTTAATACGATAAGTTTATATATTAAAAGTGACGTTCGTATTAATAGTTAAAAAGATAGAATCTTTCTAAGTTTTATAGGATGATTTATATAAGAAGAACTTCTTATATTATTACGACTTAAAGTAACTGTTATTTTTTAAAGTTAACGTTTATAAGCGCGCTTTTAACTTATTTATCTTCTAACTTAATTAATTATAAATAGAAGGCTAGATTTTAAGTAAAGATATATTTATAAATTATATTAAGTTAATTTTATTTATATCTAAGTTAATTATAACGGTTTAAAAGAAATACAAATCGACGGAAGCCGAAGTTATAAAAATAGTATAAACTTATAGGAAGTTACGAAAATTAATTTAGTTAAACCGGTACTTTATTAATATTCTTACTAATTACGTCTTAATTAAAAGGATCGTAATGTATACTTCGTTAAATATAATAAACTTTAATAAGACGAACTTAAAGCTCGTTAATGCGGTTAATTATTTATTATAGTTTAACTTATAAATCTTTTATATTCCTAGTAAGTTAAATATCGTTCCCGATGTTTTATCTAGACTATTAACGTTTATAAAGGACTTAAATAAGTTATAAAGCGATAAAACTGACGAACTAAACGATATTATAACCGGTATATAGGCTAAAAGTAATAATTTCGCGTTATATATAGAAGAAACGTCGATCGAACCGATTTTATATTCCGATTTTAAAAGCCGTATTATCGACGGATATTATAGAAATAAGAAATACGGAAAAATTATCCGAAGGCTTTAAGATTACATTAACTACGTTAAGACGGGCGAATTAGATTTTAAGTTTAATATCTTGAGGTAGAAACGACGAAAAAAACCTTTTCTTCTATACGGATTATTCGAAATAACGGATAATTTTTTTTATTATATCGATTACTTTAGTAGAAAAAGATTTTATATTTTCGTAAACTATGTTCCGAAATTTTTTGAATTAATTTACGATTATAAATATTATTTTAGTATTAATAAAATAATAGTTGATTTTAATAACGTTATGTTTAATAAAAAAACTTAAAAAGTCCGTAAATAAGTATAATTTTACGAAATTTACTATTAGAATTAAATAAATAGAAGTTTATTACCGGGAAAAATAACGTTAATTAAAGTTCTACTGTAGTTATTCTATACGATAATAATAGATTTTATAACGTAGTTATTAAAAGTATAAATAAAAAATACCTTTTAAGTATTATTAAGATATTACGTTTTAAATATAATTTATATAATAACGTATAAATCTAATAAGAAAACGTTATTTATAACAGATTATTCGATATATAAGGCGAAAAATTAAGTAATTATAATTATTAAAACGTTAAAAGTAGTTAACTAAAGTATATCGAAGTACGTTATTTTAAATAAAAACTCGAAGTTTACTTTTAAAATATAACAAGTTATATTTACCGCCTTTAACGTTAAGTTTTTTTTCTTTACGGTATATTACTTTTAAACGGATAAGTAGTTAGAACGTATAAATTAAACGGTAGAAATAACTATCTATTATTATATCGTAATAAGTTTAAACGTATTATAATGTAACTTATTATTAACGTTTTAATATTATATTAATAATATTATAACCGTTACGATTAACCGGTTACCGAACGAGCTAGTTTATAATTTTAAACTTAAGATAGTACTAAATATACTTATTGAATTATATAACGAGCTAGTTAACGAAGACGTTCTTAAAGTAATACGCGTTAGTTATTAATAGGAAGTTATAGTTTTAATAAATATCGCCGTAGCCGTTATTAAATAATAATATAATAATAAGTATAGTCTTATTTCTTATAAAATTAAAAATACGGTTTATTTCTACTTAAATAAAAGTTATAATCTATCTGGTAAACTTTATACTAAATAGTCCGACTAACGTACCGGCTTTTTTAAAGTAATAGATAAGAAAAGTTTATTAACATACGAACTGGATTTCCTTATATATTAACGAGTTTACTTTATCGTTTTAGTAGTTTAGTTTTATAAGTTAAAATAAAGTGAAGATCTTTTTAACCGAAACCGTAGAAAACCATTAGAAGTTATTATAAACAATACGAATAACTATAAAATAAATAAAATCGTAAAGACTAAAATTATTTAGAAAAGAAATAACCTTATAATATAATACTTTATTAAATAAAAAGGCGGAGAAGCAAAGAATAATACTTAAGAGACTAAAGCCGCCTTATTATATTATAATAGGAAAACCGTCGAGAATTATAATACGGTTAGTCTTATTATCGACTAGGATAAGGAATATAAAGCTAAAAGTATTGCTTACTCCGAATATAAACTCGTCGATAAGATCTTAAAGTCAAATATCGAGATCGTTTTTCTATACGTTAATTATATTAAGAAGATTAACTAAACGCGTTAAAAAACTACTACGCTTCCCGTTTAATATAAAGGAAATAATACGAACAGTTAAACTATTTATTAACGATCGTTGATTTTTTTCTATTGTTTTCTTTTTATTAATTTAAATAGCGGTAAAGTTAAATAAAACGAAAAATAGATAAAACGTTCTTCGTAAATAATTCTTTATTTATTAGGTTAAAATTATAGGACCTTTTATTTTTTATCCGATATTTAGTATTTATTTAAAAAAGTAAGTTAATCTGATAATTTCTTTATTTTAAAATCTTAATACTTTTATAAATTCTTCCTTTTAATAATTTAGTTAAAATTATTTTTCCCGAAAAACTTAATATTTTCTAAACGGTAACGATATACCCGTTAAACTTAATAGCGTATTCGATAAGTATTATATTTAAAGATACGAAAAACCTCCTTAATAACGCGTCCGTTAACTTTACCGTTACGCTTGCTAAGTATAATAAGATTCGACGTAGTATATAAATTAGAACTTATATATAAGAAACTTTTTATAAGTTCTTATTAATCCTCGAAATTTCGAGAACTCGTATTATTACTTCGAAAAGATATATGTCGAACTAGATAAGTTAAACGAAAAGTACGGTAGGTTAATTAAAGAACTCGAGGATAATATAGGGAAACTTAAAAATCTACGAAAAGAAATCGATATTGTTAAGGGCTACGAGAAATAAGTAGTAGTAATGGAGTTGTTAAACGAAATTAATAAACGAATAAAAGCTAGAAAGATCGTAGAAATCATTATAATTATTCTTGCTAAGGAGAAATTAGAAGAAGTTTAAAAGGAATAATTAGCTAGTAAATCTAGCGAATCGATTTTTATTATTACCTTCGAAAATACTTCATTACGTATTATAAATACTAATAAGATCGAATAATATAACGAAAAAGTAGATAACTTAATTTAGTTTTATTAGATTATAGATAAGAAGTTTAATATTAGTTTCCGATATAAGCCGTATACGAACTTATAGGTTATTTTTAATTATTTATAGGCTAGGAACGGTAAGTATAAAGTTAATAATGTTATCGTTAATTTTAAATATATTACTTTACGAAAAATAATAACGATAGTAAATTCTAATACTGTTACTACTTACGTAGTAATAAATAAAGACTACGTTATAATTAATAATTAGTTTAATATTCTTACCGAGGAAAACGAAGATCTTATCTAGCTTATTTCCTTATAAAATAAATAAAGGAAAGACGGAAAGATCGCGATTTACATCTTTAAATATAACTAATTAATCGTTAAAGTTCCCGAATAATACAGTACGAGTCCATACGATAATACTTTTTCTTAAATTTTAAAAGCGAAATAGATTCAAGGATTTTTTACTTCCTAACGTAAATAGAAATTTAACTTTATCGACGAGTTAGTTAATAACGCTACGTTAAAAAAACTAGAAATCGGATTCTTAGCTAACGACGTAGCGGTAATCTAAGCTATTATAAAAAAGTACTTTATTACTAAGACTAGTAGCGTTTCGAATAACTTTACGCGATTATTTAAAGAAATCGATATTTACGAAGTCGATAGTATATTATAGTTTCGAAGTATTAACGTTAGCGACGACGACGTTAAAAATAACGATAAAGACGATAATAAAGACGAAGAGGAAGATAAAAGCGATAACGAAAATGAAGATAGTATCGATAGGAACGATAGAGTAAATAAACGTAGTTTAAAATTAAACCGTCTTACGATCGATAATAAAAACGTTAGTAAATTTAAGCCGTGTAGTTTAAAGGTTAAACTAGAGAAAAAAGCCGACGGTAAAGAAAAATCTTACGATAAAGAAAACGTTATAAAGGAGGTATATGTTGAGATTAACGATAATACCGTTTTATTTAATTACGTTTTTAACGAGATCGATTTTTTTTATAAAAAATATATTTCGGGTAAAATATATATTTAAAATAATATAGTTTATTATATTAAAGATAACTTCGTTAAAGTTATAGTTACTTATTAAGAGAATAAAATCTACGACTAATATTTCCTTATTAAGACGACGGTTCTCGTATTTTAATATTATAACGTAAAATATAACTTTAACGAAAGGATTAACGGAACATTAATTAAGTTAGGACGTTTAAATTCCGTTTAAGTTACCCCGATCTAAACTACTTTTAACGTAATAACGGTATAGCCGAATATTAGTTATAATATAGTAATAAAATATATAATCGTTAATATAGTAAAAATAATTAAAGCGTTATAAGATAAAGTAATTTCTACCGAAAAGAAAACTAAAAATACGAAGAATAAAGTTAAACGTTTCGAAAAAAATCTTAACGATTAAAAGGGTTTCTCGAAGAGGTACCTAGTAAGATTCGACGGCGAAGTTAAGATAATTAACGAAAACGTCGTTTATTTTAATAAGAAAGTTACGAAGTTTAATTTTATCTACGATAATAACGCGTAAAGTTTATAAATATAAGTTAAGATTGTAGATAAGATACGCGATATAATCGAAAACATTAGTAGAATAATAATACGCCTTAATAAAATAGAAGCCGAGATCCGTACCCTTCGAAAAGACGTTAACGAAGTTACCCTTATAATTAAATAAGCGCCTAAGCTAAAACCGAAGCTATCGGTAGGAGGTATTGGTTTTATAATATTAACTCCTAGTACTTCCGCTTTAATAGTAAAACGTAGTCTTTCGAAGGATAGCCCTAATAAGTATAGAAGTAAGAAAAAGAGAGTTAAGCTCGATTATTAATTAATAAGCTTTAGTAAGGAACTATAGAATTAATAGGAAGAAAGAAATATAATATAAAATAAACAGGGTAGGGATTTCGTTAGATTAAATAATTAGGACGTTATTTTTCTTTTTATTTAGATAAGGGTATGTTATAATATTCCGGGTACTCCCTTAAAAAGTACTTAGACCTATCTTGTACGTAAGGCGTTAGGCCTAGCCTTATATAAGGCAGGCCTAGTAGATAAATATCCTAGATAGAAATTAAGCTTTTACTACTATATTACTTAATATCTTAACTTAAATGTTATACTTTAATCTATACAGACTCCTACGTAGTTAGTTATAACTGCTTACGTACTAACTTAAGCAATAAGAACTAACTTATTATAGTATTTATTTAGTTCTTAAAACGGTTACGTTCTTCGCGTAAATCTTCTAGTTATACTATTAAGACGAATAAGTTTTTAAACTAATTTTAAAGTTAAATATATTTCTTTTAAAAATTTACGAACTAAATAAATAAATTAACGATTAAATTAACTTAAACTTCTTCTTAAATTAAAGTTTCCAATCGGTCTTGATAAGTTTATATTTCCTTTAGTTTTCAAATATAATAAACTAAAAATATAATATTTTCACTTATAACATTAGTAAGTTATTTAAACTCGTAAACCTATATTAAGCCGACGTTACGTTATATTACTAGGATTTATATCTCGGATATAAACTCCTCGAAGCAAACATTTACTATAATAGTAATTTACTTACTATTAATATAAACTCGGAGGTAACGTTAGTTAAAACTAAACTTAGTAAGAAAAAAAAGTCAAAATTAAACGAAACCGACGTCGATAACCGCGTCTATACGTTTAATAAAATTATTATAAAGGATATCGTTAGTAAAATAATTAATTAAAATAAAATATTCAACTACGTCGTCGAACGGCTTAAAAAAACCGTTCGCCGAAATATAAACTTAAAAATAATAAACTTACGTTTATTTTTCTACTTAAGTAGTTAAACGGATACGGTAAACAGAGACCGATATATTATATTCCCGTAAATAATAAGTCGAAATACGAACCGGAGCCGAAAAACTACTAACTTCGTCGAAAATAAAGTCTTTACCTTTTAAAGATAAAAAACAACTTCTAATTATATCGTCGTCGTTTAAATCGTTAAAGCTACTAAAGTAGTTTTCGTACTCGCTCTCTCCTAAATCACTATAATTTACCGAAAGGTAAGGAATAAAAAAATCTCAAAGTAATAAATCGCTCACTTAACGTACTATCCAATCGAAATAAACCGTCAATCGATTAATAAAACTTAAAATAAAACTAGGGCGTTATCCTACCAATAACGTAGTAAAAAGTCTATAGGTATAAGTACTAACGTTACGTCTACTTTCGGAGGAAATTATTCCACGTACTGCCGTATACGTTAATTAATTGAACGTTAGGAGTATTAATTCGCGAGGCCTTTCTAAGCTAAAAGATGAACTTCTAGTAATATTATAGCGAAGTTAATTGAACTAAGACAGGCCGCAATAACGTACTTTATTAATTAAAATTAGAAGTTGAAGGAGAAGAAGAAAGGAAAGAAAATTCGGGCCTGTAACCTTACAGGGAAAAGAGCGTAGCTGGGATGTAGTTACATAACTATGTACGTGACATATCACGTGATAGTCGGTACTTATGTTACGCCGTACCGTAATATAAAAACTATTACGTCTATCGAATTATTAATTAATTGAATAAACGAGTTAACGTTATAGAAATAATAATTACTAAGCTAGTTATATAATAATAATATTAAATATTATCTTAGTAACGAATACTATTACGTTTAACGTCCTTTAAGTTATTACTATTGATATAATCGTCTATAATAATTAGTTCTAATATAAGAAGATTATTTTCTTTAAAACAATAAAACTAAAGAAAAAATTAATTCGATATTAGTTATAAATACTACTTATTATAATAAATTAATACGTAAGTAGTTAATATAAAAAGGACGCTAGGAAAGTAACACCTAGCCCGTTCATATAAAAAGAAAGCCTAGGCTGTAATAACTCAAGCCTAGACAAAGCACCTAACTAAACATATGCTTAAGCACGTGCGGAATGCCGTAACTAGCCGGGCTCCTTTTAGGGCCCGGGGCTCGTATAGGCTCCTTTTAAAGCCGTTTGCCGGGTATTCGGAAAATAACCGGTAAATTAAAGTTTCATAACTAAGAATATACTACCCTTTATGTTATATCTCCCTTCTTTACTTTATAAATATACCGATCCCCTTATAAGCTTTAATTTCCATCCCCTAGAGACAGATAAGCCGAGGAGATGGCGCCGAAAAGGAGAACTCCCGCCGTCGCCGGGCTACTAACGGAAGCTAGACTTTCTTAAAGGACGGACGGCTCGTTTATACCCTAATAGGAACTTAAGGCTTTTAAAGGGGGCTTTTCGCGGCTGGAATCACTAGAAGAATGGGTTGAAAGGGATACTTTAAATAGTTAGGACGTAGCGGCAGAAACGATCGACTAACCGCCGGTTTAAGGTTAAACGTATAGTTAAAAAATAGTTAATATAATAGTTGCTTAGATTATCGTTTAAATCTAAGTCCGACGGACGTTTACTTTTATTTTAACTTACGTAGAAGAACGACTTCCTTTTTATAATTGTAAAAAGTTAAAATAAAAGGCTATTACGGTAAAAATTGAAGATTAACTTCGAACTATCGACGAAGGTAATAAACTTCGACCTACGGCTTTAAATAAAATTAAGATCTATTAGGCCGTTTTTAAGATATTTTTAAAGTTTTAGTTAGAATAAAAGTAATAGAAGCTACGTTTAAAATCCTAACAATCGTCGGAAATAATCGACTAAACTTCTTTCTTTAAGTTCGTCCGTAAGGAACATTTAAATCCTACTATATATAAGTACGAAATCTTTAAAGAATTATATATTCTTTATTAGAAATACGATTAAATTCTGATAAATTATTAGTAGACTTAAGATTCCTTATATCGTAAACTAGGTTACGACTTAGTAAATAACGATGAACTCGCGTAAGTTTATTAACGAAAGTTACGTTTCGAAGTTCAAAATACTTTTATAATAACTAGTATTTTTTTCTAAAACGTTTAATATGTAACTACTGAAGTTTATAATTAGTAAAGGATTTTTTAGAAATAGAATCTTCGTAAAAAACGAACTTATAAGAACGTTTTTAATAGTAAAACGTCTTTTAACGACCGAAGAAACAATTCGAACTATCGGCCTCGAAACGTACTAAATTAATATAAGAAGAATAAGAAATTTTAAAGTAATAAATTATAATATAAATAAAAATAAAATAACCGAAAAACTAACAGGTAAAATAAAGAAAAAACCTTTTAAAAACTAAAACCTTTAAAGGAAAAATTAAAACTATTAAGTATTTACTATAACTACTAATAATTTAATTACTACGTTAATAACTATTTTAATTAACGATAAACTTATATATAAAATATAATAATAAGAATAAAACGAAAAATCGTTAAATTAAGTAACTTAAACGAAAAAAACGTAACGGTAATAAGAAAAACTAAAGGTTAGAAATAAATATTTTTAAGTTTTTAACTATAAAAATAAAGAAAACGATAAGCTTAATAATACTTTATTAAATAATAGTCGAACTTTTTTTAAACAATAAGACAGTTATATTAGTAAACGTAAATATAAATATAAAGATATTAATTAATATAATCGATAAGAAAACCGTTAAAAAAAGAAGTTTAAAATAAATCTTTTATTTTTTCTTATTTTTTTTAAACGTTAATAGTTAAATAATTAAATACTACGGAATTTACTTAGTAGTAGTAAAAATAAAAAACGCTTACGGTTAATTTAGAATTATAAAATAAATCTTCTATATTATTAATAAACTTAAATTATCGCCGAAACTTTTTTTTTCTTATAAAAGTTTAAGCTTTAAAAGTATTATCATCGATATTACTTATAAAGATTAAAATTTCGGCTTTTTTAAGACGAAAAACTTTAAAATATAAGCCTACCGAATAATTAATAATTAACTTATATATATCGTTAATTTAATTTAAATAAAACTAACTTCCTAAAAAGGCTTAATTTTATTTATTAACGATAAAGAAAACGTAGCTAACGTTTTATTTAAAAACTTACTAGAATATTTTTAAGAATATATTAACGTTTTCGACGTAAAATTAGTTAAATAAATACTTATAATCGAAAAAATAAAACACGTTATCGACTTATTCGAAAGAAAATAACTACCTTTCGGACTAATTTACTTAATATCTTGACTATAGGCCGAAAAACTAACTAAATATTTAAAAGAGAACTTAGTAGTAAAGAGAATCTAATATAATATTAATTTAACCGGCTCTTCGATTTTATTTGTCTTTAAGAAAGATAGTAGTTTCCGGTTATATGTAAATTACCGAAGTTTTAATTTAGTAACGATTAAAAATTGATACTCTTTATTATTAATTAGAGAACTATTAGATCGCTTATAAAGATCGAAATATTACTTTAAAATCGACCTTAGGAAAGTTTATTACCGAATACGAATTAAAAAAAACGACCGTTAGAAGACCGTTTTCCGGACGAAGTATAGGTTATTTGAATATATTATAATATTGTTTAAGTTAACGAACGTTCTTATTATGTTTTAAGTTTATATATATAAGGTTTTAGTTAGTTTATTAAATGTAATTTATATCGTTTATTTCGACGATATTATAGTTTTCGTTAATATTTACGAAGAATATAAAAAACGTTTCTAAGAAATATTCGAACGGTTATAGAAAACTAGTTTATACGTTAAATAATTTAAATACGAATTTTTTAAAGATCGTATAGAATTTTTTAAGTTTACTATATTAATAAAAAAGGTCGAAATAGACTTTAAGAAAATAATAACTATTTAAAAATAACCTACGTTAGAAAACGTACGAAATATTTAAATATTTTTAAGCTTTATTAATTTCTACTAGCGATTTATTTTTAAGTACTTTAAAATCGTAATCCTTTTAATAAACTTATTAAAAATACGAATCAGTAATTTAATATTCGAATAGTTAATTAAAATAAATAAAGCCTTTTAAAACTTTAAAAAAGCTTTTATAACGGTTACGATCTTACGGTATTAAGACCTTTCTAAGAAAACGATCGTTAAAACCGATACTTTAGATAAAGCGATTTCCGGAATTTTATCTTAATAAATAAACAACGTATAGTAATCTATCGTCTATTACTTACGAAAACTTACTAAGACGAAAATACGTTAATATATCGATTAATAAGAACTATTAATTATTATAAAAAGCTTCGAACATTAGAAATATTATTTAAAAAGTACGGCTAACTAGTTTACGGTCTTTATAGACTATTAAGTTCTTAAGAACGTTTTCGGCTCTTAAACGAAGGATTTCCGAAGACGTCTTATAAAATAGGTATACCGGTTATCGGTATTTAACTTCGATTTAATATATTAACTTAGTAAAATAAATCTAACCGATAGTTTATTTAAGAAGTTAGATTATATAAAAAAAGAGATTTCGTATAAAAATATCTTACCTTCGTTAAAAACGAAACTATAACTCGATAAAAAACTATTAAAATAATAAGAAGCTAACTTCGAAATTATTAAACTTTAATAATTAACGAAAGAACTAAACGAAAGTTTTAAAAGCTAAGCTATAAGACTAAAAAAAAATTAATCCTTTAAATCCGTAATTAGATTTAGTACTTAAAATAAACTATAACTATTGACTAAACGTAAGCGAATATTTTTTAACTTAGAAACGAAGTACGTCCTAACGTCCGGAAACGTTAAAAATAACTTACCTTCTAAAAACTCGTATAAAGTTATATGAAGAATAGTCGTAGTAATTATCCGGTTTTAAAGAAGGATAGTTTTTAAGATTACCGAACTAAAGGACCCTTTAACGAATACTTAACGGACGATCGTTTCGAACGATACGTAAGAACCGTTTAAAATTAAAACGCTTAAAGTACTTTTACGTTACGTAATAAACAAATTAATACGAAACGAAACGGTATAAATATCCAAACTAAATATAAAACTATACGATACGATTAAAAAGTTATAGAACCGAAATCTATAAATCGTTAAATTAAAAGTAAACGTTCGAGAACGAACCGGAACGAAAAACAGGTATATAGTAAATAAAGAAAACGTTTTCTAATTTAAAAATCGTTTAATTATTCTGGCCTAAGAAAACTTACGGTAAAAAATTCTACGATTATACTACGATTATTTAAAAGTAAAATATATAAACCCTAATAAAATTATTAAGTTTATTACTCGTAAGTTTTATTAGAAAAACCTTATAACGGATATTCGTAAATATATCACTTTTTATTAAACTTATTAAAAGATTAGGAAACTAAAGTATAAACCGTACGGAAAGTTTTAATCTTTATTTATATTAAAATATTTCTTTTAAAAAATTAATTTCGACTTTATTACTAGCTTTTTAAATAATATAACTAGAAACGGAACGGAGTATAATACGATTTTCGTAATAGTAAACCGTTATATTAAGTTTGCGATATTTATACTAACTTAAAAATTACTAAATATAACCGAAATAACTAAATTACTTTATAAATACGTAGAAGTCCGATTCGAAACCCTTAAAAGTATTATAAACGATAAAAATTACCTTTTTATAAACGAATTCTAAAAGGAATATATTAAAATAAAAAAAATAAAAAGCTAAATATCTATTACTTACTACCCGTAAACTAACGAACAGACGGAACGTACTTACTAAACGTTAGAATAGTATTTTAAAGTTTACTACGTTAAAAACCTCTAACAATAAACTAAAGTCCTCTAAAATACCGAATTTACATATAATAATAACGTTTATTCAACGATCGAGACGAACTTATTCTACGTATTATATAAATACTACTTTAAAATAATAAAATAAGTACGAAAACGAGACTCGTTACGAGTTTAAAGCATTATCGAACGCCTAACGAATATAGAAAAATCTCGTCGGTAAATAATCGAACATTAAGTAAGGGTAGTACGAACTTAGAAAAAATACTACGATATTTAATATTAGCCGATAGAATTCTAAGTCGGTTAAGTAATAAGTCTATCTATACGGAACTTACGATTTAAAAACGATTCGAAACTAATTTTAACTTATATTAAAGTTAAAATCATTAAACGTATTAATATTTAAGTTTATCGAATAATACTCCTTATAATATACTCCTACGTTCATAACGTTTTTTTAATTTTCTTACTCGAACTATAAAACGAACGGATAAAGAAAGAAAAAACTATATTACTTTTAAAACTCGAAAATAAAGAAAAAGAATAGGAAATAAAAGAAATAATAACCTATAAAAGAAAAAAACTAGCGATTCGTTTTTTAATTAAATAAAAGAGTTAGTTAATAAAATATAATACTTAAAAACTCCGAAAACACTTCGAAAATACTTTAACTTTACTATATAAATACGAAAAAAAAACTAAAAGACGTTACTATAAATAAAACGATTAATCGATAAACGATTATAAAAAAGAAAGGGATAGTAACCTTTAAAATATTAAACTTTTAAAAAGAAAATATAAACGTTTACTCTTAAAAAACCTCTATAAAAACTAACCGCCGATTAATTAATGAACGAACCGGGTATAAAAAAATCGTTATTAATTCTATCGTTAAATAACGATAAATTACTTCGTAGTAATTTCTTTACTAAAGTAATATACTAATTAACTATAATAAAAAGACTAGAGAAAACTTAAACCGTAATTAATTTACTTACTAAAAGCTTTTTTAAAACTTATACTCGTTTAATAAACTTATATAACGTACTTAATTACCCTTTATTAATATATTACGTAATAGTAAAAAAAACGATCTAAAGATCCTACTAACGTTCCTATAAAAAAGGTTAGTTTAGACGTAAGTTACTATTAAACCGATAAAAGTTTAAGAACTTGAAAAACTTATAAAAAGAAATAACGGAAATAAAACTTTTTAAAGAATTTTAACGTACCGTATTTATTATTATAATAAAGTAACGAAGTAAATAAAAAAACTAAAATAAATATATACTAAATATTCGAAACGTTTAATAAGTAAATTCTACTTAAATTCTTAATTTATATACGTTAATCGAACGTTCGAAACTAATTTCCCGACTAAATCTACGTCGATAGAATTACGAAAAATATAATACTAAAATAATATCGTTTAAACGGTAAAAAGCTAACGTATCGCTAATAATTCGTTAAATATCGCCCGTTCCCGCCGATTTTTACTTTCGTAAATAATACGGTTCGAAGTTAACGTTTTCGTAAACTAAAGACCGGCTTTACGAAAAACTTCTAAGTTTTTCCCGATTAAAATCGTCGTATTACGGTCGATAATTTTATTACTTTCCGTACGGTCGATGTAAATAGAAGTTATTACGAATTTAGTATTTTAAATAACTTAAGTTACCCTTTTATATTCTTTAAAAATTTAAATACTATTAGTAAATAACCGACGACGAACTAAAAACTATATATAAGTTTACATTATACGCTATTATTTTTATAAGTATAATAACGGGTTTTAAAGTTATTCGTAAAGTAAAAATCGATAACTTCTAAGTTTTTATAACGTATACTAATATAACTAACGTAAAGTAACTATAAAACGTTAACCGAACGTTTACTTTAATACTTAAAATATTATAGGAAAATAATACTTTATATAGATTAAAAAGTTTAATCGTTTCTTTCTACTTAACCTCGTTAAAGAAAAAATAAGTTATAAGAACTTTAATACGATTTATTCTATAATTATTCGACGAAACGGAAAAATAAACCGAAAGAAAAAGAGTTAAGAAAAAAAAAGAATCTATAAGAAAAAAAAAGGACCCTACGGCTACCTTTATACCTTAACTAACTTTTAAAAGAACTACGAAGACGAAACTCCGATTAAACGAAAAAGAGAAAGTTAAAGAAAAAAATAAAAATCGACGAATTTAATTACTTAAATAAACGAACTTTTAAAGATATTAACGACAAACCTAACCTTAAACAAAGAAAATTCCTACGAAGGTAAAAAGCTATAAGAAAGTCCCTACGAAGGCGAAAGATCGTAAGAAAGTCCCTACGAAAACGAAAAGTCGTAAGATATTACAGCGTAAAACGAAAAAAAAAACCACGCACCGCTACAAACTAATACTAAGGCCAGGTAACTACAAAAAAACCCCTAGGTTATAAGTAGCGGGATAATCAGCCACACGGCCTAAAATGGAACCGCAGGCGGGTACTAACAATAAGATAAGTTACTACTCTTTTTCCCTACTAGCACAAGGGTTTTTTAACGAAGATAGCCGGCGAAAAGATCACTACCTAAAAGCCTTCAATTAAGCGCTAGGAGCTAACGCTCCTAAAAGGGAAGATAATGTAAGAAAGACGTTAGGAAGGTAATACCTAGCCCGTTTATATAAGAAAAAAACTTAGGCCGCGATAACTTAGGCCCGAGCAGGGTACCTAACTGAGCACATACCTAGGCACGTGCGGAATACTGTGACTGGCCGGGCCTCTTTTAGGGCCCGGAGCCCGTATAGGCTCCTTTTAAGGCCGTTCGCCGGGTATTCGAAGAACAACCGGCAAGTTAAAGTTTTACAACTAAGAATATACTACCCTTTATGCTATATCTCCTTTCCTTACCTTATGAATATACCGATCCCCTTACAGTTAAAATTAACTACGTAGGAGTTTATATAAACTAAAATATAACGTTTAAATTAAAATATCAGGTAATATAGTAGTAAAAGCTTAATTCTCTATCTAAAATATCTGTCTACTAAGCCTACCTTATATAAAGCCAGGCCTAGCGCCTTACGTACTAGACAGGTCCAGGTGCTCCTCAAAAGAGCACTCAGAGTATTATAACAAAAGTTATCTCTTTCAGAGTAATGAAATTTAAAAAGAAGTTAGTTTAATACTAATCGTAGGCATTATTTACTATAATAAGTTAAGGTTTATTATTTAAATTAATACGTAAGTAGTTAAAACTAGTTACGTAGGAGTTTATATAGATTAAAGTATAACGTTTAAGTTAAGATATTAAGTAATATAATGTTAAGAGTTTTCTTTTTTATTTAATATATTTATTTACTAGGTTTGTTTTATATAAGGTAAAGTTTAGCGTTTTACGTATTAAATAGTTCTAGGTATCCCTTAAAAGAGTACTTAGAATATTATAGTACGTATATTAAAATAAATACTTATATTATAATTATTAAAGTTTAATGTAATGATTAATTACTAAAAAGTTATTTTTTAAGAAAATCTAAGTTATAAAATAAGTATAATTATATATAAATAATTAATTTTCTTA
Organism: Pleurostoma richardsiae; assembly: GCA_030052745.1. Classification (NCBI taxonomy): domain Eukaryota; kingdom Fungi; phylum Ascomycota; class Sordariomycetes; order Calosphaeriales; family Pleurostomataceae; genus Pleurostoma; species Pleurostoma richardsiae. The sequence continues at coordinate 739,788 of JANBVO010000007.1, forward strand.
AATTATTTAACTTATAGAGATTACTTTTATAATTTTATTACTTTTAGTAATTTTAAATTACTAATAACTGTTTATATTTGATAGTGATTTTATTTATTATATTTATTTATAACCCGTAGTTTTACCTTGTTTAACCGCTAGGCTTAGTGCTTGAGGAATGGTTAGCATTTTGGCTGTAATAATTAAGTTTAAAAGAAGAATATATTTTACATAAACTAAAGCTTATTACTTAAATTAATACATAGATAATTAAAACTAACTACGTAAAAATCCATATAGACTAAAATATAACGTTTAAGTTAAAATATTAAGTAATATAGTATTAAGAGCTTAATTCTCTATCTAACATATCTATCTACCAGGCTTACTTTATATAAGGCCAGGCCTAGCGCCTCATGTATTAGATAATTCCGGGTACTCCTCTAGGGAGCACCCAGAACATGTAGCGCTTTTCTTCTTTACCCTTGTCTTTCTTACTCTATGGTTTATGCCGGGCAATACGCCTAGGCCACCCTCAGTATCAACCCTCTACAACAGCGGCTGACATGCTAGGCGCACTAAAAGGATTGTTCCTTGCTATGGTTCATTTATCCTTTCTGCCGAGACCTTAACATCATACCCATGTAGTATCTTCCGTACTTTATAGATACGCGGAGTAAACATCCGGTGAAAAACCCCGCCTCTCTATGGAAGGTGGATGAATTCCAGCCTGTCGACGGACGCTTTCATATTACACGCACCGTAGACCGAGCACGGCAAAAGAACATAACGACTGAAGGTGGTGTTGGCAGCGGCATCGACTCTTTCTCACCGGGACTGATGGGCGCCGCCTGATACTGATGCAGTTCGGCTATAAAAAGGCCCTCGTGGAAGATCGGCCATCGACCATGAGTACCGAAGACAGCTGCTTGCACATGACCCGAGCGGCCGTCACCAACTGTCGTCAACACGGTTGCTCCTGAGCCGGCAAAGGCGGCATGCGGGCATCATTTTTTTGCATTGCGGCTTTGGCTGTGACCGTGGCTGCACACGGCTACGTCGATTTCCCACCAGCACGAGAGGTTGGACCAGCTTCGCTTGCAGCCTGTGGCAGGGCTGTCACGGATGACATCAGGAAGGACAATACATCCCACGTGGAGGGGCTACCTGAGCTAGCCGCTGGGGACAGCGGATACCACGCAGACAAGTAAGCTCTCAATCGACATACCTACCAACCTCACTGAACCTCCTGTCAGCCCAGCTGATTTTCTTGCTTCCTTTCATGGACCACACTTTACTTCCCTACGCATGCTGGTGTGCTGGCAGCTAATACATCATCTCCAGGTGTAACCTCTGGCTCTGCCGTGGGTTGCAGTTTGGTGACAACAGCGCCAACATCCAGAAGTACAAGGCGGGAGAGGTCGTGCATATGAAGATCAAATTGACCATCCCGCACGACGGCAGCGCCAACGTCAGCATCGTAAATACGAATTCCAACAAGATAATCGGAGACATGCTCAAGTACTGGAAGAGTGGATACGCAAACGAGCGTCAGTTCTATGCCAAGACTCTGCCAGCAAACAACACGGATTTCAACGTCACCCTGCCCGACGTGAGCGCTCAGTGTGCCGAACCGGGCGCTTGTGTAAGTTACCTATCCTCTGACGCCGTTATAACCCTCCCGGGCAGAAGTAACTAGCCACAGTGCTGGTCACTCAGTATGGCGGGGGCTGACCGACCTTCTCATTTGCAGATACTGCAGTGGTGGTGGTATGGCGTTGGTGCCCGGCAGACATACGAGTCTTGTGTTGACTTTACTATGACACCTGTTCAATAAGACAACATGAAAACAAGCACGTAGCTAGGTACACATGTACTCAACAGGCTATAAGGTATTCGGCAAATCAAAGAAGGTTATACGGCTAAGCAGTCTAGCTAGGCATTTGACATTATGAATTGAACTAAAGTCTTATAGAGCTACTAATCAAACCGTTTAGACGTCGTTACTATGACGGGTTTGTTACAATAAAGGTAGGATTCGGAGTGAATTTCTAAGTGTTAGGAATGCCGGCACAGCCGGCATTCCAAGCTTATATATAGGAAGGCCGAAGCTATGGCCTAAGGCCACAGTCGTCTTGTCAGCTGTCAAACAGGCCAGACAGGCCGGCAGGTTTATTAAGCTTAGCAAGCTTCTTTTAATATAGCAAGGTTGGTGCCTAGAAATTATTAGCTTAGCCTGTGCTAGCTGTATGGGTTGTTTAGGGCCGTTGACAGGCCGATGGTTTAGACGGCTAAAAGTCAGCTTAGCTAAGCTTATTATTTTTTTAAAAAAAAAGTCAGTACCAGTGATTATTACTATTTTTTTTTCTTTATTAAATATAACTTTAGCCTAAAATATAGTTTAAATAATAACTTTTATTATTAATTTTTTATAATTACATATGTATTTTCTTTTATAAAAAACTTATTATACTTTTTTTAAATATTATTATAAAAAATAAAAATAAGTATAATATACTATTTATTACTTATAATATAAAAAGTATTTAATATAATAAGGTTTAATTTTAATAATAAAAATTAAAAATAAAATAAAATAAACTTTTTAATATATATTAAATTATAAAATAATTATTTTATATTTATATTTAATTTAATATAATATATTAAATTTTAAAAAGATTATTATAATTATTCTTTATATATATACTATTGTTTTTAAACTTGAAACCATTAATAAAGCTATTGCTAGCTTGAAAATCAGGCCCCGCGGTTTAAGGTAGGAGGTAGGTATAAACACCGTCACCTTCAGACCCTGTAAAGTATGGCGGTGTGAAGTGGATTGTATTATGTAAGGCACAGCGGGGAAGAGAGCACTCAGTGGGGACTTTTAGTAATTTGTACTCCTTTCGCAGCAGCAGATGCTCCCACATGACAGCTCCGGCAGACCGTGTCTCGCTAGCTCCTCTGTGCCTGGCCGTGCTGTCCAATAGTGTGTGGCCGAAGGGGTTGGCCTTACCTTTCCAAGTGCTTGTCGATTGACGCGATCTCTGGTGTACCTCCATGGCGTGCCGTAGGTGCACCTAACTAGTTATTGTAAAGCTTCACGTCAGGAGTGGCCCGTTATGACGGATACGTCAAGGAGCTTAAGGAACGTCGGAATGGCGCAGCGGAGCCTACAGGTATATAATGTCATTGCGTTTCCCCTCGTCGAAGCATCTCAGGTACTGTCGGCTGGATACATGCCTACCTGAGGTAACTTGCCTTCGACCGAAATCTGTGCTCGCCGCAAGTTGCAGCTTCCCGGGTCGTGAAGGGCTGCCGAATCTCAGCGGTTTGCTAGGTAGGTGCCTCTTAGCACTGCTCACCTGACCTCAGTGCCTGACAGTCGTCGCTCTCACTTAGGTACTCAAGCTTTCCTGGCATTTACGGCAAGCATACCGAGAAAGAAATACCTACTCCTTCAAGCTCTCCCGGACAGTCTTTCCTGAAGGTTCAATCGAGGTAGGTTGCCTGACACATTCTTTTCCCCTCTCATCTGCGCGCTCACATAACGAGAGCATCGCGTACCTGAGCGGCGCCTTCCCGGGTTGTGTACGCTGGTACATGTCTATTTTCGGCGCGGCTATGGACCGGGGCTAGGCCCCCCCTTTCCCACCCACCTACCTAAGGCGGTCCCTTGCATTGACACATCCCGTCATCCTCAACTATATCACTCCGTACGATGTCCGCGTACCGTGCTTCGTATACCGCTCTAATACGGCACTAGGGAAGCACAGTCGTCAATTGGGCCGATCCAAGCTGGTCGGGTTTTCCCATATCAAGAGATCGAAGAAGGCGAGCCTGAGTCACACACGGCTGCATTCCAGATAAGGTCGCCGGTTAGTCTCGGCCCCACCTCGTCTCTCCCATTTTCTCATCGCAACTTTCGGTGAGACAGTGGTAACCATTGACTTGGTTATCTATCATAGTACGGAACTACGGGATATTAATACCCACAGGTACCTGCATACTCCTCACCGCAGGAACCGGCCCAGATACGACGCATGTACTTTGACTGGCTGCCACTGCTGGCGACTATCTAGGCTGACTATCTAGGCGACTGCAAGGTTTTGCAACCGCTCAGCACCGGAGCTGCCACCCTGACGACGAGGACGACTTGTTCTCACCCACTCCAAGTGCCTCTACCAAAGCCAACAAACCTGGGTGCTCACTGAGAGGTACGTGGTCGCGCTGTGTTCTCCAGATTCAATCTGTTGGACACTGTTGTGTTTTCGCCTTATCTTCCCATATGCTTTGTCTTCGGGCGGTGAGGCAAAGCTCCTCTGTACCACGACCGAACTGAGGGCCGCGCTGGCGATGGGGCTTTCTCGCAAGAGCACACGGGCATCATGACGCCCAGAACTGATGCCCCTAGTGAGGTCTCTGGTCTTACATCCGGCTGCTCGCCTGCGCGGGTTCTCGCACCCGACTGACCTAGTCGTGAGCGTGCTTTGCCTTATCCGTTCATCCGATACGAGACATTCAACGACGCCTCGACCACTCTTTGCAGTTGTACGGTGTCCACTGCTTCAGTGGCTGCTAAAGATAGGCACTGCTAGTAGTACTAGTATGCCCTGTCTGAGACCCTAGCATTTCCGAGCAACACCAGTGGCACGTACAGTACATATGTCTCCTCGATACATGTTCCGCTCCGTTGACGGTTCCGTCTTGTTTCCCTCGTTTGTGAGCCAGCCCGCCCCGTGCAGCGTAGGCAGTGGCCACGCTCCCCATAGGCCTCAGCTATAGCGCGATACTTCTCTCCTACCACACTCTTTTGCATCTCTCTTGGTGTCTCTTAAATTATGCCTCCGATGCTGGCCCTCAAGACTGCTGACCTGCCATTGGCCAGGTTTCCTGATTACACTGATTCCCTGTGCTTGCCTGGCGAGGCCGTTGTCGACGGCATGACGCCGACCCCCACGCTCAGCCCGAGCAAGAAGCTCCCAGGCGAAAGACTCAAGGATGATCCCACCCGGCACCCCTCTCCCCAACCTACACACTTCAGCGTGCCCTTGCTCTCGAGGGCGAACGGCAATGGACACCGGGTGTTACGCTCCGCCACAGTCGGATATGTGGCTCCGGAATTCAAAGGCAAGGCCGAACAGATGAAACAGGGTGAGTTTTCCTAATGCTGGCGACGATCGACTGGTTCTGGCTGACGGCTATTAGTGCGGAGTGAGATACTCGACGCTGGCTGGATTCCGGAGAAGCTCGTCGATTCGCAGATTGCGTGGTTTTACAACGAGCTCGGTATAGACGATGTCTATTTTGAACTTGAGCGGCCGAACGTCATTGCTGACCACATCACATCTCTTTATGCTGCTAAGGTCGCAGCACATTCACGCCAGGGTAAACGCCAGGAAATACGACTTGATATGGAGGCAGGCGATCACGCCATCTACATCGACACAAGCGAGCCTGGGAAGAGCGCAATTGGCGGACCTCGCTACGAGACGAGACTGGAGTCTAAATACCTGGATGGCAGTGACTACAGCAAGAGATTTCGGGTCGAGACCTTTCGTTCTCCGGGCTTGCTGGGAGGCAGCAGCGATTCCAAGGCAACTCTCCGATGCTATTTTGTCTACCAGTGCCAATTTGTCGACACGGCTGCCCATCCTCACGAAAGTCGCCTGGAAATCATCAGCGACCGTATGTTCCTCGCTAAAGCCACCAGAAACACCAAGCAGATATACCAGGAGATTATCGAGCTCGCCGTTAACCGAACTGGTCCCGTCATAGAGGTGTTCGACATTGAAGCCTCTCAGGAGAAGCGTCTGGTAGTCGCCTTCCGCTCGCGGACTGCTCGCGGACTATTCAGCGCCCTGAGTGACCTTTATCATTATTACGGTGTCACCAGCACCCGCAAGTACGTCGAGCAGTTTTCCAACGGCATTACTGTAATGAGCATCTACTTGCGGCCAGCCAGCAACCTTGAGGCCAAGTATCCACCCATTGAACAGTCTATCCATCAGATCACCAAAGAGATATCTCTGCTCTATTGTATCCCTCAGAACAAGCTCCACGACCTTTTCGCGTCTGGAGAGCTAAGCCTTCAGGAAGCCATCTATGGCCACTGCGTCTGGGTTTTCGTGCAGCATTTCCTGAATCGCCTCGGTTCTGAATACGCGTCACTGAAGGAGGCCCTGGACCCCCAAAAGACCGTCCACGCAGAAATCTTGTCGAAGCTGAAGAGACGGCTGCGCACCGAGACATTCACGCCAGACTACATCCTGGAGATAATCAAGTCTTACCCGAGCTTGGTTCGGGCCCTGTACGCCTCCTTTGCCAGCGTGCATCTGAGCGTTGGCGCTGGTTTCGAACGTCATTTTATAGCGCCCACTCCGGCCGTGGAGGTGCTGTCGGACGCGAAGCTCAAAGACAAAATCACTCGAGATGTCTCGAACGAGCACGAGGAGATGGTCATGACTGCCTTCCGCGTCTTTAACAACGCTATCCTGAAGACTAACTATTTCACGCCGACTAAGGTGGCCCTAAGCTTCCGTCTAGACCCCTCGTTCTTGCCCGATATCGAATACCCCAGGAAGCTGTTTGGCATGTTTCTTGTGATCACCTCGGAGTCTCGGGGTTTCCATCTCCGTTTCAAGGACATTGCTCGGGGCGGTATTCGCATCGTCAAGTCTCGTAGCAAAGAAGCGTACGCGATCAATGCGCGTAATCTGTTCGACGAGAACTATGGGTTGGCCAGTACGCAGCAACGCAAGAACAAGGATATTCCCGAAGGCGGCTCAAAGGGGGTCATCCTTCTGGATCCCAAACAACAAGACAAGGCCCGGGAAGCCTTCGAAAAGTACATAGACAGCATCTTGGATCTGCTATTACCGGCACAGACGCCAGGGATTAAGAATCCAATTGTGGATCTGTATGGCAAAGAAGAAATTTTGTTCATGGGTCCGGATGAGAACACGGCCGATCTCGTTGACTGGGCGACAGAGCACGCCCGGGCGCGCGGTGCTCCATGGTGGAAATCTTTCTTTACCGGAAAGTCGCCAAGGCTCGGCGGCATCCCGCACGACACCTACGGCATGACAACCCTGTCTGTCCGTGAATACGTGAAGGGGATTTACCGCAAGCTGAGCCTCGACCCGAGGACAGTGAAGAAGATGCAGACAGGTGGGCCTGATGGCGACCTCGGAAGCAACGAAATTATCCTTAGCGACGAGAAGTACACCGCTATCGTGGACGGATCCGGCGTGCTCGTGGACCCCCACGGGATTGACAAGGACGAGCTCCTCCGCCTGGCCAAGCAGCGGCTGATGATTTCTCATTTCGACGGATCTAAGCTCTCCAAGAGCGGCTACCGAATCCTTTGTGACGATATGAATATCACGTTGCCAACCGGCGAGTACGTTGCTAATGGCACGACCTTCCGCAACACGTACCATCTCCGGGACACTGGCCTGACCGACATGTTCGTGCCTTGCGGTGGCCGCCCGGAGTCGATCGACCTAGTCTCGGTCAACAAAATTATCAAAGAGGGCAGGTCTGTGATTCCGTATATTGTTGAGGGGGCCAATCTCTTCATCACGCAGGAGGCCAAGCTGCGCCTCGAGGCCGCTGGTTGCATTCTCTTCAAGGATGCAAGTGCCAACAAAGGCGGTGTGACATCTTCTTCCCTCGAAGTCCTCGCATCGCTGAGCTTTGACGACGAGAGCTTCATGAAACACATGTGTCACGATGGTGATGGCGATGCACCTTCTTTCTACAAGGCCTATGTCAAGGAAGTCCAGGGAAAGATTCGTGAAAATGCAACTCTGGAGTTCGAGGCGATCTGGCGCGAGCACGAGCAAACTAGTGTTCCCCGCTCCATCTTGTCCGATAAGCTCTCTGTTGCCATCACTACGTTGGACGAGGAGCTGCAGCATAGCGACTTGTGGAAGGACGAAAAGATTCGCAGGTCCGTGTTGAAGGACGCCTTGCCCAGGCTATTGCTGGATGAGGTAGGCCTGGACACCATCATCGAGCGCGTGCCTGATAGCTATTTGTGCGCTATATTTGGCAGCTACTTGGCGAGTCGGTTCGTGTACGAATTCGGCAGCCAGCCAAGCCAGTTTGCCTTCTACGACTTGTGAGTTTGCTTGTTTCCCCCCACTACGCAAACCCGACCTCGCCTTTTACGGCCATGGAGTTCCTGTGGCTAACAAGGAGAGTCATAGTATGTCTAGAAGGACATCCAAGGCCTTGCAGTAACCAGGTAGGATGCTTCAAATTGTCGTTGGAGACTGGTAGAGCGGCGACGAAGGCGGCTTGAGGATACACAGTTTCGACATCTTCAGGGTTTACCTGGGACTAAATTAAATAACGTGAGAGAGGCTAACTCTATCTGCTAGGATGACGGTCAACATCTTTGTATGGCATACAGTGTGTTATCTTTTGCACCACTATCTCTTCGGTCAATGGGATGCTGTGTACTCGGAGTAGAGAGACATCACTCGACAAGCGACTCGCCTAGCATTCGCCCGTCTATATTTGATCTAGCGGCTACTGGGGCATGGACATGGCTCTGGATAGGAAGGCTAAAATGACCACCAAATTTCTCTGTTCGTTGTTCGTTGGGCATATTTCGGCTGCGGCGTCCTGCCGGCTGGAAGGATCCGGCCAGATAGAGATAGAAGAGATGCCATTGACTTCCTAGCTCGTATATGCCTGCCCGGCACACCTATCTTTTGCGTCAGACCTCATGACAGCACGTGCAGCGTGTCACATGAACGGATCTCGCTGGCCCTAGTGCCATGGTTACCATACAGTCAATCGCCCAGATAGGTAGGTACATCAAGCATATCATATTCGTCCCGACCTGACCTTCTTGCCTCACCATTTATCTGCGCCGAGCCGACGACCCAACCCTCCTCCGCCTGCAACATTTCGAGGGCTCAATGTCAGCATTCTCTCCGCATCGTGGCTGCTCGCCCCTAAGCAGTGCATTGCCCCTGTCCGCGATTACCCACTACTTCTACCATCATTATAGACAGAACAAGCCATGGCGGGAGCACCGATCATAGGTGTCCAGTATCTGGAGCGGCACAGGCGTGAGACGGCGATATATGATGATATTGATCAGCAGCTCCAGGATGGCTCTCGTCTCCGAGAGATCAGAGCAAAACTCCGGACAATCAACGAGAAGTTGGCACCTCGAAACCGCGAGCGAGACCGCCAGCCACCAGGACCACTGGGCGACTTGCCACGCGAGGAACGCATTCATGTTTTGCGAGCTCGAGTGAAGGCCATGAAGCGAAAATTGACTCGTTCCAGGGATGCAACCTCAATTCAGGAGGCGCAGCGTATCGAAGAGGCGCCACAGCTCGAGCACAGGAATCAGCCCCACTTCCAGGGAAGTGAAGGAGAGGGCACTGGTGGTGAAGATGTTGCTAGGAAGAAGGGGAGCCGAAAGTGGAAGCGTCTCGATAGGCATGGAGAACGGACCGCGGATGCGCCGCACGAGACTTGACTATGAAGGTAAAAGTGCCTTGGGACCAAGCTGCGTTCTTGAATTCGCCTAGCATTTCTGTTTTCCGCAGACCTAAGCAAGTCCATTTCCTTGCCCCCCGCCCATAACGAGAATCATAAGCATTTATACCTCCGTCGTGACCTTTGCCTTGGAGTTCGTGACCTTGACTCCTAACTGCTTCGCCCGCGCAATGATATCGACCCTCTTCCTTGAAGACACGTTGTGAGCAATCCTGTAGTTGTGCGTTAGCCTTGGCTGCTAGCCACATGTTCACGCTATCAATACGCTGCTCGACGCAGTGATGGACAAACGAGCGAACGTACTCTGCAGCATAGGTCTTGTTGTGCATCATCAACAGCTCCACATCCTTCACGTTGCTGACCAGGAAGGCCTTGTGACCAGATGGCATCATGTGGCGGGTCTTCTTGTTAGAGCCATAGCCGATCTGAGATGTGACGACCCGGTTGTCAGCCTCTTTCTCTGGCAACACCAAACAATATGGCATCGTGACCAGGTCTATTGTTGCGCTCGAAGAGCCATGTAGGATGAGAGTTGCAACGTACCGATGGCATGGCCAAATTGCCCTTGAACCGTCTGCGGACACGGTTATCTATTCCGGTGGCTGGAGAAGTGCATGTAAGCGATTGAAAAGTGAAGCTCTAGAAAAGGTACTGACGCTTTCTCCATGACGGCGCGACACATTTGAAGCGGTCGCTCTGGTGTCGCTGGAAGCGCTTCGTGCCTGCACATGATATCGCTGTTAGTGCTAAAACGCCTGCCGTTCATGTGAAATCTTCTGATCCGGAACAAGCGATTTTCTTTCTCTATATGTTCAGACTCTCGGATGGGATATCGACTGCGATCGCCGGAGGAAGTGTTGCACTGGAACTGGCCGGGTATTCAACATACGCTTCTTCACGATTGGGACGTGCTTTTTCGAGGCAACCATCTGTCATGTAGTTAGAGTAAATAATCCACTGTATAAGGCTACATTTTGGGACTTTGACGATGCGTACCTTGGCCGATTTTCCTTCGATGGCTCGGTTGCGTTGCTTCGTTTTGCGAAGTGTGAAGTTGGTTCGGTTCTTTTTGCACGCGGCTCACGGAAAATTTGGCCAAGGGCTTAGGGTTTTCCTGCGCACTCACAACTCACCAGCCACGTGCTTAATTTTTCAGCCACAGTGGCGTCCCAAACACGTGATCAGTTGACTGAACTGAAGATGCCCTGATTGTCCCTTACTTATTAACAACCTGACATAGGGATGTACTATTAGGTAGGGTACCTTAGCTTAGGATAGAGGTAGCTTACCTGCAGTGGATAAGTTGGGCAGGAGACAGTATAGGTCACGTAACCACCCAGCGCTATCGGAAGTCCGTATCAAGCCATCCAGCAATTCCGAATACGTTAAAGCCCGGGTCCTCAAGCGGTGGCTGGCAGTTTACGACTCTATGTGATCGTGGAGGAACGTGAGTTTATATAATTTAGACCTCAAAACGCCTGTGAGTAGAGGACGAGGTCCCAGGACAGGCTCCATGCACCAACACTGCTGGTTGCAGCGGCTGCGTATGTATCACAAGCCCACGACGAGGAGAATGATGCCACCTTCTCTAGATCACCATATCTAGGGCCAGTCGAGAGTGGAGCGGATGGATGGAAACAAGAACGATTGTCCTTGAATGCTCTGGTTGCTTATTTGACCTCCGGCCCTCGAGAGTCACGTACTCATTGCGTTGCACACTGTGGCGCACCGTCTTCCTCCTCAACATCCTCCCATTCATTTCCAAATCTTGGGTCTCCAGAATGAGCTCCCATCTGTGCGCCTCGCCGTTAGCCGCCGCCGCCGCCGTATTGTATATGAAATCCAGGCTTGGGTCTATATCTCACCTGCTCAATATCTGCATCTTCTTCGTAAGCAACGTCATCAACTTCCTCGGCAGCAATCGGTGAGGGCGGAGGTGGTAACAGCTTTCGTAAGGAGTCATAAGCGGTATCGTCCTTTAGCCACCCGCTTTCCGGAAACTCGACCTTGGCAATAAGGTAAAGATCACCCTTCATCTCCCCCCTCTTCATCGGCATGCCCTCGCCAGACACTTTCAACACGTCGTTTGGTCGCAAGATTTTGCCCCGAGGGAAGTCGATATGTATTCCCCGTCCGTCCAGATGCTTCAGGACGACCCGGGAAAAGCCTGTTAGCGCCTCGGCTAGGGTAACATTGAGATCTGCTGACAAGTCGTTGCCGATGCGGGTAAAAGTATCGTGCGGTTTCTCGACGAGGGTAAAGATGATGTCCCCAGGGACCTGATCCGGAAATTGGTCTGCTTCTCCCTCCAGGACAATGCGCTCGCCTTGCATAGAACCTCGGGGAATATAGATCTCCAGGGCTTTAGTCTCCTCGACCGTTCGCTTACCCTTGCATTTTTTGCAGCGATCCTTCTCCTTGTAGTACATGCCGGATCCCTGGCAATGGTCGCAGGGAACTACCTCCTTACGCACCAGACCAGGGCCAATCTGACGAAATGCTTCCTGTATGCCTGCGCCTTTGCAACGGTCACACTGTTGTGGTTTCACCTTGTCCTTAGCACCATTCCCCTTGCACTGGCTACAGATGACCTGTTTGTTCGCGGCAAACCTGACCGTCTTGCCTCTGTAGAGCTCCTCCAAGGTGACTTCGTATTGCTGTTCTTCGTCATGCCCCCTCCTTGCACGCCGGGGACCTCCACCGCCTACGCCCATGCCGAACATTTGAGCCAGGATATCGTTTAGGTCAACTTCGGGGCCGCCGGCACCACCACCGCGGGCAGGGTCAAAAGCGGCCATGCCGTGAGTATCGTAGAGATGACGCTTCTCCTCATCGCGAAGGATTTCGTAGGCTTGAGTAACGGCCTTGAATTTGGCTTCAGACTCGGGTCGCTGCTCCTCGGGAACCTTGTCAGGGTGGTGCTGGAGAGCAAGCTGTCCCGGGTACGAGTTAGCTAGAGTATGCCAAGAGGGAGACAGAAGTGAGGGCTGCTTTTCATGATCTTGTCGAAGTATGGACGGATGCTGTACCTTTCGATAGGCCTTTTTGATATCGTTTTGACTGGCAGACTTGTCGACACCGAGAAGTGCTGGACTTGGTCAGCTGGCCGAAATCGTATACTGGGGCCCTTTAAGTGTGTCTACCGTAGAGGTCGAGTTCGTCAGCATCCGCGGGACCACTGCTCGGTCCTCCGCCGTCCATGTTGGCTGTGCTCTGGCGAGAACGTCTTTTGGTGGGTTACAAACGAGAATTGTCTCCAAAGGTTCAGTTTAGATAAGAGTTGTGGTGGGGCAGCAACTGCAGGCAGCCAGCGTATCACCAACTTGCTCGGATTGGTAGGGAAGTACAGTACTAGAGGACAGATGGATAATGAGTCTAGCCAGATACCGGTAGGTACCTCACCCACCTACAGGTAGCTAACTTACAGGCAGTCTGGTATTAGGCCCTATTCTAATTAGAGTGAGAACCTGCCCAGAGCCGTCCGAAGAACATCTCGTCTCTTACCGCCAAATTTTTGATGCATCGATCAGATAGATAGAGTAGGTCAGGGGGTACCCACCTATCTGGATAATTCGCACGCCCCCCTTATAGTTATCTCGGTTGATGTTCGGCAACTACACCCCGATAAAGCCATTATATGTTTTTAAGCTAATGCTCCAGCTCGGTATCGAGTCGCGACGTCACGTCGTGTCCGTCGAGATTTTCTAATTAAATAACGAAAACCTCATATCTGACTTCCCACCTTTGAATTGTTCGGGGAGATCGCGTGGAACGGTCCTTCAAGGAGGCATGAGAGCGGACCCTCTGGTTAGAAGGCACTTATTCGCGCGGTATCCTGCGCGGTGGCGGATACAGACCCGAAGCCATGCAAGCTCTCTGTTCTCAAGGTCGGAGAGGACGGTAACGGTGTCAGGCGGTTCCCCGTCACGGTTCGACCTCCCGGACAAGCCGGCTCGGACGCGTTTTGCTCCATCGCCAACTGGCTATCTGCACCTGGGCTCCTTGCGGACAGCTCTTTTTAACTATTTGCTAGCAAGAGCAACACACGGACAATTCCTCATCCGCGTCGAGGATACTGATCAGGTGATTGGCAATTGCAGTGGCGAATGTATCGAGCAGCGCTGATTCGCAAGTTTTAGACGAGACTTGTCGCAGATGCTGAACAGCGGCTTTACGATGATCTCAAATGGGCAGGACTATCTTGGGACGAGGGTATGTGTCTTGGCGATGATCACGACGAACTTCCTAGATGACGCTGACCGCTTCTAGGTCCGGATGGCGGCGGCCCATTTGGCCCCTACAGACAGGTACTGTCTTCATGTGTGAGCCGTTGTGTTAGTGTGATGCTCAACGAGTCCAGTCAGAACGCCTAAGCCTGTATAGGACGCATGCAGATATACTCTTGCGTGAAGGTCGTGCATTTCGATGCTTTTGCTCCAAAGAGGCCCTTGAACTCCATCAGAGCACGCACCATGCATGTAGCGGTACAACAGCTCGTTACCCAGGCACTTGCCTCAATATTTCGATGGAAGAATCCGAGGACCGTGCGGCCAGCGGAGAGCCGCACACCATCAGGTTTCGGAGTGAGCCGGACCCCGTGGAGGCTCTCGATCTAGTGTATGGAAAATACAAGAAAGCCGAGCGTGAGGACGACTTCATCATCATCAAAAGCGATGGTTTCCCAACTTATCATTTCGCCAACGTCGTTGATGACCACTACATGGAGATCACACACGTTATTCGTGGTGCGGTGAGTCGGATGTTCTGCGCCCGATATTGCACCGATGGACATTGACTGGGTGGCCAGGAGTGGCTTATTTCAACTCCGAAACACGTGGAACTCTACAATGCTTTCGGCTGGATTCCACCGCAATTCATTCATGTTGGGCTTCTTGTCGATATGAAGCGGCAGAAGTTGAGCAAAAGAGACTGGGCCAATGTTGGTATATCGTCCTACCGGGATCAAGGCATCTTGCCGCCAGCTTTACTAAATTTCGTGGCCATGCTTGGATGGAGTCCTCATTTGAGGGATGCTCCGGGCATTAAAAAGGGCGTCCTGACACTGCGTGATATGATCCACAACGTGAGTCGGCTTAGCCCTTTGCACCGCAGCTTGAATCCGTTGTCGAGCTGACTGCCCAGTTTTCCTTACGTTTCACGAAGGGAGATATCGTTGTGGACACATCAAAACTCGAACACTTGCAGTCGAGGCATGCCACTCGGCTGATTCAGGAGGAGCGCACGACTTCCAAGGCCTTAACGGATTTGATCTTGACACCGATCGAGCAGGCCGTTCGCCGACTGGAGGATGCACGACTAGATCCGGACCTGTCTCGCAAGGAGCAGCCAGCCGAGGATCAAGATCTCAGCAACTCGTTAGGCTCCTGTCTGCATCCTCTTGGCCCCGGGGAGGCCCTTAAGCCGTATATCCACTGGGTTCTCAGATCGTGGAACGGGTCCTATAAGGATCCTGTTTCATTCCTTCGCGACAACAGGTACCTTTTCTGGAGGATACCCGCGGAGTCGCTTCATGAGAGCTTCATTGCCCTCATTACCTCCGTCCAGTCTGTTAGCATCGACGGTGATGTTATGTCGGTTCCTCAGGTGCTTCGTTTCTTCGCGGACAGGTTGTCTGCTGTTGACAGTGTGAATTGGTCCACCGATGCCATCGGAAGTGTGGTGCAAAGCCTTGTGTGCTCTGTGTCCGTAGTGGAAAGCAGTTCCACCAGGCGTGCCTCTACTGGCGGTGCGTACAAATTCTTGAGGTGGGCTCTACTTAGCTCTATGCCGGGATCGCAGATAGTAGCTGCCATGGGACTGCTGGGCAAAGATGAGACTATTAAGCGGTTGGCCGGGGCTGCTGTTGTCGCAAGTGGCACCCATTCGCCTGGGTAGGGTGGGTTGACAAGCGCTGTTTGCCCGGCTGCGTCCGACTTGATCTGAGTGCGGCTAGCTGTGCAAGCACTCCACTCACAACTGCGATTATATTCTTTTGTGTTATTTCCCAGTGTTTGAGATGTTGCTATCGAGGCATACATATCTCTACCTCTTGTAAAAGCCTTTTCGCCACCTCCCCGTGAGATCCAAGGGTTCATGGATATAACCCCGCAAGGCTGAATGACTGCCACCTCGACGGACCGGTTGCGCGTTGGATCAACTTTTCGAGGGTGATGCAAACTTCGCGGTTGCGCATTGAAGATGCCGCTTCGTTGTATCATGGTGCTTTCGCAGCTAGGCCATTGAATATCTTCGTCTTCACATCGATGGCCATCAAACCAGCCTGTTCCTTGGCAGCAATCTGCTTGCTGTCCCTGACAACCTTGTCAAGGGCCTGGTCAAGCTGCTTCTGCCCATTTCCGGTCCCACTCAATGACATGCCAATCCCCGACTGCCCTCCGTTGCGGCCCAGCCGCTGAACTGTGCCCGTCGCCTCCTTGATCTTGAATCCCAGGTCCAGCATCTGTTTGTTGCCATATTCTCGGTTTGTCAACAGCGAAGTCTGTGACAGCGTCTGAACCCAGTACTTGTTCCAGAGAAGCTCAAGGAGTTGGGTGTCCACCGTGCTCTTGAAAACCTCAACATCCATGCTGTAGTAACGGCTAGCGTGCGCGCCGAAATCCTCTGCTTTTGCAAGTGGGACGGTCTGATATCCATCCGTACCGCCACCGCCGCTACTGGAGGCTTTGTAGTCATCTGGATATGTCCTGAAGGCTCCGATCTCCACCTTTCCAGCGCTGATGGTGCGGTCCGGGTCGACCACAACAGCAACGAACGGGTCTTCGAACATCTGCCACTGATGTTGCGTACCAACATCGATTCCACTTAGCCAGCAGCCATATCCGGGATGACTGTGATACCAGCCGATGAGATTCTCGTCTCTGCCTTGCTCGCGTGCTAGACGAGGATATTCCACCATGTACTCATTGGCCTCTTCCTGGGCGTTCACTCTCGTTTCAGTGCCCTCGACAGGGAGCCTGAAAGCGTCCGTAATCACCAAAGCCGGGCCATCCACGAACCCTTGCATTAATCCCATGACTTCGATGCTACCACCGGAGCGAGCATGCATCACCATCTTGATAAGCGCGATGGCAGAAATACGAACGGCGCGGAAATAGTGAGGATCCGCCTTCCAAGGCTTCTTCGCGCGTATATCCTTCTGCGCATTGCAATCATAGTTATAAAGCGAGTCGCGAGTAGGATCTACAAGTTGTACGCCGTTGTCAAGCTCTAAGAGTAGCGATATTAGTGCTGTGACCGGGCGGAAGGGCGATGGGTGCAAGGAGTGAAGCAGGCTGTCAACGTACCCCATGATCTCATTGCGGACTCCATACTGGTCCTGGGTAGGTTCTCCTCCCCACAAAGGTATTTCAGTAGTGAGAGATACTCTATTCCAGAAGAAGAGCTTCGGAAACGTGGAGAGGTTGCAAATGATGAGAATTGGAAGTACTCTCTCTGTGATCTGTCGAGAGATACGCGAAAGTGAAGAGTACCTGAGGTAGGTCAGACGAGCTACGGTGAGCAACTGGTGAATTCCTTAGCTTATCGATAAGGATGAAGAACATTTGGTCAGGGTAGAGGTATCTTATTCTGGAGGGGCAACACCAAGGTACACACACCTGCCCTAGCATTCCTAGAAAAGGGCAGGTATCGTGGAGTCGAGCGAGTCACGCCCCACACTAGAGGTACGCACCTGCATGTAGGTACGACTTTAAAGTGGAGCCAAACCGCGAGACTGTTCTGGACTAGGGCCAGTTTAGTTTCGTCTTAAACCCCCTTCAAATTTGGCTTAGCTCCATCCTGCCAACCCCCGTCCTTTGGTTTCTTCGTTCTTCCTCCCTCCACTTCCTCCGACCACCTTATTTCGGGCTGCTTCACCTTACACCTACCCACCTCCTGTAAACGCGCCTTCCTCTCCTGCAAATCAAACGAGAAGAGCATCAACGACATCTGCAATCGGCAAGTGCGCGCCTAGGTCTCGTCTTACTTTCCTTCTTGAGACTGGCATCATCACGTTCGAATCGCTGCCTGGGCTAGCCAAAAACGCGCTTCATACATTGTCACCGTTCGTGTTTTTACCCTGGCTGCTGTTCGAGCCGTCTTCTAGCCACTGCAAATAGTCGCGGTGGTGCCGATACTCCACCTCCGACATCACGATACGGGCTGCAGCGCTGCTGCGCATCTTCATCGCCATTCCCTGGAACTTCGCCTTTGCTGGGCTGGATTATTCCTCCTAGAGGTGAAAGAGTCAATCGCATCGGCCATCACATCGCTAGGAGTCATGTCCATGTATCCCGCGCATAGAGGAATGGGGGGTGTGCCCCCCGGGAATGGCAGCAGTCGGTTGGCCGAGCTGCTCGAACAGATTCGAACTGAATTCGAGACCCAGGCTCGCGCCAGCGACAATTACGAACACCAAAGTAAGTACTGAATACGCGTACCCGGGAAGTAGCTCTCTAGAGACGCATGTCGCGCTTGCTTAGCCTCCAACTTATGATATGGTCATTGTTGCACCTCATAATCTCTTGCTCTTCGGTCAAAATGCTTATGTTGTTCTATTTGGCTGACCGACTCAGTACAAGCGCAGGTGAACGAAATGCAACTCGTCCGAGAGAAGGTTTATGCCATGGAGCAGACACACATGACCCTGAAGCAGAAGTGAGTCTGAGTCTCTGGACTCCAATGACTCATTTCGCAAAGCGGTACAACTGACCGTTCTCACCAGATACGAAGAAGAAATTGCGATCCTTCGTCGGCAACTTGATCAAGCGCGGGGAGGTCCTCCTCAGACTGGTATGGGTGGACCCCCACAGCATGCAGGCCCATCTCAACCTCCCTCCATTGGCATGGGCAATAATGTGTTTGGCGCGATTATGTCCGGGCAGGGTGGGCAAGGCGGTCCTATTCCTCCTCCACCGCCTCCTCCACAAGAGCAGCAGCCTCCTCCGCATCAGATTCCCCAACCGCCACCGGGCCTCCAGGGTCCTCCTCCTCCGCCACCGCCGCCATCACAGCAGCCTCCTTTCCAGCAGCAGTATCCCCAGGGGCCTGCCCCCGGTGGGTTTCCCTCCCAGCCGCCACAGAGCACTGCTTCACCTGGTCCTGGTAAGCGTGGTGGTATTGGCAGACCGCCAGTAGGTGGCCCGGCCACTCCACAAATCAACACGCCCATCCCGTACCCAGGCCCTGCGCAGTCGCCTCAGGTGGCCACTCATCCCACACCGGATCATGCTAGGATTGCCCCGCCGCATCATCCTCCGAATAACTCACTGGGAGACATAGACCCTGACCGTTTACCTGCTCACTTCAAGAAGGCTAAAGATGACTGGTTCGTCATATTCAATCAAAACGTACCTCGCATGCTCGACGTCGACTTGGTTCATACGTTGCAGCACGAAAGTGTGGTTTGCTGTGTCCGTTTCAGTGCGGATGGCAAATACGTCGCTACTGGATGCAATCGATCTGCTCAGATATACGACGTCACCACTGGTGAGAAACTCTGCGTCCTGCAAGACGACTCTGTCGATGTGAGCGGGGATCTGTACATTCGAAGTGTTTGCTTCAGCCCCGACGGGAAATATCTTGCCACTGGAGCCGAGGACAAATTGATTCGGGTAAGTCGTCATGTTCATAAGGCGCCCCTATCACCCATTCGCATTCGTGCTAATTCGCCCAAGGTTTGGGATATTCAAAACAGAACTATTCGCAATACTTTCGCCGGCCACGAACAGGATATTTACAGTTTGGATTTTGCTCGCGATGGCCGCACCATTGCCTCGGGAAGCGGTGACCGTACCGTGAGGCTTTGGGATATTGAGGCATCAGCCAATATTCTTACTTTGACCATCGAGGATGGCGTCACGACTGTCGCCATCTCGCCAGATACCAAGTATGTCGCTGCTGGGTCCCTCGACAAGAGTGTCCGTGTTTGGGATATTGCGCATGGTTACCTCGTGGAACGTCTCGAGGGTCCCGATGGCCACAAGGACAGTGTGTACTCGGTGGCGTTCTCACCCAATGGGAAAGACCTTGTCAGCGGTAGCTTGGACAAGACAATCAAGATGTGGGAGTTGACAACGCCTCGAGGGCTGCCAAATCAAGGTCCTAAAGGCGGGCGTTGTGTGAAGACCTTCGAGGGCCATAGGGTGAGCAGAAGCTGAAGTCCCTTTCTTGGCAAACTATCGGATGACTGACCGCTAATCCAGGACTTTGTGCTCTCCGTCGCCTTAACGCCAGATGCACAGTGGGTCATGTCAGGCTCCAAGGATCGCGGAGTGCAGTTCTGGGATCCACGGACTGGCAATACGCAGCTAATGCTACAGGGTCACAAGAACTCTGTGATTTCTGTTGCGCCCTCTCCGACGGGAGGTTATTTCGCTACTGGATCAGGGGACATGCGCGCTCGTATCTGGTCATACACGCGTGTAAACCTTGCCTAGAGCCTAGTTAATCTTGGTCAGGGAAGTGACGCATCAGGACATTCTCCAGGCGTAATGGACAGGCGAGGGGACTTGATCTTGCAGGGCTTTTCATTGTATGGAACTTAGTCTCTTGAATCGGGGGGTTTCTTGCACTTGGCTTTATTGTCCGTGAATGGTGGCCGGGTCGTGGCTCGGGATTTCCCCCCTGCCCGTGGTGTTGAAGATGCTGGTTCCAGCAAGGCATAGGACCGGGACGCCGCTGTCTCAGGAGAGGAGTTCTGCCAATGTGAGGTTCGAGAGCAGGTATTGACCAAGCACTCCTCACCGTCCTCCTAGGGGGTCTTGCCATTTTTTACGGGGTGGGGGATGGGAAGCACCCGGCCGGCTCAAGGGGGTTGTTATACGAGCGGAACTGGGTATATGAAATGTAGGAATTTCAATTAGCTCTATATCAATGAGTTGAACATGTTGTCGAACTCATCTCCGCTCTTCCTCTTCCTCCTCTCCTTCCTCTTTGTTGCAGTAGACGCCATCACTCTCGCTCCGTTCAAGCACGCTGCAGTCTCAGTCTTTCTCGGATCATCACCGACGAGACTATCTCTCGCCAGGGACGCTCTGGATTGTTTGTCTGAGATTATATATGAAAAGTCCGCTGTGAGGGGTGAACCGCGAGAAACGGCAACCCCTATGTCATCGCTTCCTAAAGTCGTCTCGGCACCCATGCAACCGAACTGCGTAACTCGATCCGTGTGCAAGGGGTCATTCATCGGGGCATCGACTCTGGCCAGAAGAGCCGCAGTTGAGAACACTTCCGTTAAAATGCCCAGCAAAAGTAACGCCAAAGACGCATATTGATTGTCGGCGGCTAGTTGTGTGAAGGCTCTTCAATAAGTCAGTGAGCTTCCTGGCCTATGGAGCGGTATTTCGTTGGTACATTGCATTCTTGACTTACATATACGCGCGCGGGACGGCGTGATCGAGCAGCCACCGCGCCCTTGTCACCGCAGATACTGTTCGATCCCAGCTTTGCTTGCTGCAGTTGGCTCTATCCAGTCGAATCTGACCGCCCGTGCGCCCGCAAACCCGCATGGCCTGCTCAAGGTCGACAACCAGCCTGCGCACGCAACGTCGTAATATGTCAAACGGTGTCCACCACCGTGAAGAATGGTGCTGGTTCTTGTTCCGGTGGTTGAAGGCATCGAGCATTGCGACGGCGGGCCTGAGCCGCTCCAGCATCTGCTGAAGGGTCCCTGCAAGCGCCATTCGGCTATCGAATCGAGATGAGCCGGAGCCGCAAGGAAGTCGCAAGATGCCACAATCTTGGCTTTCGGTGGATGCAGGGTGTAGATATCTGGATGACCAACCTCTTAGGGGCGCGCTTTTGCTACCCTATTGTGTGTATCTCAAGGTATTTATTGTACGGCCCCGGAGTTGCTCTCGTCCACGGCGAGGTGTGCAAACAAAGCGACCGTGGAGATAGGTGAAAATGTACGATATTTATATCGAAGCCCTTTTAAATCTGTTAACAGAAGTTAATTTTACTTGATAGTATGTACATAGAGTAAAAATATATTACTCAGTGCATTTTATATAATCTATACATTATATCTAAGTTCATAAATATCAACAAAAGCGAGAAATTTCTGATAGAAACTCTACCTCAATGAGAGAACAGGGCAGTCATCATCAATTTGCCCTTCTTTTCCCTTTCCCCTTCCTCAAACGTTAGTTCCCTGCAATGCACGTGCCGTCTAGACGTCCACAAGTCGGAGGGGTAGGCGGGGCACAGGAGGCTAGGGATCGGTCGAGAGAATTTTTTTTCCCCGCGGAAAGGAAGGACCCCTTGGGAGGATGGCAACCAAGCATGTGTATATATGCAATGTTCGGCTGCACCAGTAATGCCAACGTTAGCAGCGGACATTGGAACTGAGGAGTTCGCTGCGGCTAATTTGTCTCAAAAGACGGTCTCATCTTTGCGACTTCCGCACCTTGAACAGCGGCATTCAACGCAATTCGCACTCCGCATCATGGGGTCTCCTCGCCTTCTTCGCGTTCTCTTGATCGGCAATGGTGGACGGGAACACGCCCTCGCCTGGAAGCTCAGCCAATCTCCGCTTGTCGAATCCATTATCGCCGTTCCCGGAAATGGAGGCACTGCCGGCTGCCCAAAGGTTACCAACAATGCCACTGTTTCTGCCGAGGATTTTCCTGGACTCGTGACGCTGGCGGAGCAGAACCAGGTGAACCTCGTGGTCCCAGGGCCAGAAGCTCCTCTCGTTGACGGCGTAGAGGCCTACTTCTGTCGGGTCGGGATCCCGTGCTTCGGTCCCTCGGCCGAAGCTGCGCGGATGGAAGGGAGCAAGACTTTCTCTAAGGATTTCATGAGAAGGCACAAGATACCCACCGCCGCCTACGAGAACTTCTCCAACTTTGCTGAAGCCAGCAAATACATCGATTGCGTCCAGCATGATGTTGTCATAAAGGCTACTGGCTTGGCCGCTGGCAAGGGAGTCATTATTCCATCCACCAAGCAGGAGGCCCAGGAAGCGCTCAAGCAGATCATGCTAGACAAGCAGTTTGGGTCTGCCGGCGAGGAGGTGGTCATTGAGGAGTACTTGTCGGGGGATGAACTCAGCATCCTCTCCTTCTGCGATGGCTTCACCATCAAGTCCCTCCCTCCCGCACAGGATCATAAACGCATTTTCGATGGCGATCAAGGGCCAAACACTGGCGGCATGGGTTGCTATGCTCCAACGAATATTGCCACTCCGGAGCTCCTTGCGCAAATCGAGAAGAGTATTCTTCAACCCACCATTGAGGGCATGCGCAAAGAGCGGTTTCCTTTTCGAGGCGTGCTATTCACGGGCCTAATGATCACTCGGGAAGGACCTAAGGTCCTCGAATACAACGTCCGATTTGGTGATCCTGAGACGCAAACGGTTTTGCCCCTTCTATCCGAAGATACCGATCTCGCAGAGGTTATGCTTGCTTGCACAGGGGGTTATCTGTCAGCCGTAGACATCAAGGTGGAGCCGAAGTTCAGTGCCACCGTGGTTGTTGCGGCCGGAGGGTACCCTGGAACTTATGCGAAAGGCACCCCCATGAAGGTTGACAGTTCGGCTGCGGGTATCAATATATTCCACGCAGGTACGCAGCTACTTGACGGAAAGGGGCTGGTGACGTCTGGCGGCAGGGTAATAGCCTCAAACGCTATTGCAAACACCCTTGAGGAAGCGGTTTCCAAAGCTTACGAGGGCGTCAAACTGATTCAGTTTGACGACATGTTCTACCGGAAGGACATTGCCTACCGGGCGTTTAGAGGACGGGATTTGGTCGCAGGAGCAACTCCCCGAGAATCCCTTACTTATGCACAGGCCGGGGTGAGCATCGATGCTGGGAACCACCTTGTGGAACTGATCAAGAAGGCTGTCAAGTCCACCAGAAGACCAGGAGCTGATGCAGAGATCGGTGGGTTTGGAGGAGAAGTTGACCTCTCCATGGCAGGCTACGAACATGCCCCAATCTTGGTTGGGGCTATTGATGGTGTGGGGACCAAGTTGCTGATCGCTCAAGCGATGGGCAAGCACGACACTGTCGGCGTGGATCTGGTGGCGATGAACGTGAATGACCTCGTTGTCCAGGGGGCAGAGCCGGTCATGTTTCTTGATTACTACGCTTGCAGCCGTTTGTCTCCTGCCGAAGCCGCCACGTTTGTTGAAGGAGTGGCGGAGGGCTGCCGCCAGGCCAACTGCGCACTAGTTGGTGGTGAGACAGCTGAGATGCCTGGGATCTATCACGCTGACGACTACGATGCTGCTGGTGCCGCCATTGGTATCATGTACTCGAAACAGCGATTGCCGCGGACTGATGCTATGGAAGAGGGTGACCTAGTGATCGGTCTTGCTTCCAGTGGCGTCCATTCAAATGGGTTTTCGCTAGTCCGTCGCATCGTGGAATGCCAGGGGCTCTCCTACTCCGACCCTGTGCCATGGGCGGGCAACGATGCAGGGGTCACGTCCCTAGGGGAGAGCCTGTTGACTCCCACTCGGATCTACGTCAAGTCGATTCTAAAGGCAAGATCTCATCTCAAGGGCCTCGCTCACATTACTGGTGGTGGGCTCACCGAAAACGTCCCGAGAATGTTACCAAAGACTCTCGCCGCAGAGATCGACGTAACTAGTTGGAATTTGCCCGATGTCTTCAAGTGGCTCAGGGAAGCGGGCAACGTGACGCCTAGCGAAATGGCTCGGACGTTCAATAATGGAATCGGCATGGTCGCGGTCGTTGCGGAGAAGGATCTCAGCAAGGTCACAGGACTCTTGGGAGGCGAGAAGGTGTACCGGATTGGCAAACTCATTCGCCGTGACGAGAGGGGCGCTTGTGTTCTCCAGAATCTGCATCACTGGGCGTAGATGGCGGGACGTGGAAGGCTTCTTGTCTCGTAGCTTTCCTGGGCATCAGCACTGCTGGCTCATATAACCACCGTGGATTTGCAGGGTAAGGCGTCTGCCTATCTCAAAACGGCCAGCCTGAACTAGAAGCCAAACGGTGCACGAGCTGGCATAAGTTGGGGGCCTCAAGTTGAATGCGTCCTTCACGCACCCCACACTGTCGAAAGTGGCTTCCGTCGCAAAGATGTTCTTGCGAGGAATGCTCTATCACAGCAGCACAGACACAAGGTACCACATGCTGAGCGTCTCTATCTTGCACCACTTTGCCCTGTGTTGAAGGCGCTCCGGTTTGCTTGGTTATGACTTTGCCTGCAGCTCAGAGCAGCCCTGCACGCAACGACGCCGCAGTGTTCCGGTGCTCTTCCAAAGATTTAACACCTTACCTCGGCCGTACGTGAGGCGAGCCATTCCTGCACCATCTCAGGACGACTTGCCTTGAGTGAGGCGTACGTAGGTACCTACCTATGGGCTCGCTTCGGTCCACGATGTATGGAACTCGTCCCAAGTTGTAACTTGGTTTATATAAATATCCTTGTTGTGGTTTGATCCGCCCCGGGGGGGGGCAGGGCACGATAGGGCGGGCAATGGCGTCGATGGGATAAGCCCGGCCGATACCATACCATACGGATCGTCAAGCGGCCATGCTATCATATCCTCTAAACAGTGCATTTGTAACCAGTCCCAAGAGCCGCAGCGGAACTCAAAGCCTATCTCACGTTGTTTGGTCCACTTACCCAAGGTTGATTGGCGTAGGTTGGGGACGGGAATGTCTCGGTCAGTTGACCACCGCCGTTGACCCTACCGCCTGAGCATCTTGCGTGATATACATGTGGGTAGGTGTACGTCCGTAGGTAGTGTAGGTATCCCTCGTCGGTCTACGAAATTGTATTCGTATGTCCTTCTCTGTCGATTTCTGTTCAGCCGTCTATCTAGTCCCTATTTGCAAAGTGCTGGCGGGCAGGGAGCGGAGGGAAAGGGTTAGAAGGGTGGGGGAGTAGTGGTCGGAGGATAGATAGGCCCTTAAGTATCTTAGACAGCGGTGGAGCCCGGTAGTAAATCTCCATGCTGTCGGGAGCAATTGATAGTTCGCACCCTCCAATTCCACGACTCCTTCCTCCGTGGAAGCGCACCAGCGAGACTTAGTACGCGAGGCAAAGAGGAAGAAGAATAAGGGAACAAGGGGAAGCGAGTTGCGCCGCCTGCTAGACTTACCGCCTGTTGCCCTTTAGCAGCACAGCTCTAATGCCTTCGAGGAATCCGTCGACATGGGACGAATACGATGCGAGACAGTCTCCGCAGCGCACTGGCAGCGTGTCATCGGCCGGCGTCCAGTTTGAGGACGATTCACCTGCAGGACGTACGCCAGACGATGCAAGCGGACGCTGGCCAGATGCCGAATGGTCGAACATGCTCAGACGCAGAAGGCAAGATCAAAGCCCGATGGCTTCTCACATATCCCTCCCCGAAGAGCTCGATCATGACTTACGACGTGGATAGTCCGCTGACTCTTGCGCATAGGTCCTCTGTGACGAACCGCCTGGCCGCCATCACCGACATTGGCGGCGTCAACAGCATACGGTCGTTCACACGCAGCTGGCAACGGGCTGCTGGTTTTCCCGAAGTTATACCCCAGCGGCCTTCCTTCGTGTTCGCCCCAGACCAGGAGCCCGTTCTTGCGCCGGCTCCTGACGCAATTCAATATGGACGCGGCGATATTGACGTCGGACATGAAGCGAGGAGGTCCCTATTGCGCGAACGCCTCGAGGCATCGCCCGCTGAGCCCGAGGGCCGAGATGAGAGCGACAGCATGGCCGGCAGTCCACGGGCGGGAGGCAGTGACCACCAGCCCCTCCTCCAGAGACAGGATAGTCCTGATATCAATGATAGGGAACGCAAAGCTCTGGGGAGCGAGCTCACGCACGCCTTCACCTCCGGCAGCATGACATCCAACTCGATATTCTCCATTCCTCCCCACCTTGTGACTCCATCACCCATTATAGGGAGCTTTGGGTCGTATCGGAGCTACGGCACAGTGACGAGTGACGTGAGTGAACGGTCGATGGCTCAAGCCGGCACTTTGTGGCGTCAGCAGCAAGAGACCGGTGCGAACGTCCCGGATGGTGAGGTGCAGCCCATCCTAGTGAAGGAAGTCGAACAAGATGGGAAGATCGTCTTGACCGTTGAGGGCCAGTCGACCCTTCCTCAGACCATCTTTAACTCTATCAAGTAGGTGCACTTCCGGGAGTGCCCGGTTCTTTGCTCATTGACGCCAGTCTGTTTGTGTGGCTGACATCCTGTGCCCAGTGTTCTGATCGGCGTTGGCCTTCTAAGTCTACCCATGGGCCTGCGCTATGCGGGATGGCTCTGCGGAATGACCATATTGTTGATGGCCGCCCTGACAACCGCATATACAGCCAGGCTGCTCGCCAAGTGTATGGATTTGGACCCAAGTCTCATCACCTTCTCCGACCTCGCTTATATTTCCTTCGGCCGAAACGCTCGCATCGCCACGAGTATCCTGTTTACGTTGGAGCTCGTCGCTGCCTGCGTCGCTCTGATTGTACTCTTTGCAGACTCCTTGACTCTTCTGTTCCCTGGAACGATGACCTTGACGGAGTGGAAAGTCGTCTGCTCTTTGATTCTGACTCCTCTGAACTTCCTACCGCTGCGCTTTCTGAGCTTCACGAGCGTCATCGGTATATTTTCCTGCTTTAGCAGTAAGTCGTGGGCCTCGACCTTCCCGCACTGCTGCGCTTGCTCGGTACTCCTAACGCGCCTCGAATTCGGCAGTCGTTCTGATAGTGGTCATTGACGGCATACTCAAGACCCAAGGCCCGGGATCACTTGTGGACCCAGCTAAAACGTACCTCTTCCCTGCGAACTGGTTGACACTTCCTCTCTCCTTTGGTCTTCTCATGTCTCCTTGGGGTGGACATAGCGTCTTCCCGAACGTACGTGTTCTCAGAGTCCTCCCTCCTTCCTCTTCCTTTGTTTCGACGCCTTTATTGACGCTGCTTAGATCTACCGAGATATGCGCCATCCGTATAAGTATCCGAGTGCCCTCAAAACTACCTTCTCCTTCACTGTATGGCTGTCTCTGCGCCGCCCCTTGCGCATATTTCCTGTCTCTGACGCTGCCTCGTACAGTACCTGCTGGATGCGACGACGGCTGTGGCTGGCATTCTCATGTTCGGGGACGACGTGATGGACGCCGTCACCTCGAACATCCTGAGTACTGCGGGATACCCCCGAGTCCTCACATTTCTCATGTGCGCCTTTATTGCCATCGTACCTCTTACAAAAATCCCTCTCAACGCGCGCCCCATCATCAGTACCGTCGACGTTCTGCTAGGCCTGCACCAACAAGCCGTTGCCGACAGCTCATCCATGGTTGGTCGGTCCATGTATTTCAGGGGCATCATGAAGATTGCCATCCGAGTGGCCACAGTCCTTGTCTTCCTGATTATCTCGATTGTCTTCCCAGCATTTGACAGTATTATGGCATTCATGGGCAGCGCCCTATGTTTTACTATTTGTGTCATGTAAGATTTCCGTCTCCGTGCTGTGGCTATGCTGAGGTATCTGCTTCCGAGTTGCGCACTTTTTAGCTAACCATTGCAGACTGCCGCTAGCATTCTATCTCAAGCTATTCGCCCATGAAATTAGTGCTAAGGAGAAGGCTATAGCATATGTGGCCATAGCCATCTGTAGCCTCCTTTCAGTTATGGGAACAGTGTGGGCTTTTCTACCGAAGTCCCTCATCCGCGCTGACGAATAACTCTGACGAGAAGCTCCAACCTCTGACCAGACCTTTCCGATAGCGAACCATGGGCGACGTTGTCTTGTGAGACGTCCTTGAGTGATGCGGCTTAGAAATATCTCAACGATTTACAACATGTTATTAGCATCACATAGACATAATATATGCAGCTTGATTTCTGCGCGAGTTCATCCGAAGACCGGGACATATGGGTATTCTGTCACACCAGTCAATTAAAATATGGCAAAGGAGCACGCAAATCATACGAAATTGAGTGGGTAACTTCTGGAATTGGCACTACCTACACACGAGGAGCTACCTAACACGCAGAAAGCGAGTTGGACAAGACCATCCCCCATACAAAGAGAACGCTGGCTTTTCGAAATTGCCGTCCCTGATGCCTCGACAAAGACTATCACCTGAATTTCAAGCCGTTCCCTTGCCCGATCGCCAGGGCAAGCAAGCAACCGAATCGCCGAGCAAGCAGAATATCGCTGACAGTAGAGATCGGCATAGATGAAAGACGATGGTCCAACTACAAGTGGCGAGCCGACGATGATAAAGCGCCCCTAGGGGTGAGCCTCTTGCCAGCCACCAACCCACTCAACATCACCGAAGCCGGGGCGCTTCTCTCTGCGCCATGTCCAGTCCCGATTCTTATTGCAAGGAAACTCCTTCACTCGGTCCCGCGATACCCATTTACTGTTGAACTGGTGGTTCTGGCCATGATGCTGACTATGGAGGCCGAACGAGGAATTGCGGTCGCTGGATGAAGACAGGATCGAACCATGATGCTCCCAAGCGCCCTTGGCAAAAGCGGTGGAGCAATTACCTGTCTGCCACCCGTTGGTCCTGATACTATAAGACGGCGATTTGGATACCGTTGCCTCGGACTTTCCGATGTACGCGCGACGCCGTTCACCCAATTCTGCCCACTTATCTATCGCGTTCCGCTTCGAAGGCGGTGAGTAGCGGGGAAGCGGCATAGGCGTCCGGGAATGGTGAGGGTTCCTGGGAGCGACGTCGTGGAAGAAAAAGCCGTCCGCCACTAGGTCATTATCGATATCATTCGAGAAAGTCTGCTCGACGCCCAGGCTACGGGAAACCCCGTTCAGCGTCGACTTGGCCGTCGGAGAGAGGCCTCGGCGTGGCGTGTTGTCTTGGTCAATTGATCTGCTCTCTTGACTCCAAGTTCTTGAGTTCAGCTTCTTCAGGAGATCCCGCTGTCGCGATCGTTCTTCCTCCTCCTCAACCTCCTCCTCCCATAAGTCGCTCCAGCTCTTGGACACAGCGTCCTGACGGCCAAATACCAGGGTCAGAGCTCCCTCGTTGCGAGGCTTAGACATGGTAATCGGAAGGGAGCCGGCCATTGGTGAAACCTTGGCAGTGGACCGCCATGGCCCCTTAGTTGATCGGCTGCCTTGCAAAGAAGCCATGGAAGCACCGAGACTCGAGTCGAGCATTGACGCAAGAGAGGGGGTCTGGGCGGAGCACCAATCTGTTGTAGCCTCCGACTGAGAAAAGAGCTCCTCGCTGTAGCTCTCGTTATCGGGAATGGCGCTCAGCTGACGAACAGGCTGGAGAGGATTGGCATGCAAGGCCTTGGCCCATGGGAACGCGCCTGTGTCGACCTGAGGACTCTGTATAGACGGCGTCCGGAGAGGCTCGCGATTAGCCGTCGCGCCAGTCCTCCTCTCAGCGCAACAGAATTCGTCGAATCCTTCGTCCAGAGTAGTGAAGCTCACAACTCGGTGGAGCGCATTGCGAGCACCGACGAGGGAGCGTTTGCTTGGGTCCAAGTTCATGCATTGTACGATGACCTCATAGGTGTCCTGGGACATAGATGGAAAGACGTCGAAGAGTGATTGCTTGTCTCGAGAAAAATCCAAGAAGAGAGGGTCGGCT
This sequence comes from Pleurostoma richardsiae, assembly GCA_030052745.1. Taxonomy (NCBI): domain Eukaryota; kingdom Fungi; phylum Ascomycota; class Sordariomycetes; order Calosphaeriales; family Pleurostomataceae; genus Pleurostoma; species Pleurostoma richardsiae. The sequence continues at coordinate 769,829 of JANBVO010000007.1, forward strand.
TCAGTCGGCGCGGTAAAGGGATTGCGCGAGAAAAGTATGTTCAACAAACAAATTCCAACCGCCCAGATGTCAGCTTGCGCAGGCGAGTATCCTGCTCCAGCAGAGTCGTACTGTTCCGGTGACATGTATCTGTCGCTTCCAACAGTAGTTTCGTATGTCCATTTCTCCGTGGTTGCAAGCCCAAAGTCGCCGAGTTTCATGGAGCCAGACGTCGACAAGAAGATATTTTCCGGCTTGATGTCGCGGTGATATACACCCTTCGAGTGAATATAAGCAACAGCGTCGACCAACTCCAGCATAAACCGTCGAACATGTTCCGTCTCCAACGGTCCCTGGCCGACACGAATCGCTTCATAAAGGTCACCTTGCTCGCAGAATTCGAGAACAAGGTAGATGTGTGCATCAGTTTCGAAGGAATGGATCAGATTGACGATGTTCGGATGGCGGCCCAGGTGCCTGTGAAGAACGAGTTCCTCAGACTTATCATCAATGGCGAAGTCCACACCAGCCTCACCGACGGCCGATTTCTTCGTCAGACATTTGACCGCAACAGTTTTGTTTGTAAGAAGATCCTTGGCCATGAAGACCATACCGAAGGACCCATGGTTGAGGGGAGAGATCGTCTGGAACCGTCCATCAAGAATGACTCCACCGGAGAAGTCGTCTCTCAAACATTCCATTTTGGCCGGGAGAGGGCTGGTCGATGTTATCGCGAAGCCGAGAAAAACTATCGTCCCGTTTGATACAGGTCTTGCAAGTAAGCACCCTGCCCTCCAGCGTTGAGTGCCGTCCCTCGTTCCAGCCCAGTGCCAATACTCCTCAATCGATGACTGGACAAGTGGACCGAGCGCACAGCGTCGTGAGCGACACAGCTGTCGGCTGTGAACAGGACGACGCGAGACCAGGTGGTAGAAGCAGTGGAAAAGATATACAGGCTAGTGGAAAAAGTACAGCTGACTCCCAACGCGTTCAGATCAGAGGCTCATCGAGGATATTATGGTACGTCCAACAAATGAAAAAAATATTCTCGCCAAGTTGTGCAAGTTCGGGGAAGGGATCCCAGGGATGTAGGTAAACAAAAAGGAAGTCGTTATGATAGCATGAACGTAATGATATTGGGCATGAAAGAGCGAAGGAGACCCTGTAGGCGCGGGAGTGGTAGGAGGTCGGGGAAGCTGGGGTTCGGAAGGAACAATGGAGTCTTCCCAGGCAAAAGCGGGATGGTTTTCGAAGGCAGGGTCAAACCTTCAGACGATGTCTGTGACAACGGAATTGGCTAGACGGCGAGTTCGCAGGTGTCGGTAGATGACAAGTGACGCCAACCGTTCGTTCGTTGACGGTCTGGACGCGAGGCGACGGAATCTGGGGCAAGCAAGCACCAGCGACTCTTTATGACAAACGTGAGGCACTTATTCCAGCACCTGGCCAACGAAAATCGGACACATCCGAAGGAAACTGTCTCTCGGGAACAGGTAGGCGAAGAGATGACTCTTCAGCCCCCTTGTTCAGCCCGACGATGGTCGATGAGCTATTCGGAAGAGCGGTGGCGAACGCTGAGAGAAGGTGGGGCTTTGGAGTCCGACGGACCCGGCGTCGAAGAAGGCTCAACTCTGCTTGTTATCGGCAACGCGTAGACCGATGGTGGCTTGCTGTCGAGTAAATTGCGGATGCGGGCAACGGATGCGACTAAATATCGTCCGGTCGGTCGATGAGCTGCCACGCAGCAGCCTGAATGGCAATCGTCCCCGGAGGCTGCTCGTTCGAGCGACTGGGATGTGAACCGGACGCAGAGGGAGAGAGAGGTTGAAGCCAATCCACCCACTGCCAGGGCCACTCTCGATGATCGTGTGAGTCGATGGAACCGATGGGCCAAGCACTCTTGATTATCTGGAGGGACGTGGGTGTGGTTGTGGATGGATGGTGAGGAAAGGGAAATGGGAGATGAGGGCGGGAGGGAAGAGGTAGGAGTCAAGTATGGCAGCAGGCGATGCTGAGAGAAGGCGGTGGAAAGGGGGAAAAGAGGGTCGCGTGGTGGATGGGTGGATGGATGGATAGACCGGGAGTGTTGGGGACTCTGAGAGTACTGGTGTACCCGGCTGTAGGTGAGTGGGTAGGGCCTTGGGAGGTGGGCACACGAGCCTTTACCAAGGATACATTCAGGGACATGAGCGCGGTTCCATGCCACGTGCATCTCACGTAGAGAAGACCTGAGGGAAGTGGTATTTGTAGGTACCTGTTTAGTCTACTGAAGGTGCCACTAGGTAGGTACCTAGGTACCTACCTAGTGCAGTTCCCCAAGAACGTACATAGTGGTCTCGCCATTTGCTGAGCTCCAAGGAGGCCCATGATTCAAAGAGTAATTGAGCGCCTCACTAATCGGTTAGTACGTTATTTGGTACGGGATTCGATAATGAAGTAGCTCATTTTTTTTTTTTGTTTTAGGCCACGCTGTCGCCCACCGCAGTTGGATGGGGTCTGCAATGAGCTGGGAGTACTGGGTACCTACGCCGTACTTATCTCAGAGATGACGCGCTAGCAGAGTACACAGCAATTGCGTGCTATCTACCTATAAACGAGGAATATTCCGTGGTATTCCGGAAACAGCCTCAAACAGGAACAGGTCATGCTGCTTGCTGCCTCCCATGCTATGCTGTACACGAAGGACAGGTACCTCGGTGTACCTGTTCATATGTCGGCTCGTCTGTTATGTGGCATCTCCAAGTCGTAACGCCATACAGAATACGAAATACAGTCGACTAAATGTAATGCACTTCCATAAGGTAAGGTAGGTACCTAGGTAGGTACTGAAGTACCTGCTGTGTCGTTACCGAGCTAACTACCTAGGTACCTTGACCGCTACCATCTTGGGGGGGTAGATACACAAGATCCCTGTACCTCTGTTTGTCTCCTTCACCGCCAGTCATGCATGCTGGCGGAATACCAACTAGGTGTTTGGGGGCATCAAACATACCGTGCCTGCAAGTATCTGTCCGGGGGTCCTCGTCGTGTCACCGCTTCTCGTGCGATTTCTGCTCTTGTTAGGCTTGCTGCGCCTATCACGCCAGGGCTCGATATCCTTGTATTTGGAGGATAATGTCAATGGTAAACATTGTACTCCGTGTAATTAATGCTCCGTTCATAGCAGGGCAGTTGGTTAATCACAGCACTAGGAGAATATGGTCCTGGTCACAGATGACGCGAACCTACCTCGAAACAGCGTGTGAAAGCAATTACGCCGGTCGCCATGGCAGCGCCATGTAAGCAACTTCACGTACCCTTGCGCAGGTATGTATGGTAAATAAATGAAGTGCCGTGTATTAGTGTCTAAACCCAGAAGTCTTCTCAACGGTCGACGTGGAATGTTCATTCACCGCTCTTCATCGGACTGGGACGCGTAAATTCCCCTCATATCTTCACCGTCTTTTTCTTGTTCCGCCTATCCAGATGCTTCGACGAAAGACCCATATCATCCAAGTCTGTGTCGAGGATCTCCTCGGCAACTTGGTAACCTAATATATCAGGTGGTCGAATTGTTGAATGGTGGTTACAATCTTATATGCGAACCTGTTACGGAGTGCTCATATAGAATTTTCGCCCACCTGCCTACCCATTCAGCGGCCATGATGAGTGGTTTTAGGGTCTCCTTGACACTTCATGATAACATTCTTCCGTCCATACTATTCACATTCGTAGATGTGGTATTACGTGCACAGACATCCAGGCACCGGCGCACCTCAGCCCGGCAGGCCGGGGTGGGCTCCGAATTTAGAGGCCGGAAAACGGGAAAAAAAATCCACATGGCATCCTCTCGGGGCTCCAGGCTGATGGGATATATTCTCCTAGGCCCTCTACCACTATTAGCAACATCCAGTCAATGCTGTTTCTTTTCCATTCTCCCGTTAACAACTTGCATGCTCGCGTAAACGCTACTTATTCATAAGCACCCTTGTCTTCTCCCGCTATGAGCGGGTCCATGCCTGTCAGCGTTGTGCTGCTGGACATCGGTGAGCTTTCCACCCATGCCACTTAACGAGCCGGTCGAGTTTTCCATGATAAGTTTGCCGGAACTGTGCTTCGTGGGGTCTACAGGACTAGGGGTGTCCGGCGCTCTGGCCTAGAAAAAATCGGCTAATATACTTGCTTCCTAGAGGGGACCGTATGCCCAATATCGTTTGTCAGGGACGTTCTTGTAAGAGGCGCACATCTTCTCACTTGACCTTATGCCTTCTACCATGCTTCTCCGCGCCATTCTCCGTTCTTACCTGCCTTTCACTCTCGCAGAAGGACGGCTTGCCGCATTCCCTGTGTCGGAACCTTCATCTCCCTCTCCAGTCATCTTCACGGCATTTCCACGGTGTGCCGAAGTTGGCAGTCTGTAGTGCTTCATCCGCATCACATTGCCTCAGACCAGTTTTGACTATGGCACTAATCAATAGACAGTTCCCATATGCTCTACGAGTCCTGCCCCAGACCTTGGAGTCCCAATGGGACAGTCCGCAATTTGCTCGGTATCGAGAGGCTTTCCCGCTTGAGTTTAGGACCTCCAAGACAGCTTTCCAAGACCATGTCCAGGATTTGATGAGCCGTGACGTCAAAGTGTCATACCTGAAGAGCCTACAGGGCTATCTCTGGGAAAGGGGCTACAAGACCGGGGAGCTCAAGGCGCCTCTATTTCCCGACGTCGCAGCCAAGTTTACATCATGGAGACGGAATAGAACTCGGGTCATGATATACTCCTCGGGCTCGGTCTCCGCTCAGAAGCTCCTCTTCAGGCACACGAACGGCCTACCGGCAGACCTCACACCCCTGATTACCGACTTCTTCGACACTGTCAACGCAGGACCCAAGACCGAAACACTGAGCTACAAGAAGATTGCCGCCAAGTACAGGAGGTACGAACCCGGTGAATGGCTATTCCTGAGTGATAATGTCCACGAGGTGGAGGCCGCGATTGCGGCTGGAATGCAGAGCTACATCGTCATGAGGCCGGGTAACGTGGATCTGCCCGAATACGCACACAAGCAACACAGAGTCATACGGGACTTCAAAGAGGTTGAGCAGTTGTGATCTGGGCTGTAGGGGTGGTGCTTGCTTTGCTGCTAAGGAGAGGCCTAGGCGATACTCGCTTATAGCAGGCAGTAGATTTTGTGGCCGGTTCCTGGTTGCAGCTCCGCATGTGGCATTCTGTATGTTCTCGGGTCGGCAACCATATGCTCAGCGATCACTGGTCTATTAGGTCGGGATGTGGCCGTCCCGCGTTACTAGACTCACACGCTTCGCTCTCCAAGCTACACGGGCTCCTAAGGCAACAATAGTGGTGGGCTAGTAGCGTTCCTCAACCGTTCCCTGATCAAGGGTCGGCGAGAACGGCCCTTATTTACGGCGATTAGCGGTAGCACAGTTGACCCGACACACATGGGGATATCTCGACACAACCCTCTCACTTGCTAACTGTGCTCGAAGAAGTAGAGGCTGTGGGTATGGAAACACTAACTCAACTAACATGATCCAAGAGGCACCTCTCCTCTACATGGAGAGCGTCAGCGTCTAGAAGGGCGGCCGTAAACTTTTATTCTTTCATGGGAATGCTGCAGAAGCGGAGAAAGCTCCCGCATCTATAACAAGGTGTGGGGCCGTGTGTGGCTGGCGTCGCCGTGATAGTGAAGTCCGGCTGCGCCTTTGCCCAACCCTGTTCCAAGGTCTTTGACCAGTTATCAGACACCAACATCAGGAAGATGGTGCTTTCACTTAAGTCACATCCCGACTGTGCTCGGCATGGAGGCCTCTGCGACTTTAGATTGCAGGAGAGGACGTCGGACTGCTCGCTGCGAGTGACCATGCGCGGCCACTTAGTCTGGTCGAGCTTTTCTCCCCCACGCCCCTCTAGTTCGGCAGACTGTCACGTACTGCCGTGATGGCGGATGATGCTGTTCAATGACGCTAGAGTAATCGTTTCCATGGGCGCTTTGCCGGTAGCCGAGCCTTGCGGCTTGTCTCGACAAGTGAAGCTAGCCGGATGTCCTCATACACAACCCTGAGGGGCTACGTAAAAATTAGGCGGCAGGCTGAAAACCGGTCTTCTTGATGCAGACTCTGTAGTTCGCCCATCGTTAAGTCCAGACACAGGCGGTGACATGCCATTCTTGAGGCCATCTTGGACTTGCCGCTGGCGCGGTGTTATCGCGCGCATGTCAAACTCTTCGCGCGCTGGCTTTCTGTGAGCCTTGGTACACGAAGACTCTTAGTCAACTGCCACGTCCCGCACCTCAAGCTTTCTGTTGTGATTGCGGATGAGATTTGTAGAACCGAGCACTGATTCGTGATTTCATCACTCCGAGGGTTCTAAATGCCGACAATGAAATCTCCAGTTATTAGCAGTTGTTGAGGCAGGCTCTGCAGTCTCGTCAACAGTAGTCCACCTTGCGGACCTCCTGTTCCGATCTCAAGCTCTCAGGACGGTTTCAGGACGATGGCAAAATTATTACGCCAAGAACCACGGCGTAGCTGTACCTTGGGAAGATCGCACATGGCGCCGGTGCCAGCTGCAGTTCTTCGCCATAGATAGTAGGCGAGCTTCTGAGTCATCTTCGCCTGGATCATCTCGAAACCAATGCACGACATGATCTCCTGGAGCTTGGCATCGTCGAGATAGCGGGAATTCTGAATACATGGTGCTGGAAGAACCATGAAAAGACAAGGGAAATAGGAGTCCAATGGCGATGCGAAGGCTGGGAGCGGCGCGTGGAGGAAGTTCAACGTACGGCGCAGCATGTCTCCGCGACCTGTAGGGTCAGGCACGAAGTTGAGCACGAGAGACAGGCTGATTACGTGGAATCTGTCCGAGTCGTCCTTAGGCAAAGGGCGTTTCATGAAATCCTGCTGTTGGATGCCCTGTTCCCGGCTATTAAGATCGATGCGCTCAACATCGAAAAGCCTGCTCCTGGCACAGGCGTTGCTGGTGCTCAAGGCGCCGACCTCGAGCATCCGTAAGGTGAAAGTGGCGGCGGGAGGACGGATGGACGGCTCGATTGGCTTCAGCCAATTGAGCAAGACACTCGAGCTGTCACCGCCGCGGTCCCTTCTCTGGCCCTGAAGACTGGCTTGTTGGTACTTATCAATGCCGCCTAGAGCTACCACCTCCGCTGTGATGCGTGCTATCTCGGCATCGTCACCTCTTGCCGTAGCCTGTTGTTTCCTCTTCTCGAGATTATGCAGGCTGTTGATTAGAGCTCGGGTCGATTTTCGCGACATCGATTGTGGTTTCTTCAAGACTGGGGGCCGCCCAGCTGCCAAGTTTTGTGTAGGCCGCTTCGTCTTGCCAGCCCCCATTGCTCGCAAGGTATTGAGGCTCGACGATCGCAGTGCCAACTTCGCGAGCTAATCTCCGGAGAGCGCGACATTCGAAGGAGATTCGGGAAAGTCGTACGGAGCTACTTAGGTATCAGAGATGCCCGACTGCGAGGCGTTTATAGGGATACACGTGACTGGTGTGGTCCGGAATGAGATACCTGGTCCACGCATGGCCCGTGCGAGATGTCAGTAACCCTAATTTGAAAAAAACCACACCTACTACCCTGAAATTTCTCCGCTTCAGAGCGTTGCTCGCCGTAACTGCAACAAATCGATTTCAACCGCGCAACCCACAGAGAATTTGAGATGGCTCCCAAGGATACGAAGAAAGGTATATGAAGACTTGCCTTGATTTTTCTGTCTTGTACCGCACAGCATAGCAATGTTGCTTCCGCCTGACAGCGAACCGCGCCACGCTGGGGGCATGGTGGAGCGAGGGCTGCTGGTGGTGCATCAAGCAGCAGCAGATTTTGCGAGTTCTGAAAAGGGCGACTGCATTTGCTGATGCATCATTCTCTATCTAGGCGGTGCCTCCAAGGCTCCGAAGGGCCTGAAGCAGGCAAATGCCGCTGCCAAGGCTACCCTCAAGGGTGTGAGTGCTTTAACCCATCCACGGTTCGGTGAATATTCCCTGAAGCTGCGAGACTGACTCTGCCCGATAGGTGAGCTCTCAGAAGCAGCGTAAGGTCCGGTACTCGACCTCGTTCCACCGTCCGAAGACTCTTCAGCTGTCGCGGGCTCCAAAGTATCCTCGCAAGTCCATCCCCCACGAGCCGCGCCTGGATGAGCACAAGATCATCGTCCACCCGCTCAATAGCGAGAGCGCGTTGAAAAAGATGGAGGAGAACAACACCCTTGTCTTCATTGTTGATGTCAAGGCAAACAAGGCTCAGATCAAGCAAGCCTTGAAGAAGCTGTACGACATCGACACCGTCAAGATCAACACTTTGATAAGGTACGCTCTGGACCGACCGGTTCACAACCTTGGGAAACCGACGGTAGCTGACTTGTGCTAGACCCGATGGCGCGAAGAAGGCCTATGCCCGTCTCACCCCAGATGTCGATGCACTTGATATTGCCGCGACTAAGCTTGGCCTCGTCTAAGTAGAAGGACGTGTTAGAAATGCGATGGAGGTTCTTCGAGTCGATAGGGTTGTTCGGCATGTCGCGCGTGCATTTGGACCGGCGTCATAGGCTTCTAGCACATGGTATACCAATGGAAAGAATTGGCAGTTCCCCGTTCAACCTGGCCGTCGTACGCCCGGGACAAGCCGATTTCACGATCAGGAACCAACTTGAAATTTGGACGCCTCAATCTAACTTAGCACATGGAATGTTCATGTGGATGTTGAACGCACGCCAGAACTTGAGAAGTTCGCCGCCCATGATTCCCGTTGAATGCTGGCGGCCTCCCACGCTCTCAAGATAAAACCATATAATGATTTGGTCCTTCTTGGTCCCTATAGCTGAATTGTTCTGGGTAGTGTAATTCTGTGACGAGACTGTCTATCCTTGCCGTAAGCTCTGGAGGTGTTTCATCGTCAAGAGGTTGACATCGAGGAAACGGTCGACGCAGCTAGCTAGGCATGTCTCCTCGCCTTTCTCGAGCTTTCCGTTCTTGACTGGCCCGGTCACACACTTCTTCCAACACATATCCGTTAAGGCGTGGGTCTCTACAAGCGAGGGTATTTAGTGCATTGCGCCAGCGCGGAGAAGAGGAGAGTGTGGCAGACTACATACGGGACTGAACGCGAGTGCGTTGTTGCTCGTTGGAGATGAACTGGCGGAGCTCTGCCTTGTCCTTGTCGTTCAGCTTGTCGAGGTCCGCCTGCTCCAGAGAAGCAGCCGCGTCCATTGTAGGTGAGGAAAGACAGAAACGGACCGTGGCAGAGAGGATTCAATCAAGATGGCTGGCAAGTTGTGTTTTGCGTTGTGTACGATCGAGCAGTGAAACCTCGTGCAATGTATTCCGTGTTGAAGGTTCTGCATGAAGGGTCCGCTACTATCTCAACGATGAGAGGGCGGGAGAGGGTCCACACCTAATTAAGCCCCGTCCCGGACTTGTGGCTGAGGTGGCTGGGTGGCTAACAGCAATGTTTCCTGCGAGAGCAGCACCCCCCTACGCGTGGGTCGTCCCTGATCGGCACGATGGTCGAGACTTGTATAGATTCCCGTTTCCCAAGGTCTTCTATGCTACGACGTTTCCAGGGTGGGGATTTCAGTCGCCGGTGAGGGGCAGAATGTTTTGGAAACATGAGGTGATGACGGGAAAACAACGATGTTTCTTCACAGGAGCGACCGGGATTTGGGACTGGTAGGAAGAGTGGAAGGACGAAAAGCGTTACGGCATCCTACCGGGAACCCGTGTTTGTCTAACTTGTTCAGCAGCAGCGTGACCACTGGAACCTACTTTACCTTTGTAGACCTGCAAGAGCCGAGGAAGCATCTCTCATTGACTGCGGCACGTTCCGCAATAGGTCAAACATTAGCTGTGGAATGAATATCTTCAACGAGAGGATGAATCCGCATTACTGCATTGGCGTTCGCACTTCATTACTATGTAAACAAAGGAGGCTTCTCGGGACTATGGATGACGCGCAGCTTTCACGCATTAGTTGGATAACGGGTATGCCATGGACACGCACATCAAAGCTATCTCTAACTGTCCGAAGATCTACGGGAATATAACCATTCTAGACATAACGAAGCCGCCTCGCCACCCCTATACAAACGACGCAAAATGCGACTAAGCAGGCCACGATGACAAAAAAGGGGACCAGATTGTCAACGTCGCGGTATGGCACATTGACATTCATCCCAAACAGGCCGGTGATAACATTGAGCGGCACAATAATTGATGCGAGGAAAGTGATCTTGCTGAGAACCTTATTGGCCTGTGTTCCCTGAGCAATGCTGTCGATGGAGAGTTGTGCGAGGTAGTTACTGTGAGACCGTGACAACATCTTCTCGAAATGACTTAGATTTGTCATCATCGTCACAACGTGATCTTGGATATCGCCTAGGTAGAGGCCAATGTCCATCCGAGGTGTCACTTTGTAGTTCTCGTTGCACCGCTTAGTGAACCCTCTGAGAACGTCAGCCTTGCCACCGAGGAGACGCATGAGTCCCATGACATCCTTGCGAAGGATGCCGATCTTTCTGAGAAAGGTATGTGTATCGTCAGCCCTGGCAGTGAAGACCTCGTCCTCGACAGCGTCTGTTTCATGTTCGATCCGGTGTATTACCGGTGCGAAGGAATCAACAATATCATCACTGCACGCATGAGCTAGGTTTCAAAATATGAAGAAAGGCGAAGTCTACTCACATGAGAGCGTAGCAAATCCAGTCGCTGCTGAGAGCCACATAGTCCTTGAGCATGGCGATCCTCTTCCGAACGTGGGACGCGTGTGCGTTGGGCGCAAAACTGAAGCTCAGAGTACCCTCGCGAAAGACGATAACATATAGATTGAAAGGCTCATAATCCGGCTCTCCGTCTTCAACGACGACATTGAACGACCGGAAACAGGCGAAATAATAGGCTGAGAAGAGCTCAATCTTCTCTCGAGACTCTTGCGTCGTGATGTCCTCGATGGTCAGCGGATGGACACCAAACGCCTTACAAATGGCTCGGACTTCCTCTTCGGTCGGGTTGTTCACATTGAGCCACCAAACGCCGTCCGTCTCTCCCTTAGGGAAGGAGAAAAGGCCGCGGATATTCTCGCCAGGGAGAACAAGGTCGCCGAGTTCTGCGGCATGGATAGTCGATTCCCACGCAGATGAGAAGAAGCTGAAGCGGTTTGGATCATGCTGGGGAGCGTTGACTTTTACTGGCTCTGCAAGGCCGTCGTGGGGCTCCTTCTCATCATGGGTCGACAGCTCGGAAGGCATGTCCAAGATGTCTCCATCACAAGTGACCACCTGGGAGGGCAAAATCTCTGGAGAGGCCGACTGTGGCCGTAAGTCTGGAAAGACTCTGACGGAAGGTCGCCTGCATGCCTGCCTATCCTGATTCTCCGAGTTTATGAAGTCTTCGAGATAGTCAAAATCGATATAAAGTTTGTCGTTCCTATGTTCCTCCTGCATGGGGAAGCAGACATCTTCCTCGGCAGATTTGTTCGTAGCAAGGCTTGCAGCATCGGTTTCCTGTACAGTGTAGGGACGGCTGCGGTGGCTATGCCGACTGGCAGCTGACATTGTTCGGTGAAGCTCATAATCGTCGGATCTCTTGTCGAGCTTCGTTTCCGAGAATGACAGCTCACGTTCTCGCCGCCGAGCTTCAGCAAACGCCTTGACCGAATTTGGAGGAGAGATGGCTCGCTGGTCAGCAGCACTGTCGACAGTAGGCCGCCGACTACGACGAGGCATCGGCGAAATATCTCCACCATCGTCGTCCACGATCGCCTCCTCTAAATCACGGATCCGTAGGCTACTGTGCGGCTGCCCCGAGACGTCTTCCACATCCTGCTGATGCCCCCCATAGAGCGAATCGAAGGTTCCTCGCCGAGGGCGGTCTTCCCGCTGCATTGACGGGGCCTGATGTCGATGGTCATCTAGTTCGGGGATGGGTGTATCATAACCCGTGTCCGAGACGGACTCATCGTGGTCGGACATCCTGATAGATGGCGGTCGGGTTGACTTTGTAATGATGTCGAGATGAGAAGAAGGCTAGTTGAGGCAATCCGATTTCCCTTTCCAGAGCAATAAGCAGCCGGGTCAAAGGCAGACCATCTAAGCCCTGCCTAGTCGGCAACTCCCATCCTGGGTGACACGCCGGAAACGATGTGCCAAAGCTGACGGTAGCGGCCGGCACTCTGCCGTCCGCAAACACGGACAAGGAGATTGAAGGCCAATATTGGAAGCCAAATAGTCACTTCTCTGCTGAGGCAGAAGGCTATTTAAGAAGCCCGTTCTCGATTGCGATCGAAGACAACAGCACGGCGTGTCCAGTTAAGGCGGCTTCTTGTTCACTCCAATGAAGACCCAGGACTGGGCACTGTGGAGTGAACGAGGGAAGACGAAGCGAGTTGCGACTGGGCCCGCCAACTTGGTGGTATTTGTGATGATCAGAGATGTTGGAAAGGAAGAGTACGACTGTCGAGAGACGTCGTAGTTGCGAGTTCCTTCGTGAATGCGAGATTTCGGTTTAGGGAAGCGTAGGCACGGTTTTGCGCACAGCTTGAAGATCCTCGTCCGAGGTATTCGCGGCGACTGTTATCGCAAGAGGAGCTGGCTCGGTATACCAAAGGGTTGATAGGTTCGATTGTTATTGATCTTGATCCCACAGCTCGATGAGCAAATCAGATTGGCGCTGCAGGTGACCTCTTGCTGAGTTGCGCCAGATGGTCTCTCTTGGTCGATCTCTGAGGGTGACGTTTTTCTGTAGCCTCAGCCTTTCCGAATAAATTCTTTCGCATAAAGAAGGGAGCGCATAGGTTTGCAAGTGCTGTTGGGCTTCTTTGAGGCGACGAAAGACGATATCTTCACAGCGGGAAAAGCTTTTTCTGAATCTGATCCTAAAAAGAAATGGAACGCATGGACCAGCTTGGAGTTGAACCCACTAGCCGTTACGCCGAACCTACTGCGTAGTACGTACCTCCTCTAGTTATCCAGGTACCTAGGTACCTAAGTTAGGTTCATGATCTCCCTCCAGGCTCCACCTATACATGTACCCAGGCAGGTGGGTAACAATTTAAATGGCCGGTTCCCTACCATAACCGCCTTACAACTACAAAACGGTCAACGCCGATAACACCACCACACGAGCTCTAAGTCAGTTCAAAATAAAGATTAAGCTAAAGAATGGCCTCAAGAAGATTTATCTTACGTTTAAAGTATCATTAAAATCGTTACAGTTAAGATATTTGGCTGTAAGTACTTAAGCGAACTGTTACCGGACCGGCCATTCTTTTTGTCACCCACCTGCCAGGCACCTACTTTACATAACTACCTTACCTACCCTCCACAGACAGGGCATCACTTTGCGCGCCTAGGTAATTAAAAGCTCGAGATTTCCAAACATGGGATTCGGATAATACCTTACGCAGCAGAGACCGATAGAATGAACGGGTGCCTTATGACTGATCAGGCATCTAGTGTACCTAGTAGGCGGGTGACAAAAAGATGATAGGCGAGTACATAGATACTTAAGCGAGCTATTACCGGACCTTTCATTTTTTGTCACCAACCTGTCTAGGTACCTAGGTAGGTATCTTATCTGCTTATGTAATGTATCACGGCCAACCCAGAACATTACTGACAGGTTGGTCACCATCGACCAACAGGCACGTCTACAACGTGGCTGTCAACCAACAACGACATACGCTAATACAACAGAAACAGAGTATAATTATGAACGCCGACCGACTTCATAGAATCACTCTTTGACGCACAGACGCTGTGTCCCCGCTATCCTCAGTCATTCTTAGCCGCGCAACCGCCCTTACCTTGATAAATGGCTGAACATCTGCTCGACCAGGTCCGAGATCTAGCGGATGGCCAGATCGTATGAATATGTTCCCTGCCAGGTGGCGTCTCCAATCATTTTCCCGCCATGCACTGACAATTTCGAGCAGGACTTTGAGGGACAGAAACTAGCAGAACTCCTGGCCACTGTCCTACTCAGCCTTGTAGGCGTATGCATTCCTACCCCTTTGATGCTACAACCCCCGCTAACGGTCCTTCCACATTAGGTCATCTCCTTCGTCGCCGGCTACGTCCTCGAAGACATCAGACTCGCTGTCTATATCGGGCTTGGTGGGGCGGCGTTGGTCCTCACATTAGTCGTCCCGCCATGGCCTTGGTATAATAGACACCCGCTTTCGTGGCTTTCCGTGAGCGGAAAGTTGAGCAGCACTGTTCCAAGGGGCCTAGTCCATGATGAGAAGACAATCCGTTGAAGCCGGGCGACAGTGCTTCGCAACGAGGTTACGGATCATGCAGGGCTTTTCATGTCATGGCTACCTACGATATTCACCTAGATGGATGGGTCAAAACGGATTATGTAGTCCCTCTACCAATCTATGTAGGCTGCCAGTTGTTAGATGGGCCAGGCCCTCTCCATCCCCCTCAAAACACTTATCGATGAGCTGCAACAGTAGCACAACAGTCGAAGCATGTTGAGAGCTGCGCGATCTTCTTCGCCCAGGAAGCTCTGGTCCGGACGCGATCAAGGCTGGCACAATGCATCTTCGCTTCGCCAGCTAACGTCCATACTTCTGGAATTCCCAGTCCCGATTATCCAGGGGGCATACCTGCCTGGCCTTCAGCCACCGAGAGATACAGTGGAAATGGAAGGCGTGCTATTTCGGCGGGTTAGCATATGCATCGGCATGTCCCTGGCAAGAGATAAACAGCATACGTTACAAATACCCCAGGCCACAGTGCACTCCTCGCTGGTAGCTGATGCTTGGTTTGCCTGACACTCAATGCCTGAAGGCCGTGTTAGTGCGCTTGTAAGGAGGAGGTTCGCGGCTGGAAATAACTGACAGAGGTCCATAATGTGATTTCTGCAGATGGCACAGTTGTCCACCACAATGTCCCAGGCCCAAAGAGCGACGGCATTCCACTAGAACGGATCGGTCAACAGCCTTTTCCCTCCTGTAGTGGAACGAACAATAAACCTTCTTGACCTCAAACCGCTTTTTACCATCCTTCCCACCACCTTCAGTCACAGTCGCCGCCGCAGATTTATTCTTGACCAGGGGAGCGGCGGCGGCGGCTGGGACGTCTGTCATGTCGACATCGGCCATAACGGATGTGCTGTATGACGATGGGCAAAGGAAGCAGCGACTGAACCTGCCTCGACACCGGATGACTGGAGTCGCAGAGAACTACCCGCGGGCCAAGTTAGTACAAATAGAGCAGTGCGCAGATATCATCAGAAAGAGGACAACATGAGCAAGGGTAGAGAAACAGAGCTTGGGAGGTTGAGATGGCGGGAGAAGAAGAAACGCGGGGCATCTGAACTTGCCTTGAGTGCAGGGTCTTGGGTTTCACTACAGAGTAGCTTATCTGGTCAGCGAGGGCAGAGAAGAGAATAGATATCTGTGGTGTGTTGCTCGCAAAATCGTGTCGAGACTCAGCTGGATCGAGGCGCTCTGTAAGAACGGTACGAAGGGTAAGTTAGGCAAGCAGGGTGGGTAAGGTACCTTACCTACCTCCCCAAGGTGAGGTAAGCGTACGGTGTACGGAAAGTAGGTGTGGCGGTCCCCACGTTCGCGACAGTACTATGTATAACGTTACCTAGGTACGGAACAGATACCTCACTCAATACGGAGTAATCACGTACTACTATGTATGGTATGGGTCCAGTTACCTAAAGTGGAACCTCAGGTACGTGCCCACTGTCCTATCTCATGGAAGGTACGGATCCTCGATGTGATAGGTGCACATCAGTAACCGTCCAGGTTGTGGCTCGTGCTCGTGCTAAAGGTGGCGTGGCATGTCCTCCCCGCCTACAACATCCTCCTACCTTGTTTCCCTTTCCTCATACATACCTCTTTGGCCACGGACAGGCCGCAACAAGAGCCCCAACCATGCGCGGAAGAGGGACCTCGGACTCTTCCAACCGAATAGTAGCAGTATATTCCTTTCCGCGAAGCCTACATCTGCCGTCGCTCAGATCAATAGACGCCGCCCGATCGTTCAGAGACGCATAGCCTCGACCAGCATTCAGCCACACCCGCTTACCTACCTGGCCTCTGAGTTAATTCATTCATGAACTGCTTGAGCTCTGTCGACAGCGTAGTCACCTTACCGCCACCACCGCCGTCGTCCGACTCCAACTTGAACAAAGCCCAGCGCTGGCTCCCAGGCTCTACCTTGGAAAGGATGTATTCAAAAACCGGTACCCAAGCCAGGCAGACAACTGGGAAGCGCCGTCCCAGAGGCGACACCAACCGCGGGGCTGCACATAGGAACTATGCTTCCGAGAACGACATACCTTCCGACACGGCTCTGGCTCACGACTTCGGTGCCGACCACCCCTACACACCAAAGAAAATGGCGTCCGGCAGTCCGGCACCGAACCCCGCGCCCTCGAATGCAAAGACAGCCAGACGAAGTGGCCACAAAGGTCGCCCAAAAAACGTCTCTACATCACCCCGTCCCTTAGATGCTGGACGCAATACTCCACCACATGCAGCGGTCTCAAAACCCACTTCGGCCACTGCTTTCGCTGGCGCAACTTTCCACGCGTCTCCGGCCCCTTCCTCCTTACCCATCCCCACCTTCTTCTCGAAGCCTGTGCCAGAGTCCCCAGGAACCAAGATGCCTGCCTCCGACAACCGCAGTAGCGGAGCGTCACCCACAGTGTCCGATTCTGAAGCCCCTGCAACTTGCAGTCAGAAGTCGCCTGCACCACAGGAGCCTCGGGAAGAATCTCCTCTCGATATATTCTTCCGTGCCGATCGCGCCGAGAAGGAGAAGGCTCGCAGGGCAAGTTCTGCCAAGCTTCCTATGTTCGTGTCAGGTTCCTTCTCTCCCCCTTTGAAACCCCACTCGCCTGCCGGATCGTTTTCTTTTCCAAGAGGTCAGGATCCGCCGGCGACAAAGCGTCTGCCCGCGCAGCGGAACTCTGGGTTTGGTATCTCAGGGACAGAGCTGGATGGAACACCGGGCAAGCCAATAGGTCCTGCTTTTTCGACCCCGTACCAGGAGCGGATCAGGGCTGCTCGTTTCACGGAGAAGCAGGCACAACCACCTCGCCAGGTCGTTCCGCAGTCTCAAGCTCCCACGTCACCTACATCCTTAGACAAAAGCGATGCTCTCAAAAAATTCCTCTGGGGGGCTCAAGAAACGACGGCTTTCGATACTGCAGACGCGACGCCGCAACACGTCCATAGCTCCGTGAACCAGCAATCAACCCCTCACACCTCTCAGCCGAGAAGTGCCCCAAGCGAGCCGGCCGCACGGACTTCTGGTAGTGACCGCCCAGCGGACCTTCTAGCTATGGAAGACAACCTCCGCCGCATCCTCAACTTGACCTCGGTTTAAACCCTGCGTTGGCAAATAGGTGCATTCCATGGTGACCTTCGTTCTTAGAGATAGGTGTGGTCTTCAGTTCTCTTCAATAGCCGTTTCAAGACAGCGCAAGGGCAGACACCTTGTCCCGGCGGGTTCCGTACATTAGCACATTGCGGTGGATTCTAGTTGGACGACTTCTGGCGGGCGTTGCGGATGCGAGTGCGGACTTTGCAGTAACGAGAGACTTGTCATGAATATGGTCGTTTGGCCGTGAAGTGGCGCATAAATTCTTCTCTGGATCTCTATGCTGTTGAGCGATATAGCACGGGCAATGTTGTTGCAGGGCTCTACTCTCGACCTCTGGGATTGTTTCGTGCGTCCTTCCTCTTTGGAGATACCCAATGCGCTTCGAGTTGTTTCGCAGTTCGAATGCGTCTACATGGCGTTATTCCGGCTGGGACGACCGAAGCGGTGTCCCCGCTCTGAAGGAGTACTTTCGCTTACGATAGGGCCGTACATGAACGAGTCTTCTTTAGACACGATATTTGTGATCTCGCAGGAAGTTGTTTATGTATGATAAATCCTAAGTTGATACCCCAGAAGGTAAACTCAGGCTACACAGTCAAGGAACGCTAGGAGGGAAAATGACACTGATATGTATCCAATGCGAGGATACCCAAATCACAGTAATGGAGAATCAAGTAAAGTGATCACCTAAGGTACGTACCTACCTACATTTATAGGCAGGGCGGGTACTGCCATACTGTTGCTCGTCTAGGTCCAACAGGTGGTGATAAGGCACCCATGTACCCTGGGTACCGTTCAACTTGCCTGCCTGGTACCTCAGTAGGTAAGTACCTACCTAGGTGGGCACATAGCAGGTTATTTTTATCACGTGATAGCGCGTGTACACGAATTGCCGCGCCCTCATACACGCTGGCAACGAGTCTTCCTAACACGTCCCGTTCAGCAGACGCAATGGCTTCCAATCGCGCCCTCGAGATAAATGGAGAAGAGGATGACAACGCTGCCCTCGAGCGCGCAATAACTCTTTCACTCGAGCAAAACCTAACAAGGAACGGGCCCTCAAGCGTGCCCGCAGTTGAGCCTGAGTTGGACGACACAGATGAGCACAATGAAACCGTCCATTCGACCAAAGATGCTACCAGGAATGCCTCTTCTGTCCTCGGCTTAGACCGTAAGAAAATGGAGGAGGAAAGACTGGCGAGACGTGGAAAGAGAAAGGCGGCAGAAACCGCTTCCGCTGGAGATGAACCACAGTCTCAGAGACCGAAGCTGAACTCAGTGTCTCCAAGCGATCGCAACATTTGCGAGCAGTCAAAAGCAACAAGAGTGCCCCAAGGCAAGCAGCCACAAGAGTCGATGCCTGTAAACCCCCGCTCGGGCGAGGCGTCTTCTCCCAGCAGGCTTGCCTTCCCCAAGGGCGTCGTCAAGAAGACGTGGGCATTAGGTTACCCGCGGAAGGATGACATCAAAATCGAGGAAATTCTCCAGAAGGACGACCTTGAACTTGCCATTCTGAGCTCCTTTCAGTGGGACGAAGATTGGCTGATGTCGAAATTGAACCTGAGACAAACCAAGGTCATCTTGATAGCTTATGCAACTGACGAAACCCAGGTGAGGATGCCGTGTGCGGCCAGTTGCGGGCTTGTCACTATTATCTTTTTGTCGGTGGAATATTCTCCCATTCGGTTCTTACTGATGACTCTAAAGCAGGCAGAGATGCGGTCAAACGTGCCGCGGGATATCATCCGGTTCTGCTTCCCGTCAATGGAAGGCGCCAGCTATATGCATTCCAAGTTGCAGCTCTTGAAATACCCGGATCATCTCCGAATCGCTGTCCCCACGGGGAATTTGGTTCCCTATGACTGGGGCGAGTCTGGAGTCATGGAGAATGTGAGTCGACTCGCTTTCGACAAAAGGTGGGCTATGCGCTGACCGCATATATAGATGGTGTTCCTTATCGACCTGCCTCGTATCGACGACCCAGAGGAGCGGCTCAACAATGAGCTTCCATTATTTGGCAAGGAACTCTCACACTTCCTCAGTGCGCAAGGAATGGACCATAAATTGGTCGAGAGCCTTCGCAATTACGACTTTTCTGAAACCTCCCGTTACGGCTTTGTTCACACCATGTGAGTGTGAGATGTTCCACTCTATGGACCACCCGTGGCTGACTGGTTTTAGCGGAGGATCTCACGTGAGTGATCGGCAACATACAGGTGGGTTGCTGAACACCATCTACCCCCAGTTGGAACATCTTCGAGTCTCACACGCTGGAAAAGGGTACTACGGGCTGGCCCGTGCTGTCAATGCCCTTGGCCTGGCAACGGATAAGCCGGTGGACGTCGATTATGTGGTACGGACACTTATTATGGTGGCGACAGACTTGTAGTTTAGCTGACCGGCCTCATCAGAGCGCATCTGTTGGATCTATCACCCGAGAGTTCGTCGCCTCGCTGTACAAGGCCTGCCAAGGTGCGAATCTCCAACCCTGCTTCCTTGAGCGGTCGATTAATACTGCGTAACCCCAGGGGATCTAAGTACGACGGAGTCCAAAAAGATAACGGCGAATCCAAAGAACAAGCATGTAGTCCCCTCGACAAACTTATCGACTATTTTGAAGGAACGATTCCGAGTCTACTTCCCCTCTGTTGAGACTGTGACCCAAAGCCGTGGGGGCAAGACTGTATGTTAGGTTACTGGTCACTTCAACGCATCAGGCACTCTCCGCGCTCTTATATCCCCTCTAGCTGATCGCTCCTGACACAGGGAGCTGGCACAATTTGTCTCCAAGCACGATGGTGGAGTTCTCCGACCTTCCCGCGGGAAATATTGAGGGATTGCAAGAATGTGCGGCCGGGCCTGTTGCTCCACAGCAAGCTAATCTTTGTTCGAAGGATCCCCACGGACGCCAATCAATGCGTGGGTTGGGCATATCTTGGCAGCGCAAACCTCTCGGAGAGTGCCTGGCAAGTCCTCTCCTTGGTCCCCGACAGTTATCAAGGTCTCGTGCTAACCCAGTGTGCCTTTCCTCTATATCAGGGGTCGTCTGGTCAAGGACCGTGCAACAGGCCAGCCTAAGTTGAATTGCCGCAACTGGGAATGCGGGGTTCTGGTTCCTGTCTCGATGCACAGCTTCGACCAGAACGCTATATATGGTTCTGATGGCAAAGCCTCAATGTCCGAGACTTTTCACGGATGCATTCCGGTGCCCATGGAGACCCCAGGATCCCAACATGACTTCAACGGACCGAAGCGACCATGGTTCTACCGTGAAGCCTGAGGATAGTCGGGACGGTGTGGACTTTTTTGAAAGCGCCAGAACCATGTAGGAAAACCCTAACGGTGCAAGTGGGTTGCGACTGCTGACATCTCCATCTTGTCATGAGAAGGTGGTCTACTCAGGGCAGTGCGGCAGGAGTCAATCTGTTATCGATGTCGGGGCAGTTTCCGCCGCTGAACCTCATTTTCTATACCATGTCTCACATACAGGATCGAGGCATCTCCGGTCGCTGTTATCATCAGTTGAAAGCTGGATGACGGTGAGATTGACAGTGGATATGAACCAGTTTCCTTGTAATTGCATGTTTTGTCCCGTAGAGCAATTTCGTCACGGTAAACATTGGCTGCCACGGGGGTAGAATGGATTTGCTGCATGCAGATAGATACCTACCGACACAGGCTATAGTAATTACATGCAACGCAGCCTCGGCTTTCTCTTGGTCAGGAGGCTATCGAGGATCCCTGGCCCGGCAATGATGTCTTCATTTGCCAAGAGAAGTTGCTATGTACTTGGCACCACGATCTCTTCCCTCCTGTTGAGATGTCATGTTCATAATAAGGGCGGAGAGATAGTTAATAGTCATAACATCGCACCCGCACTCTTCTTCAGTTCCTCGGGCATGATCTTCCTTGGTCCTTCTCTTGGGAGGATACGAAAACGAGCCAGGTTGCACATGGCTTGACAGAAGTAGATGAACAAGCATTACCATTGACTTGAACCTGTCAGGAAAATGCTTCCACGACACGAGACGGAGGTGGGAAAGACTAGGAGAAGAAGAGCGAGAGCTCGGGGTACCGGCACGGGACGACCCCGTCAGAAAGCTGTCTTGCTTCTTAGTTGCTGAACAAGGGCAGAGTTGATCTCTCTGCAGAGTGTCACGTACGTACCATATTTCAACCTTACCTTGACCGACTAGCAGATGACTCGCCCCAGAGACTACTAGAGAGCGGCTGTGTCTTGCATACCAAAATACTGGGTCATTGGAAGGCAAAGATGGCCGGACCAGAGCTGGGGTCTTGTTGCTGCGTCTTCAGCAAGATAGCACTGCGCTAAAACTCCTTGAGATGAAGGGCTTGGGCACGCCGCGATGCAGTCTGGCAGCCGGCGAATGGTCAATCTGTCGTCATACCGATTTTGCTCGCTGGATAAGGTTTTTGGCTGTGTCGATCCGGCCTAGCCAGTTTGGTACACTAGCTCTAAGTGCAATAAGGACGAAGAAGCATACAGATCAATTCCATCCACCTAGATCTAGAAAAAGCCTCTGTTAAGATAGGGCCTTACAAAGACTCGACACAACTACAAAGGTGCTTCCTCCCAGCCTTCGCATATCTTCTACCTGCACAGGTTATCCAGAACCCCTCGAGATCGGCACCCTGGAGGAACCGCCTCAGCAAGGAGAGGCTGGCTGTGCTCACACGCGAAGTGGAGATAGGCGGCCGTGGATAGGCGCGGCGATGGTGCGTTAAGGTCAGTGACCGGCCTATGTTAGCTACGGGAAGTCGAGAGATCGTCAGGGTTCCGTCCCGACAGGTCTTTTACGACAGACACCTTTCAACTTCGGACATCTATCTCTTGCACGTAAGGGAAGCTAGGTCGAGGCCAGTCCATGCCAAGCTGCCGGCAAAGGGTAGGCGTATAAATAGGTACCTAGGTAAGTACTATCATCTAGACGCCAGCTCGGGGTCACACCATGGTTGCCTCAGAAGTTCCCATACTCTTTTGTGCCCTTGAGGACCGTCTTTGGATTCGAGATCAGTGTCCTAGATAGATAGGTATGTATTGTGCCAATTGGACGGTGCGAGGAACATAGAATAGCGGCGCTTCGGGGACGAGCGCCTGCGCGTCTGGCCGGCCGGCTAGCACCGGATTATTTTACCTTCCCAGCGTACCAGGGGCAACCCGAAGCGACACGGACGTGCGTGTGTACTATGTAAGGCAGGGAGGTAGGTAGTTACCAGGGTACCTACATTGCTATTTGATAAGGCAGTCCTACCTTAGTTAGTTAGGTACGCGGTACACTTAGTACTTAAGTAAGGCATCCTGATAAGGTGCTCCGTATCTTTTCAGCCGCCTTATCGGATGCTGACGGTCTAGGAATCGGATCTGATGTGGCCGCCAAGCGTGGGCCTGATTAATGGGCCAGACATTGACGCTAAAATGCAGAAGCGACCCAGTGCATGCAGCCAAGCAGCCATCGAAGCTGCCCGCATTCTACTACATACACTAAGGCGTGATCCCTCAGGTACAGTAGGTAGGTACACTTGCGAGGTACGTACTTACATTTGCCTTAGCCCGAGGTACCTACCTACCTAGGAGGTATAGGGTAGTGTGGGGACCGTACCTACATGAGCTAGACTCGTCCACTGGTATGAACAGCTTTGTACGCTTCCGGTGAGGTCCTGGTGGGCTCGTCGCCGCCTCCACTCGTGTGCCCCAGGTGCGCTAGAGGGATCGACTCGGGTACATCACGTACCTTGCGGCATTCTAACCTGCTGCGTCGCTTCACTAACTCGTCTACTGACCTTGGTAAGCCTCATCACTTCACCTTCGCCTCTTAGTCCCGGTGGACCTCGATTGCCGGCGCCCTTCAGGTATTAGGTAACGCAGGACAGGTGGGCGGGGAGGTTGTCAGTCTACCCTCCTCCTCTGTCCTCTTCATCCTTAACCGGGAGACAACCCAAGGCCCATGCCTACATTACCTTGGCCTCCGCCGTCGGCGCCTTCTTGATCTGCCCGCTCTGGCGTACCCTCCTTCCACACCTGTCACTGCTCCTCGGACAGTGTACGTAACAGCGAACCTACCTTACTCCCTCATATATGGTTTCTACGACTTCAGACTCACTTTCCCCGATACGCTGCTCTCCTTCGGCACCCCCCCCCCCCCCTTTTTTTTTCCTACTCTTCTCCGGTCCGGGCCTGTGGGCGGAACCCCCCTCCCCTTCTCCCTCTCCCCTCAACAGCAGTCTGGCCCGCATTCGCTTAGGCTTTCTTCCGTACCACGGTCAGCCTTCTCCAAGATATCCACCCGGACCAACTGCTGGGGAAACTACAAAAACCCTGAGGACCTAAAGGCTCTGAACCTTAACCAGAAACTTGTCCCGCCTGACGCAATCTCCTCGCTCTGGCCACAGACAATACAGTGCATGCTCAACCCTGTCGGTCAAGGTCAGGAAGGCGCTGGCGAAAGAACAGGCCCCATATCAAGGATCCGACACGCTCTCACTCGCTTCGTTTCCTACTCTCCTCCTTCTCCCCAGCCAATTTCAACCGACCCTTTCGCGCTTCGACCATTTTGCCTTTGGCCTATCCTTTCGGCTCCTTTTTCTAAGCTTTAGGTGCCGGGCCCCCAATTAAAAGCACTTGGGTTCATCCTCAGTCCAACCTAATCTTATTTACGAGGTAGTTGGTGCTGTCAAATTTAGGTGTGACGGGACGTCTTCAGTAGCGGACCAGAGGAAAGTCTAGCTGACTCAAGCAGTCAACATGTCTACGGGAAATCAGGGGGTTCCTCTCCAGCCCACTTATAAAGGTCTCATCGCAAACACCCTGGACGCCTTGATTCTATTCGAGGCCTGCCTCAACGGCCAGCTGAATCATGTTCACCGGCGGCCCCACGATCGAGAGAGGGAAAGCCTCATTAGGAGTGGCAACGTCTTCATTTACGAGGAGAATGCTTCAGGCATCAAGCGCTGGACCGACGGGAACCACTGGAGTCCGAGTCGTATCCTTGGCAACTTCCTACTTTACCGCGAGTTGGATAGGCCGTTCGCTCCCGGAGAGAAGAAACGGGCCAACAGGCGCAAGAAGAGTGATGCGGGGATTGGAAAACCCGAAGGCTCGGGCCCAGGCACGCGCACCGTAAACGGTACTGCCCCTGCGGGCGCAGATGGGCCTTTGGCTTACCACAAGGAGATCGACAGGTCGTTGATAGGGTCCCTCGTGGACTCCTATGCTTTCAAGGAGGATGGACTGGTCAAGAAGACCGTCAGTGTGAGATGGAATGGTATACCGCATCATCTCGTGGCATACTATACGGTTGCCGACGCTCAAAGCGGCCGGCTCATGACTCCCCGCCAGACACCCGAGTTGGGCGCCATCATTCCTCGGTCGGGACTGATACAGAATCAGGACTTTCGGGTGCCTGTCGACCAAGATGACATCGTTTCCGATGATTTTGCCGGGTTCATGATGAAGTACATGCAATACCCCCGGGAGCTACCATACCCTGGAAACCCCTGTCCTAGGTCGATGTCTGTGCCAACTATCCCGCATTACCCAGGCTCTCACGGGTTCCCTGTCCCCCAGCCTCAACCACAGATAGGAGGACTAATACCGGGGCTCACGGCTGGCTACTATATGCAGCCCAACCAACATGGCTATGTGGACCCAGTTAGATCGCAGAGCACGTCAGTGGCCAGCATGAACGGCTACACTCAGCCGATGACGCTCATGGACAATGGGACAATCAACCACGTACCGAGACGTCACTCTGCCACATATGAACCTCAAGCAAACCCGGCGGCGGACCCAGCCCTGTCGCCGCTCCCCACCATTCCCGAGGCAAGAAACACGGGCGGCCAGGAGTACTTCCACAGTGCTTTTCAGTTTGGCCAGCGACAGCCTTCGGTGGCCGTGTCTCCGGAGCACGACCTCTTCGACACAACGACCAGAGACCTGGTAGACGAACCCCTTGTGTCGTTTGACCGCAGCAGCCAGGCGCTAGATATGGACGATGTTGACCGGAACTGGTTTTCAAGCGAACTGGAAAATACGCAGCCGCAGTTCCTCGGGGGCTCACAGGCGGGATGGCCCCGTGGTGTCTCTCGGACTTAGACAGGGGACAGCGAGACGAGACGGCTATCATCATAGGGATTGGACGATTGGACATGGAGTTTCCGGTGGTATTGGTAAAGAGCATTGGAAATGGAGTATTTGGGGGGGAGGGGTACGGTCGAGCGGTTACCGGAAGCATATAATGTACTTCTTGCTTTCTCTCTTCTCCTTGTTATACTCGTTCTTCCTATCTTTTCCTCGTCTTGAATTTTGCCTTTGGGTGATGATACCCTCCCTCAATCCCTCCGACGGGGCTTCCGGAGTGGCGCGCATGTATTCCATGAGTTGATTTGTTGGGGATATGGACGTCTACCGGAATCCACTTCGGCAGGACATCAGGTTACTTGCTCTGCGAGCATTGTGAGCATTGATAATCAGAACCAATATGTTACCATCGGTTGCTACGTCGCCACAGAATGTTCTTCAAGAGACGGCCTCAAAACGTTGCGACGACCATCTACGCGGAAGGTAAGCAGAGCTGACACACACGATCGCAGTCCGGAGGTTGGGGATGTTGGAATGTCACAGGCAGATAAAAGGTAGGTACCTACCTATGTAGGTATGTGCCTTACCTACCGCATCCGGCGACGTTTGCGTCGGGTCTACTGAGGGTGGGCCTCGGTCGGTCCGGTTGCACGGACCACCTCAGTGCTGTACTGTACTGTACCTACCTGACGAATCCCCGACATATCTTCGATCCCCACAAGTTACCTGTACACAGGCTAGCAGGGTAGGGTATCAGCACAAGGTAGGGAATATTATGTACCTTCCTGCCCGTCCCCTGTCCGGAACCGTACCGTAGCCTCTGTCGCTAGTGAGATCCAAACCGCGCGCTTCTGATAAAGGTACCTAGGTACCCGTCGGTAGCACGCGGGCGGCTCGGCTGCTTGCATCAAAATTTCGTCTCAGCTAGCTACCCTAGGTAGCTCGCGGTCCTGAACTGCCCTCTCCGCCCTGTCTCGCCAGCCGCGCCGCATCCCGCGCCGTATCCTGTTCAGCCGTTCAATCCTGCCTCTCTTTGATATCACTCCCACCTTAGTCAGTCCTGGCTTGGCTCGGCGGCGTGACGGCGGCTTGAGGATGCGGCCGCCTCGGTGAAATTGATCGAGATGCTCCCGCAGACCTTGCCAGTTGGTATGCTGTCCTCGTCGTTCCTGAGACGGCCGAACTTGTCTAGGGCCATGGTTACTCTGTCCACAATCCGTCAGAACTCGGGTGTCGGACTTCGCAACCACTGTACTGCCCCTGTCTTGACGCCCTTCCTCCTAGTCTCCCTCTGCTCAGTGCGCCGGCCAGGACAGGCGAGATGCCTCTCAGGGACCCGAGAGCAACTGGCCCAGGAGCAGTCAAGGTACGGGGGAGCACTCCCGGCGCAGCTGTACGCTGGCACCAACTCGGCTGTGCAAGATTTCCCACTACAGGCTTTTTCTACGCCGGCCAGACTGACTCGATTGAACAGATACCCCCAGCGCGCACCGCGCCTTCGCAAGGTGCTGGACTCGCTGCCCACTGCTCGCGAGAACATTTACACCGTACCGAACATGTTGACGGTATCACGCCTTATCGCTGCTCCCTTTGTCGGTTACTGCATCCTACATGACCACCATGCGTGGGCCCTCGGCTTGTTTGCCTATGCCGGTATCACTGACCTGCTCGATGGCTGGATGGCGCGGCGCTGGAACATGAAGACGGTAGTCGGTACCGTCATTGACCCCATGGCCGACAAGACCCTTATGACTGTGCTTACGATCACCTTGGCCATCAAGGGAGGCTTACCCAGTGAGTCACTTTTCCCTTTCACCGAGGCACCGCGAGTTGTCGTTCCTCAAAGGTGGTCAAGGCGTTTACCCCCTCCCTCTTCTTCCTAGCTCGTACATCTGCTGACCCGTCGACACCTGGTGCAAGTGTGGCTAGCAGCAGTCATCCTCGGCCGCGATGCTGGCCTCGGTATTGCTGCCATCTACTACCGGTGGATTTCATTGCCCCCGCCCAAGACCTTCCTGCGTTATTGGGACTTCTCCTTGCCGTCGGCAGAGGTGCGTCCAACAACAATCAGCAAGTACAACACATTTCTGCAGCTGGCACTCATGGGCTTGACCACCATGGCTCCGGTTGTGCCTCTGGAAATGGGGACCACTTTGACAATTATGCAGTGAGTCATGACACCTTTCAGTCTTGGACACCATTTGATTCCTCTACTGCCTACCCTACTTATTATGCTTTGAACGTGTTTCTTACGAGCCTTAGGTATACAGTGGCGGCGACTACTGTTTGGAGTGGCGCTAGCTACGTGTTTAGTAAAGACGCTGTCAAGATTTTGTCCAGGAAGGAGAGCGAAGGAAAGCAGGGCGATTCTAGGCGCAATATCGGCCCTTGAAGGCTTCGGAAGATGGCACAGGTACGCTCGCGACGTAGGGGACGTCACGAGACCAGTACCACCGCTAGGGTCTCGTCTGCTTACGTCTCGTCAAAGTTTCCTTTTTTCCTGCTTGGGGAGGAGTGCGACATAGATATTTCCACGGAGCCATCACGTCCGTGAACCTTTTCAATCTGATATACTCATCCAGAGAAAATTGTCGATTATAGATGTCTAAAATATCGTAAAAGAAGCACATCATTATGACTACTGGACACAGTCTAGAGCTGACCTAGTCTTGCCTCTGCGTCCAAGGTCTCCCGGTCATGCCTACCCGGCAGTGGCTCAGTCAAGGCCGAGCCGCCTGCAACCCGCACCTTGTCGCGACTCTGGTCACCCCTACGCGCATAAGCCAAGAGCCTCATGCACCCTGCAGGCGTCATGCCTTCCAATCTCCTCGCCTGCGCTAATGACTCTGGCTTCGTGGCCTTCAAAATCCTCCGCTCCTCTATGGAGAGCCCAAAGACCTGGTCGTAATCTAGGAACCAGGGAAGAAGGAGGTTCCTGTCTCGTATAAGCTTCTCCTGCTCTTGCCTCTCCATTTCTAGGTAAGGGTGATATAGAGCCTCGATGCGCACGCGCTCCCTCAGCCGCGCAGGGTAATCTGTGATCCTTGGGACGACGGGAGCGAGACTTTCAGCCGAGACGTTGGCGAGTCCCAAGATATCAAAACCGTCTCGCTGCTTCGAATCCGTCTTGACTTTAAAACCGGCCGCGGCCCACTTCTGTGATGTAAGGATCGTATCGCGCAGAGCTGCCCGAAGTTCCTCTATGGCTTGCCGGTCGTCCGTGAATTTGCTCCATCGGCGATCAGACACGACACCCCAGGCACGGCCTTTTCCCGTCAGACGCATATCTGCATTGTCCGCACGAGCTGACATTCGGTACTCGCTTCGAGACGTGAACATACGGTAGGGTTCCGACACACCCTTGGTGATAAGGTCGTCTATCATGATGCCTATGTAGCCGTCCGAGCGAGAGACGACAACAGGCTCAAGGCCAAGCGCAGAGCGGCCGGCGTTGATGCCGGCGAGGATCCCTTGACCAGCCGCCTCCTCGTAACCGGTAGTGCCGTTGATCTGACCCGCGAGAAACAGGCCCTTGATAGCTTTCGTCTCTAGAGTGGACTTGAGGCTTCGTGGATCGATGTAGTCGTACTCTACGCCGTAACCGGGCTGGAGCATAGTCACGTTCTCTAAACCCCTGATCGTACGAAGAAGTTGCTCCTGGGCTTCAGCAGGGATGGTCATGGACAAACCATTGGGGTAGACGACATCACTGTCAAATCCTTCCGGCTCCAGCCAAACAATGTGCCTATCGCGCTGGCCGAAGCGAATGACTTTTGACTCAAGGGATGGGCAATACCGAGGACCCTTCACTGTTTCCCTGATGTGGATGGTCTTGTCTAAGTTCGCCTTAACCACATCGTGGGTGGCATTGTTGGTGTATGTGGCGTAGCATAGCAGCTGCTCTTGCACTGCGACGGTCTCATTCAAATAGCTGAAAGGAGCCGGGGGTTGGTCGCCATGCTGCTCTTGGAGGATAGAGAAATCAATGCTTGTTTTAGCCAGCCGTGGGGGGGTGCCAGTTTTTAATCTTCCTAATTGAAAACCCGCGTCTTCCAGAGATTTGCTCAGTCCAAATGTAGCTGGTTCTCCTATCCGTCCTGAGGGGAAGCACTCCATGCCTATGTGTATCTCCCCCCCAAGAAACGTACCCGTCGTGATAACGACGGCGCTTGTCGGCAGGATCTCTCCGGAGTCCAGTTTGACACCCGTTATCTTGCTTTTGGTGTCTGCTATCTCGCCAGCGTCTTCAGCAACGACGATGTCGGACACGCTGGCCAGGATAATCGATAAGTTAGGATATGTCTCCAACTCTTCCCGCATGTGTTTCCTATATAGCGCCCGATCGATCTGCGCTCGCGGTCCCCACACCGCAGGCCCCTTCTTCCGGTTTAATATGGCGAATTGCACTCCGGCTTTGTCGATGATGCGCCCGGCTAACCCGTCTAGGGCATCTATCTCTCGCAGAATGGTCCCCTTGCCGATGCCACCAAAACTGGGATTGCAAGAGCACGTTCCAAGGTTGTCGAGCTTTGGAGTGATCAAGGCCGTCCTCGCCCCGGCCCTCGCGGCGGCGGCGCACGCTTCAGAGCCCGCATGGCCTCCTCCTATGACAATGACGTCAAACGGTCTGGATTTTGCATAAGTAAGCCGAGGAAATATCAGAATCGTTTCCTATGAGACGAAGCCGCCTTACCTCGAGCCCTGTGCGATGGAGGCCAAGGTCCGTCTCTGGTGAAGACGTGTTGAACAGCACCTGGTCAGTCCGCTCACCGGACGTGAGCCGTTCCGCTGCCATAATCTAGTCATATCGACGCGACTGGAGGCAGTGGCCGTGGGTGAACCATTGCAATTCCCACCAGTAACAATTGCACGTCTCCAGGGACGCCAGGGAATTTGTTGCGAACGGCAGAGTGAAATTTCTCGTTAATAATCCCGAGTTGCGCTAAAGCAGACCTTATCGCCACACGTAGACTTGCGGCTCTGCTGATAAACGCGGCTAGCCAGTGGCTAATGGCAAGCCTGCCTCTTGAGCGTCCTTTAACAACAGAGGGTATACCTGCGAGTGTAGACGAGCATGTCGAATGGATCTCTCGCAGTGCCGCCCGCTACATGTACGCATATCACGTATGCCCAGTGCATTTAACATTCGACTGCAGAGGATATACTCCGTCTACGGTATTTATCCGTCCGGTTGCCGTAATAACGAAATCTAGATATCTCCATCACGGCCAGACAAAAGACTCCTCCAGCAATTGGTCCTTGTCTCCAGACAGTTCGAACCATGGTCGCTTGTCAAAAATACGCCAAGTAACCCACAAGAACATAAACACCTGCAACTATCCTCTCCTCCCTAGCTCCTTTCTCAATCTTCCTGCGGCTGTCGTTGGCGCAGGTTCGGGCCATGAAGAGACAGCATCGTCAACCTCTTCCATGAACGTGGTTGCATTGTGCACCGTTGTTCCGCCGAGGACCACACGTATCCCTGGCGAACTCGCATTTATCGTTGCAACCATCTTCGCCTCCTCATACGTCGCCCCTCCGATCATGAAGACGATGATGTCCTGAGGCTTGTCCCGGGTCGAGCCACCTCCCTCGACGAAGGGATATTGTTGGTCTCTTAGCTTTCCCTTGATGAGGTTTTGCAGGGTGGTCTCTAGGAGAGGCGAATGCTGCGTGTAGACGTTCTCGACACCTTTGAGCCCCCTGAATCGACTTCCTGCACTGGAGAAGATACCCGCGGACTCGAAGATGTCGGCGATGCCCCCAGCAGCCTGCGATTGTTGGAGGGAAGAATGATAAGCCAGTAGCTTGGCTACTAGGTCGGCTCGCCGCGATGGAACGCCTCCCGCCGCTGTGAGGAGGTCGACCAACATGGCTAGCGAATTGGACTGCTGCTTCTCATACCTTAGAGCGTAGAGGGCAACAAGCCCAACTTTGTTGTCCGCGGTTACTGATGGTGATTGAATCAACTTCTGGACATTCTGTGGGGTCCACTGTAAGCCAAGAGCACTGTGCATTTCACTGGGATTAGGCACACCGTACCTTTAGGTCTGCTGCGTGGTTGTCATTGCACGCAAGACTCTGCTCCAACTCACTAACCTCCAGGAGGTTCTCCTGCCCGACCCGTCGACTCAGTTCCGAGACGAGTGTGACATGCTTGCTCACGTTTCCAGACAGCTTTCGGAACTCGGGGTACTCTTCGATGAAGCGCTTCATGTCCGAGATGGATTCGATATTCGCATTGCTCTTGGTTTTCGATTGGTACTGCTCTACATAGTCCTTGATGTTGCCGCCGAGATCGCCAAAGTTGAGATACATATTCTTTTTGAAGAACAAATCCTGGTCCGGAGATAGGACTATCTCTCTAAGTTCTGGTCGGATATCCGGGACATCACTGAGGTCGACGCGTCCGTTGTTGACACCCAAAAGGTGATGTACCATGGCTTGATACGTCCACTGGGTCAATAAAGGGGTGATAGGATCCTCTCTTCGGTCCAAAACCAATAATATGGGCGGAGTGTCCACTTTCCGGAAGTCGAATAGCTGCTCTTCTTGCGTGATGTGATACCGTACCTCGGATGCCAGCTTCTTGGCCAGCAGGCTGTTCTTCTCGTATCTGATGAGGGGTTTTTTCTTCAGCGACAGGAGGACCGCCAGGAGACCCTCTGTCGTCCTCTGGAGCGAATCACTGTTCCACATATCAGGGCTGTTGCTCCATATCCGGTGCTGTGGCGGAGAGAGCGCCAGGGAGAATAGGTCGGGGTTAATGACAACGTAGTCGGCAAAATGCTCCTGGACTAGCTTGACGACCTCGTGGTCATCCGCCTCAGCGAGCCGCTCAAGAGAGGATTTTTTTACGACGTTGCTGAAGTAGAGGTGATACTCTCCGTACTTGGGCTCGCGTAGCTCGTCTAGCAAGAACTGGATGGAGTCGGGAGATGGCCTCACGAAGCATAGACACCTCAAATGGCGCATCTTCTCCCGATTAGCGTTCTCTAGACGATCTATCAGATACACCTCGTGATTGAGAAGAGATGACTGGGTGGTGGCTGTGGATATGATAGGAACGGTGTCCTTGTCCAACAGCAATATCTTCATCTTCGCAGACGGTGCACCGGACAGGCTATCTCCAGCCGACACCATCCTGGAGATGTAGCCCGAAATGGCCTGGGCCACGTCCATGCTTGCAGCTGGTGACGGGTGCAAGGGGCGCTGGTGGCCTTGACTGACTTCATACACCGATCGTCACCCTACAGGGCCAAGGTGAAGGCAGCGGGGACACACAGCCCAAGAATAGGGCGGGAGCGGGCTGCCACAGTGAAAGGAATCACGGGGTAACCTCTATCCGCGTGTAAGAACCAAGAACTTTCGATGCGATAACGATACAGACAGGTCGCATTTCATGTGATAGCACGCAAGCAAGGAGTTGCGGAGTGAATGTTGGTTTCGGTGGGTAGACCTAGGAACCGC
The DNA here is from genome assembly GCA_030052745.1 of Pleurostoma richardsiae. Lineage (NCBI taxonomy): Eukaryota > Fungi > Ascomycota > Sordariomycetes > Calosphaeriales > Pleurostomataceae > Pleurostoma > Pleurostoma richardsiae. Next base: position 802,737 of record JANBVO010000007.1, read on the forward strand.
GCACTTAGTACAATTCCAACTTAGCTTACGCACAGACTAATAATATCATGCAACACTGCTAACAAGACATCTGGATACACGCATATATGGCATTACCCATCATGAAACCCACAGGACTTACACTGCCTTAGCGACAGTCAAAACGGACTGCTATTCTACATAACACTAGAGCTTTACGGGATCTGAAGTGATAATATCTATCGTATAGAACATTCGAAATCTCATGATTTGTTATCTTCTTCTCAGTAGACAACGAGGGCCCTCCCGACGCACCGCTGCAGAACAAGGTACCAGTTTATATCTTTATAGCAAAATACTTGTTAAGTCCAATGTAGAATTGTGCCCCACCCAACCACCTAATGTCTGCAGATGCGGCCATCGGACAAGAATACAGACAGATGACGATGAACGACGCAGTCAGTACTTGCAAGGCATGGCTTCAGATACATGTCCTCCGCGGACAGAACCGACGTATGTATAGAGAAGACCCTATTCCACCCTCTTCGGCCTGCGCTTGAACTAAGGATATCCGCAGTCTGTCCTTCACCCAGGGCCTGATTCTCGGCCAGCTATCAGTGGTCGTGCTCATTGCAGCCTTCATCAAGTTCTTCATTTTCGGCGAGCCACCGTCCCCTGAAGTGACGGCATCGCTGCGGGCGACCGAACGGAGGTCACGGACGCTGGCGCACAGGAAATCACTCCTCAGTCTCAGGACCGGAGCTCGGCCCGGCAGCCAGCAGCAACAGCCGCTATCAACCAGCCTGAACAAGAGCATCATCCGGTCCGGTCCGCCCAGTCTTACGATTGGATCTATTTTGGACAAGACTTATTACAAGGTCGATAGCCACCAGCCGGAGAGTCTGGATTGGTTTAACGTCCTCATTGCCCAGACCATCGCCCAGTTCCGCAGTGACGCTCAACATGACGATGCTATCTTGACTTCGCTTAGCAAAGCTCTCAACGGTGCCTCACGCCCTGATTTCCTGGACCAGATCCGTGTGACTGAGCTAAGCCTGGGCGAGGACTTTCCGATTTTCAGCAACTGCCGCATTATCCCGGTTGACGAGGACGGCGTGGGGTTCCCGCAGGGCAGGGCTTTCGACACGAGTACGGCCGCGAGGGAAGGCGCCCGCCTACAGGCGCGCATGGATGTTGACCTAAGCGATATGATCACCCTCGCTGTGGAGACGAAGCTTCTTCTCAACTACCCTAGGAAGCTGACAGCGATTCTCCCCGTTGCCCTTGCTGTATCCATAGTCCGCTTTAGCGGAACTTTGTCTATTTCCTTCATCCCTAGCAATCCGTCCCAGAGCACACCGGCTATGATGACTTTCAGTTTCTTGGATGACTATCGGCTCGACTTCTCCATCCGCAGCCTCTTAGGTAGCAGATCGCGGTTGCAGGACGTGCCGAAGATTGCACAGCTCGTCGAGTCCCGCCTCCACAAGTGGTTCGACGAGCGGGCGGTGGAACCGAGGTTCCAAGAAATTGCTTTGCCGAGCTTCTGGCCTCGTAAGAAGAATACTCGTGGTGGGGATGACGCCATCGTGGAGGCAGAGCGGTCCATGAGCAAATCGAAAGGGGTCGATATCGGACATGAGCTGCGACAAGAGGCAAGGGGAGGGGCTGATGCGGAAGCAAATAGACCTGCAGATCATGCCCCGGAAGCCCTGCGATATCGCCGGCGCCCACGAGCTGAAGATGCCTTCACTATGCCGGGGTCAATGCCCGGCATCAACGTGGACCTGCCCGCTTGAAGGCAAAGTCGCTGCCAAGATCAAACCAGGCTAGCTGGAGACCAGTCCTATTACTTGACCGACACGACAGCACACTGAGCCGAGGGCCGCCATCGTTACTATAGCTGAGCTGAGCTGGTTGCTCTGAAGCATGTAAACCCTCTTCTGCGTCTGCCTAGGGAAAGGTTCATCGGCTTGGCCTTCCTACATGGGTCAAGGTGAGGTGTCGAGGCACGCCACTCCACCATTCAGGCCGAGGCGGGCGAAGGAGAATTAGGACTTGAACAGTGTGCGGTGCGATGCTCTTACGCCGTCCTGAAGATTCTTCTCGAGGGAAAAGGGGGAATCAGTCACACAGCCAAGAAGAAGGTAACTGAATCACAGCCATCCATAACTTCCGCAATGATTGATGGCATCCCACTATTGCAGTATCTAAGCATCATATGCAAATATCGTGCTCAAGTCGTGCATTTATAGCTGCTACTCTACTACATGGCAATCAAAGCATGGGAGCTCTCAGTAAGGGACCACAGATTCCTGCACCATAGTGTGGCACCCGCAACTAAGAGGATATAATAAGCAATCGTGCACGAGAAAACTCCCTTGGTTTTCGCATTGGTTCTTTCGACACCTCCTGGCTGCACATGCCCCCAGAGCCGGGGCAGTCCCATGGAGTTACAGAACGCGTGGACTAGGCAGATAGCCACGAGGCTGCCCGTGCGTAGGAAGAGGAAGGTGGCATAGGCTCCAAACAGCGTGGTGAAGCTGAACTGCAGGACGGAGCGCAGAATGCCAGCGAAGACAGGCACCTTGGGGTGCGTGAGGCGAAACTCGTAGAAGTGATGGATGTGGGCCAAACCAAAAATGACGGGGGACAGGAAGACTGTCCTGGCCGCAGAGGTCCGCGCGGTCAGCATAAGCGGCACGGAAGCGGAGCGGAAGAGTATCTCCTCCGTTACGGGCCCCTATGTCGAGAATGTGTCAGCGAGGGGCCAGCCATCCTGTCATCAATAACGGCAAACATGTGCCATACCGCAACAATGTTCCGCCACGTTGTCCACTCGTCGAGGAGCTCCTTCATAGGGCCGAGAGATAGCCAGTTCCTCCAGCCGCCACAGACCACGAGGGTTTCGAACAGAGGACCAAGAAACAGGAGGGCAGTCAGCAGTAGAGACCTGACCGCCTCAAGCAAGCCGAGGGGCCAGTAGCCCATTGAGTGGGCCGCATCCTGAAAAGAAGTGTTTGCTTTCTTGGTGAGGATCAGGAAGGTCGCGACCGAGCAGACGAAGCAGGTAGCAGAGACCAGCGTGATCCTGGTGCGGATGACGGACGGGGCATCCCGGGAGATGGTGGCCGACGGTCGCGTGGTGGGCAAAAGATAGAACGGCACGACGTATGAGACGGTGTAGGCGACCTAGCTAGGTATTTATATGACGTCTCCGGGAGTGACAGGTGCGCCTGGAGGAATGGCTTACCAATAATATGACGGCCGTGTGGGTTGTGAGAGCCGGAGGCGTTTCAGCTACCGGGCATTTTGTGTTAGCGGGGATGCAGTGGACTGGCGGAGACTAGCATTTGGGCAGGTAGGTGCTGTATACGGCACATACTCTTTCCATGGAAAAGATCGGCTAGCAACGACCTCGCGGAGGGCATCTTGGCTGATGGAGGCGTGGGACTGCCGCGGTGAGTCCTGGCTAATCTCTGCTAGGGTAGACAGGCGGCCGTGTTGACTATCTGGGGCGCAGGAGGAGGCCAGGCCCGAGAATGACCACGCGGCGACTTGGACCTTCTCTTCGACCGTCACTGGTGAGATATTGGAGCAAAGAGAGCCGGGCTGAGGAGATGCGCTCCTGTGTCCCAACCAAGAGACGCGCTTAGCTGTTTTGGCCCTATTGAAGTCAAACCCTTTGTCTGTCCGAGCACGGTGTCTTGACCTGAAGGCTTACCTAAGGCAAATGGGCAGTACGTACCGTACGGTTGGGTTGGCGGGAGTGGAGTGCCTGCCAGTGGGCTGAGAACTTACATAGTACGGATCAGGGGCTGACCCTAATTAATTACCTGAACCAAGTAGCACGTCGCAATTACCATGTACGATTCCAAGGTACTGTACGGACACACGGAAGCCACTTATTGAGTGGGAGATGATTGTCCATTGCAGATAACTGAGCGGCCTCCGATATACTCCTGATAAGAGGAATAGCACCTCCATAGAGAATTGCATACCTTGTTATTGAGACAACAAACATGCTCTTTGAGCAAGTCTATATTCCTTAGAATTACATGTACCTACCTGGTACCCTACGCGTAGGAGTGGGCTGTGAAGAAGCCAATCACGCCTCAAGAAAGACTACCGTGCTTTGGTAGGTACCTTGGATACCGAGCGGCACCCACATAGTAGGTACTACCTTGCGGAGACACGTCGGTAGGTGTGTGAATTTGGTACCTACCTACCTTTCTAGGTACTCAGTAAGTTAGGTGCCAAGCTAGGGCATCCTGCAGACGCGAAAATGGCGCGAGAATTCGCGTGTACCTAACTTGGAGCAGGAGAAATTGGCAATGCATGGGGATGGATACGGCCTCCGCAAAAGGAATTCTGGAGAGAATCTCCGCTGAGGGTCCAGCAGCAACAATCGCAGGCCTCCTAGTCGGACCTCTCTCAATTACATAGCACCTCACATCATCCGTATTGTACGTACGGAGCATACGTGTCAAGTGTCGTCGACGCTTAAGGCTCGGGTTTAGCCGCGTTATGCCTCGCCTATCGGCCCCAGATCTCATTAGCTCGACACAGCTTCCAGGCACAAGAAAAGACCCAAGAGCGAACACTTCCCCCTCCACGGCCCACCGCCCCGAGCGGAGCGAGTTGTGAGATTGTCGCCGCGAGATCCCTATCTGTGAGCATTCCTCGACGGCGACGCACGTACACATTGCACACTCCACACGTACTGTCATAGCCCCCAGCTCCATGTCGCTGAGGGGCCTGGGAGCGGTGAAGAAGACCGGCGCCTTTCTTAGCGGGGGCCCAACCTAACCTGCCACGCCGCGCGCATGCACGATCTGTTGACGACATGGAGTAATCAAAGCCCTTCTTCGCTCGGCCGGCCATCCGGACTGCGACTAATCGCGTCTTGGAAGTTGGAACGCAGTCCTGCTCTCCTGAGCATTGCATGCCAAAACAGCCGCCCGGCTCCTGGCCAATGGCGCCCCCCACCCCGGCCAAAGGGCCAAAGTCTGCCGGCTATCATCTCTAATGGATGGACATTGCCCAAAGAAATTCTCGGCTGCAGGCGCACCGTAGCATTGCCCGACCAGATATGCGGCTGCCCCTGGTCGTGTGCTCAGAGCCGTCAAGCGTCCCTAATACATACACCTACTGCTCCTCCTCCTCCTAATGCATCAATTTCTACGCTTTCTCCGCTGTCATTAATCTACTCTCCGCCTCTCTCCGTTCGTGCTTTCTTTGCTTGCTCGCGAGGGTTGCCTCGCTTCCCTGCCTCTGTTTCTCGACACTCTTTTTGGTTCTTCGGGCCCCTTTTCTTTTGCCTATTCTATCTCCCAAGTCACAGCTCGGCTACCAGCCCGGCCTGCGGACGGGGATCTGCCACTGCGCAGCTTGCACGGACGATCCTTTGAACGTCGCGATCGAAGACTATCCTTACTACCTTTACCGTCTTATTCGGTTCGGCGACCTTCGATCGGCCTCCCCGCGCAGCTCTCCAAGCGGACTAGGAACAACGCTCCTGCCTCAGCTCGCATGAATCCGATATGGGCCCGATGTGATCGACCCTGAGAGGTGGTGTCCGCCCGCGCACGAGACCGAGGGGATCACGTAGAGACACCCCCGGGAGACGATGTCGGCTCCACCAAGTCGTCAGCGCCGGACGCCTCTACATGAGAGGTCGCAGTCCCAGAACAACACCCTCGCCATCCGCATCGTCCCTTATACGCCGCCCAGATTGCAGGCCCAGGGCCGCAGTCCAGCCCGAAATACGTCGCCGTCGTGTCCCTACCCCGTGGAACTGGACACTGGAGCGCCGGGCGACGACCCCCCACGGCGCTGCAGCAGTGCGATTCTCCGGTCAAAGGATGGGGCCAGTGAGGAAGAGGAGGGCCATCGCTATGGTGATGCTGCTGACAGACACCCGAGGTTTGCACTGCCTCCTGTCACCTCCTTCGCTGTCTCATTGGAGAGCTCCAGGGATCAGGGGGTTTCAGGCTCGAAACTCTCAGCCACGGGCAGGTGGTACGGCGAAGGGCCGAAAACCCCGACAACCGTGACCCCTGCTCTAAATCCACCGTCTTATGTCAGTAATAGCAGCGCTGCTAATACTCCCCCGCAGGCGGCCACCAGCCAGTCCTCCCGTGACGGGGACACAGAGGAGCCCACACCCGCAGCTTCCCCGTCCTCTTCGTCTGCCCCGGGTGCCTCAACCTCACGGCCCCTGTCGCGGCGGCGCAATTTCGTCGCAGTCCACTCAGACAAGACGTTTTCACTGGTCTCCCAGGGCCTTCTGCCATCATCCACGTCCGCCTCTTCTGATTATGGCACCGGTCCCAAATCTCCTCCGCTTTCTTATTCCTCAAGAACATCCAGCTCTTACTACGAAGGCCACTCTTCAGGTGCCTTCAGCGGTGATGATCGTTCCAGCTCACCGTTGACCTCCAGTGGCACTATTCCCGACTACAGCCTGCCTCTATACGCCACATCCCCCAGCCCCTTGGCCATCCAATTGGCCGAGGATCCAACTACTGCGTCACCCTGGAATTATCGCATGGTTGGCGGCCTACGCAAGGTGCCTAAGACGCCCGATCTGAAACAGACGGGTTTGGTGACCCGGAACTTGCCAGAGACCCCGACTGCCCTGGCCGTCCTGCCCGAGGCCTCGACGTCCTCTGTCGCCGAACTCGGCCCAGAACCGCAACGCTTGCTTCCTAAAGCATCTTTCAACTCTTCTCAAACTGCGTCAACTACATCGGAGACTACTAATTACAAGGTTTACGGTGACGAATCTTTGGCCCAGGGCTCCACAGAGAGCTTGCGCCCGTCCTCCAGCCGCACGAATTTTCACCAAGTGGGCGAGTCATCGCCAGCTGGCTCTTTCGTTGCGGCACGGCCCGACACTGCAGACAGTGACCAGAATTATATCCTGCACGGGGACCCATCGCCATCAGCGTCGGTCGTGACAGTTTCGCGAAGGCCTCGCCCGACTTACTCCCAAGAAAGCCTGCTGGTGCCACCGCTCCGGCCGGGAAGGAAGGGTTCCAACGAAGGTTTCGGATACCGCAAGCCGAGATCGAGGGAGAATCTTCGCGTCCGTGCCGGCTCTATCAGGTCTATCAGATCAATTTCATCCATAATCAGCGAGGGCGCCGCCGCAACATTCTTGGCAGGCCAGACCTTCCTAAGGATTCCCAACCCCCAGTTCTCTGGCTACACAGGTTCATCGAGCCTTCCATCGGACGGCGAGCGAGAAATCCCATGGGCCGAGTCAGCAGCCACAGGGTCCCCTTCTGGTTTCATCACCCCTCGTGTCCAGATGATACCGACAACACCGCATCAATGGAGCTCACAGCTTTCCACGGTCATGTCCGAGAGCGAGGGAAGTACTTCGCTAGCGGGATCGAGGTCAGCATCCATGGCATCTGGCCCTCCAGGTAGCGGAGCCGGGAGGCGGAGCAGCCGTGGTTGGGCGAGCAGCACTCACAGCCGGCTAATGCCGAGCATCTCTTCATCAATCGCGGCTGAGCTTGAGCAGAGCTCACAATCCAGGCCGGATTCAAGATCGGAGTCCATAGACCGGCCGCAGCCGTCGTATGCGCGAAGCAGTCACGGTGTATACTCGACACGTATGGTCCGTGACCAGGACGAACATGGCGACGGCCTAGCCGACTTGCACGAGATCAATCAGCGGCCGTCGAGGACTGGCTTATCAGGCTTTTTCGCCGGCAGCAACTCATCCGAGCGGAACTTGCATTCATCTGCGAGCTCAAGGTCTCCCAGCCTCAGCTCATCATCATCCATACCTGCTTGGGCCAGAGTGTACTACGGCAGCGGCGAGCGTCGCTTCCTCGCTCCGCCCTCGGAGTCGTCCATATCTGAATCAGGCGGTAGTCGGCCTTCTTCGATATTCCGAACCGGCTCTCCAGCGGCTGATCACTTTCCTCTCTCAATCTATAGCCCAAGACGCCGCGCAAGGGAGGTCCAACCACCGGGGTCTCAACCTTTCTCGGACTCGGCATCTATGGACATCACCCCGTTGCCACCGATGGAGACGTACCATATACGGACGGGCCTGCGGAAGATGACGTCCAGCATCTGGTCGCCCCATTTGCGGACGGACCGGCGTGCGGATCGTTACAGCCTTTGGGAACCGCCGTCTATTAGCTGGTCCGCCGAGAGCGGGATACTCGGTCGTAGAAATATCCAGGTCGTGATGTTCACTGTGGGCTTCATCTTCCCGTTCGGTAAGTAGCAAAATCGGAGGATATTTGCGCAGCGATCGTTCATGCAGCTAATGGCACGAGAACAGCATGGATGACTGCCGCCGTCCTGCCGCTTCCCCCGAATCCTCACCTTGCGCTGCTGGAGACGGACACGTCGCATAAACTTGAATATCGTTTTGGTCCATCTGATGATATCCACTATCAAAGCGCCAGGTGGTGGCGAACACTGAACCGGTGCATGTCCGTTGTTGGACTTTTGATAATCGGAGCGATTGTCGCTCTTGTTGTCGTCTCAGTCCGTGAGGGCTGGAGCCACCACTGATCCCGCACACTGCGCGAAACAATCTACCTCGTCCACCAAAACAGCTGGGGCCAGCAAGCCCCTTCAAATTCCAGGCATGTTTTCTATCTCCCAGTCACATACCGCTGTCATTATTTTGTACGAAAATATATTCCACCTCACCGGCAAGCCCTATTGACGCTGTAACGATCCTTGCACGACGGGAAAACTTTCGGGCCCTTGGTTGCCTGGCTGTCCCTTTCCTTGGAGGAACTCCCATAATCTATGCGTTCCGCCGCCAAATCTCATCAACCTCTCTCCCGAATACCACCTGATTTCTGGTCTAGTTCAACTAGAGGCAGAAGAATAAGATGGACATTTGCAGAAGAATAGTTGAACATCTAGACTGGGAAGGATACCCATCAGACGGAGTTGGGGCCGCTTTGTTTCTGTTAGGCTACTGCTTTCGGCTGGTTTTTTTCCCTTTACAAAACGCCCCATTTCACCTGTATCAGCCAGCAAAGCAATGTGGGAAGACAGCGGCCTTACCAAGATGGAGTTGTCTACTGATGATGGCCATCAGCCTATAACGAGTTAATGACAACTATAATGTGACCATATTAATTCTGAGACAAACGAATTGAAGAGAGACAATCCCCAATAGTGAGCAATACTATAATGCATCATAATCTGAACATATAGTCGGCTCATATGCATATCTCCATGTCCATAGTATTCCTTATATCGTAGCCTCCAGTCTCCGCACCTGTCTACTGCACAAATCTCTACGCCGCGTAGTTTTATATGGGCGTATGTAATGTGGTAAAAGCCAATATCATGCCGGAGGAAGAAAGTTCTGGTATGTGACCGCTCCAGCACCCCTGCCCGCCAAGCAAATTGATAGAAAGCTCCTCTCATAGAGACTTCGAACCCTCCTTCTTCGCCTGCTCGCCAGCCTGTATCGCTGCGACCTCTGCCTTGAACTCCTCCATCGCCTCGTCTAAATCTCTCTGCGGATCGGCAGAGAGACCCAGCACGGGCGCCTGTCCCGATAAGCTGTCCGTGCTGATTGACCTCTTCAGCTTAGCCGCCCCAGCGCGAAAGTTGCGCTCCTCCAGCATCTTGCGAAGTGCAGCCTTCGCAGGAGACGAGAAGAAAGCAATGGACGCGGCCACTCCAACTATGGCATAGAAGTAGACGCGCGCCCAGACGATCAGGGAAGCACCAAAGCCGAGGACGAGGAACGGCGCCACGGCAAAGGAAAAGGCCAGCTGAGTTGCCAGGTAGGAGAAGCAGTCATAATACTTCTTATAGTGTGTTGGCTGCTGCGTTATGGGGTCGAGGAAGAACGGTCGCAAAGTACGCCGAAAGTCTGCGGGGGTACGATCAGCCGTGCGAGGAGCCAGAGGGAGAATACATAGCGAAGTGGGACTCACTCTTCGCGACAGTCTGAATAAAGCTGGCAAGGATGAAGGTGAGGTAGTAGCCGGGGTAGAAACCGTGCCAAAAAGCGCTTGTAACGAACGTGGCCATACTCGCTCTGAAGCCCGGTTTCTTACCGCGAGGGGTCACCCGGAGGTAGATGTAGTTCCTCAACCAGGTGTTCGTCTTGATATTCCAATGCTCGAGGTACGCGCGCGTGTTCTGCGCCGACTCGACGCCCCACGCTTTGATATTTTGTACGCGGTTCCAGGACACTTTGCCTGTCACCGGGTCGACTCCGTTGTAGCCCAGGCCTGTCAAGATACACGCACCCTCCGTGAGGGACCACACGCCGTAGTACTTAGTCCTTGCCGTGAAGCCGACCATATGCAATCTGAAGACCCTGCGCAGGAAGCCGTACTTCATATAGTCAGGCTCGAGTAGAGAGCCTGGGTAGTACCAGCTGGAAAGGATCAAGAAACCCCCGACCCAGAGCAACCCTGCGGTTGCCTTCAACGTGGCGGGAGTCCCACTGCGAGGAATCTTGCGCTTCCTCCGCGTCGGCGGCTTCTTAGCAGGGTCTATCGTACTCGGCACATCGAACATGGTCAGATCTAGCCACCGCCTGTATTCGGCAAAGTCACATGCAGGCCCCGCGAGCAAAGCGGGGAAGAAGAAAACGTATCCAGCATAGTCCAGCAGGGACGGCAACTCGCGAAGAGCTCTGTCTCTCTGAAACTCAGAGAGCTGGTCGTCAGGCAGAGCGCCATCGGCAACGTTCCAGCAGAATGCGCTAAGCTTGATGACGAGGACCATCTGGGCACCCGTTATATCGACAGCAGCGGGGTTGTTGGCGAACTGGCGCTCGAGCTGGTTTACGGACATGTGTCCCATCAAGAAGACGAAGCCGATCCATGGCATATACGGCGAGCCGCGAAGGAAGTAGGCGATTGCGTAGGCGGCGATGGCAGAGATGCACAAGGTGCGCAAGCCATCCCACAGGTCGAAGAGACCGACAAGGTAGAAGAGGGCGACTCTGCGAGCGAGGAGGTCAGCACAGCGCTGTTTGTTGGTCCGCCCGTTTGCAGTCTGTTCAGCAGGATGCCTGGCATGACATACCCTATGATGAAGAGATTCTTCTGGGCGGGCCGAGCGTCGGGAACTCGCTTGAGAAGCCCCGCGAAGGGGTATGACAAGAGAAAAGAGAAGACGAGCTTGACTAGGGCGAATAGGCGCGTTAGACAACGGGCCTCTCAAAGGGAATTCTTCCGCTCTTACGCTCATCGGGATCAGTTCCCAGCTGCCGCGCAACATAGATGAAAGCTGTTGAGAGCAGCAAGAGCAGGTCAGCATCTGCAGTTCACAAAGGTCTAGGACCGGGGTCGTTCAGAATCACGCACGCGCATTGATGTAAGGTATCATTTTGCTGCAAGGAGAGGCGATGACGGCCGCAAGGTTTGGCGCCTGTCCAGCCCATCGAAGGAAAAGTCGCCGGGCGGGTTTTGGAGGTGATTGTTGGGCTTGGTGAAGCTTGCAGCGCCCGCCACTTTTGAGGTACCAGCTCCATTTTCGAGAAGCAGCATGGCTACACTCCGTGATGTCATTGGGCCAAATCATCAGGGCCATCTGGTGGTGCATGTGATCCAGCCGCACCTACTGTGTAGACTTTAGCGCGTACAAGCGCCCCTGACGACGTAGCGACCTTAATGGTCAACCGGATAGGTACTTCCCTTCCGGGTGGTCGTAAAAATAAATGGCCGTTCCAATAACAACTATTTATTCCTCATTTTCTCGACGCCTTCAAGCTCAATCACAGACAAAATAAAGAAAATGATTCTTGAGATCTTAAGGTTTCCTTTTATTGTGTCCATTTTCCAATCCGAGGATTTTTGACGGAATAGTCAGCGTAGACGACTCCCGATACAGCTGTAGGAGGATGTAATTGGGGCCTGGTTTCTATGTAAAAGTGGTGCAGTGAGAAGCGAGCATTTAGTGGATCGGCCATTTACGACCACCTGCTAATTACCTAGGCAGCCTAGGGAGGTACGTTGAGACAGCACTTGATGCTCACATTGCACGCGGCGCTGACCACCATCCTTGCATTCATACCTTACCTACCATTCAATGTTGCGAAAGATGTCTTCGACGTCACAGCGAGAGGTCTTCAGCTTGCTTGCGTTGTCTATTAGGCACTATTATAGGCTATTAGGCAGGTACAGATGCGCGACATGCAAAAGAAGCAATTCCTCCCGGACGAGGTCCGGAGACGGAGACTTCTGCTGAGCTCACTGTCCTGAAATCCCCTTAGATGATTGTAGTGCCGGGATAACCTAGGCTGAAGCGGCTTTGACGCGGTTCGCAAGACATCATCGACTCCCTCCAACGCCGCTTACCCGGATTGTGCTTTGCACTCCGCCTGCGCGAGTCTTCATCATGCAGCTTCATGCAAATACGCCGTTGCCAGTCCCGACATGCCTCGTTCTATGCCAAAAATCAGATGGGGAGACGCATGTAGGAAGCACACAAAACAAATTAAAGAGAAAAAGGGGGGGAGGACAACACTGCCCGTCGGAAATAATATACAAGAACACAAATGGGGGAGCTGAAGGGAGAACATGACAAAGCGTGACTGCGACCCGGTTCGTCCAAGCAGGACAACAATCCTGTTAATCATTGGATCAACAGTTGCACACTCAACAATGAGGCACAGCTCGCACCGTCACTCTCGCAGCCGAAAAGGGTTCATAAAGCCCAAAGCTTCTGCCACTTTCCACGACACCTATGAGTTCGCTGCGTCCTTGTTGCTCTGAGAGCTGGCGCTCATGATATTCGACTGCTGCATGGGCAGTGACATCTTAGACTGTTCGGTTTGACGGATCTTTGCCCAGGCATACACGATGCCGCTGATGAAACCCAGAATGATAGCCGAAACGCTACCAAACGTAATAGGTGCGGAGAAGAATATGAGGCCGCTAACAGCGATGGGCAGCTTATTCAGGGCACCGACCATGGAATACGTCGTCGACGACGTCACCCGAATGCACCAGGCGGAGCAGTAAGAGATGAAGATGGCAGCAAGGCCAGAATAGATCATGCCGACGAGCAGGCTGTTGCGAGATTCCACCGGGAAGTTCCTGGCCAGGTTTTCGGCAGACCAGTCCTCGAAAACGAGAGACGCCACGACCAGAACTGGAATAGTCAGCAGGTTGTTGTAGAACATTGCTGCATATGTGTTAGCCTCGACCAGCCCAGCGGCGCACTGCGATGGGTAGACATACAGTCCCAGTCCTTGAAGTTCATCTTCTTGATGACCTTCCGCATCCCGAGGACGAAGGAGGCAGAGCAAAACACGTTCAAGCCCATCCAGGCGTAGCCGGCGTTCAGCGTTGAGACAGACACGGTGGAATCGAAGCCGCCGGAGAGGGCCGCCTGAATGTCGGCCCATGCGGCAACAACAGAGCTCAGGACGATTAGTCCAAAAGATAGCAGAGCCATCGGCGTAACGCTCCCACCGAACCAAAGCACTTCTCCGTACGCAATAACAATGATTGTGAGGTTTTTAAAGATAGTGTATACCGGCACAGACAGGAACTGTAGAGCCTTGGTGCTCGTGTAGATCATACCAACAAGGAGGAGAGAGATTGGGAACCCTGGAGAGCCGCGGCGTCAGTGCCATGCGCAATTCCAGCAATCTGTTGCCGCAAGGGGACGGAGCAACTCACATCGCTTGGCCTTTTCCTTGTCGAACGGTGCCAGATTCTTGATCATCCCTATTTGCTTGCAAGCCATAATAGTCGCAATGCAAACAATGGCCTTGCTGACTTGTCAGACAACCTTTCAAAACTACACGGAGATATGATGGGGATTATACCTGAACTGCTAGGTAGAAGAGATTCAGATTCCAATCTTTCCCCGAGACGCAGTACTTGTTGACAACCGTCATGCTAATCGAAGACAAGCAATAGGCCAGGATGGAAATTCCGGGGCTGTTATCGATCTTGGATATCGATTCTTTCAGGTTAGGAGCATGAATACGGTCGTGACGATGCGCAGTGTTCCTGGCGAGGAAAGCGTCCTTCTCGCCGCCGATGAACGCGTTGCTATCCGGCATGCGGACCGCAAAATCCTCGTGTTTCTTATCGGAAGACATCGTGGCGAGATTGGGGAACGGATTGGTGAGAAATGCGCGACGACCGAAAGCGTACCCGAGGGTCTCTGTGTGTGCAGGCAAGGACGAGAGAAGGTGTTCACTTGTCCGAGATGGCGAGTAGAGCAGAGTAGCCTTTCTCGAACGCGGGAGGAAGACGACGATCGCGACTAGAGAATGAACGTTGTAGGGAAGAACTGAATTCGCCAGGCGTCAAGAAGCGGAGTCTAGACTGACTGTATGCGATGAGCACAACTCTCCAGGGAGACGCGTCGACGAAAGTTGCAAAGGTGAAGGAAATCCGTCCACGTAGAGATTGCACCGCCGAAACCCCTAATAGTGGCTTGTCTTGATTCGGCTTAGCGTCCAGTGCCTGGTATTCGAGACCCGTTGTACTTCTTACCATAGTAAGACACCGCACAGCAGCACGCATCTACGTACAGTATGTAGGATTTGATTCTTGTATTTAAGGACGTGGAGTCATCTCTACTCTATTCAGTTCTGCGATATGTAGGCAATTTTCTTCACTGACTAGGCGTGATATTGCCGCGTTTCTCTGTGCATACACCTACCTGAAGTGATACGCTATTAGACAGCGCTTCGGACACGGAGCGAGAGCGATACCTCAAGAGAAAGACGGGAAAGTGTCCTGATAAAAAGCAGCCATCTCGGACGCATCAACCCCATGGGGTTTCATCACTGCCGTCGTGGCGCCGGTGAGTCTCTATCAATCCATCAACGGGCTCCTGTGCCCAATCCCAACGCTGTTGTTCAAAGCGCTGCCCGCTCGCGTTCCTCGCAATCTGCATTGACAGTGACTTGGGCCGGCCTTTATACTCTTTCTGCAAGCTAGATGAGATGATATGCCAGGTCATCCTCGTTTCTCACTGGATAATCCAAGACCATGTTATATTGCTCTGATGGTCCGCTCCGCAGGGTCCGAACGTACTGGAGCTGCCCTTGCCCTCAGTCTCGCGCAGCAGCCTTTGTCCTGGCCTCCGTCCAAAGGAAAGGGAGCACCCATACAACACAGGTCTTGAAAGGACGGCTATCGATAAGGTTAAATGCAAGTGGGGCTGCTTGAAGGTTCGAAGCGCCATCATCTAAGGCATGATCGCTGTGATGGTGTCAGCTTGGCTAGCCGAATCGACCGTGTCCTCGTCCCTATCATCCCTCTCATCCCTGTCAGACCTGTCCGTCTTGTGGGCACCGCTGTTGTCAGGTGCAAGGGGGAAATTCAGATGTTTCCAATCTTCGAGCTCCTCGGTGACCGACCGTAGGCGATCGCGAATGCTCTCGATCGCATAGCTGCCAAGGAGCAGGCGCAGAGGGGGGTATGAACAATGCCCAAGCTGCCAAACTAGCTCAGCACATTTCACCACACTGGTAGGCTGGCGGTCACCCAACCAGCGGACCATCCTTTTGGCATGGAGGGCGGGCGAGGACTCATGGCCATACGTCTCGCTCGCCGGTTTGATGAGGAAATGGCCCCATGTCGGCAGTGGCCTTGTCTGTGAGCCCTTCTCGTCTCTACGCACTAAGCCGGGCTCGACAAGCGTGGCCTTGACATTGAAGGAGTCGACTTCATAGAGCATAGCCTCGATTAGGCCCTCGACAGCGTACTTAGTAGCGCAGTACGGTCCTAGGCCGGGCACGCCTAGTGCTCCGGACGTAGAACTGAATATAATGTAGCGGCCAGCGCTCTGTTGGCGAAAGTAGGGGAGACTGGCATGGATGATGTGCAACGTTCCCATGAAATTGGTCTCGAACTGATCCCGGACCTCGTGATCGTCCTGGTCCTCGCAGGCCCCAATAACGCCGTACCCGGAGCAGTTGACTACGATGTCGAGGCGGCCAAACCGGTCAAGAGCCCGCTCAAAAACACGAGCAACGGAATCTCGAGCGCGAACATCACAAAGCAGGCCCAAGCAGTGGTCGCTCTGCTCCATGGACTCCGGACTTGACTCGAATGTCCTCCCGACGGTAACAACCAGGTCCCCATGCGAGAGCGCACACTTAACAAGTGAGCGGCCTAGATGGCCGGTGCCTCCAAAGACCTGGTATTGATGGACTTTGTCAGCTGGAGATACAGATGATGAGATGCAGGAGCAGCAGCGGCGCCTGGCTTAGAGCTGCGGTAGCCACTCACCACCCATACCCTCTCTCTTGTTGGACCGTTAGGCTGGGGGGGATCGCAGCTTGACGGTAGCAGCAGCCTCGGCTTCCCAACGCTCTCTCCGGCGCTGGATGAGCCATCCCCGGCACTTCGGGTATCCATCGGGGCTCCTCGGCCACGGGAAAGATGGTTCCCTCTCACCGTTGCGCCCTTGAAAGTTATTTGTTGTCGTCTGAGTGGTCCAATACAGCGAGCGTTAGGGTCGCATGGGGGAGACGAAGCTTGTAGAGCGGTGATCGCACAGCAATCCGGTATACCTCCTGTCGACAACCTTGCGGGGTGGAATTAGCTAACCTCTTGCTTCCTGGGCTTCCTGACAAGTCTAATCGGAGCTCCGCGCCGTCCCCCGTGCCGCCGCATATAAACGTCAATACCGTCAGGGTCTCAATTGGTAAGCTTCCCATGCAACGTTCTATCGCGCGGCCGTGACGGAACCTCAAGTTCTACGAGCTCTTTCCCACCTGTCGTCACTCCTCATCTTGCATGGTATCACGTTTCGCTCTGTAACCGGATACATGCATCATGGTGGCTGTAATTTGGCTAATTTATTTAGTTATACGCATATGCGCACTGCTGTCCTTTGTTGACGTCACCCGTTTTCGTTCGCATGATGTAGATACCGGGGCGCATTCTGCATATCCACACATTCATTGGTACGGAACCAATGCGTGCCGCCAGATATGTCAGCGCTCTGTCCAGTCATATTGGTGCACGCACTATTACTACCTATTCTACCTGCCAGCCTGCCTACCTACCTGACCTGACTAAGTTACTGCACGTTCTGCACGGGGTATCCATCCCAGAGCACGCAAGGGCACGTTTTTAGCACGTTGGCCAATCAGCAGGCCACCTATTTTTATGTTTGGCGAGAATTCGGGAGGCAATCATTAGGGAAAGACAGCAATTACTTGTGACCGAGACTATCGTCAGGGTTGAAAAGTGCTCGAGTAGGTAATTAGGCTTGAGGCTCCGGCGTTGTCTGACGTGAGACTCTCGTGGGACGCTCTTATAAATGCCCAGTGCGACTGATCTCTAGAACCTAGCTATATATGAGACCTGCCTTACCTCTCCCTGCTTGCGATATTGAATCAAGTCATTGAGACAGACGAAATCCCGGAAATTCCTGCTCCTTTCCCATGACAATGAAGGCTTATCTTTATGATAACCAGCCGGTAAGACCCCCCATGGATCCTGCACTTGAGGGTATATTTGTTCTAAACCTGTGCTCGTAGGGCGACCAGCGCCTTCCCCACGACTCGGGCAAGGCAGTCGACGCCGAGGAGCTGAAGAAGCTTGGCGTTCTCTACTACCGCATCCCTGATGTCGAGGACGTCAACACTCTGGCCGCAGAGCGGGGCTATAGAAATCGCGACGAGATCACGGTGTCGCCGGAGAAGATGGGCGACGTCTACGAGTCCAAGGTGAAGATGTTCTTCGACGAACACCTGCACGAGGACGAGGAGATCAGGTACATTCGCGACGGCGCAGGCTATTTTGATGTACGAAACAAGGGCGACCAATGGGTCCGGATTCAGCTCGACAAGGTGCGAACTACTGCTTGCTTCATCGCTGGCCAGGGATACTGACAGACTGTCTGCCTCTCCGAATAGGACGATCTCATCATCCTTCCTCCGGGCATTTACCACCGTTTTACCACCGACGAGAGCAATGTAAGTGCAAAGAATCTACCACGATAACCCCCTTTCCGATAACCCCTGTACCGGAGTCAGACAGGGTCATTAACGCCATCTATAGTACATACAAGCTATGCGCCTCTTCAAGGACGAGCCCAAGTGGACGCCCCTGAACAGGAACGGCGATCTCGACTCCAACCCGCACCGGAAGGAGTATGTCTTGCAGTATCTCGGTTAACCTGGTCCGATGAATGAAGAGATGTTTTGTGCTCGAGGCGGTAGTTGAGAGTCGATCGTGATGCCAGACTCCTACGTAGCATCCAATATGCTTTTTTTTCCTCTGTGCCTTATGTTGTCATAGGTGCTGCGCCTAACAATCCCTTTTGTCTGCAAGACGTCGTCTCCAATGTTTGGGAAAGGGCAAATATTGCATTGTTCAGATCCATGACCGAGTCAAGATGTTGGCCGTAATATGTACCTGACGGTCTGTAGTCCGCGACCTCCCTGTGGCCCGCCAGTCCATCAATCATTGGTTTGATGGGCATTTTGGCTATATCTACTTGCTGAGTTCTCCGCGAGGCATGTTTTGTATCTCGCGCAAGATATTTGCCGTAAAGCCCACCCTCCTTTTTTTTGCTTTTACACTCGCCACACTTTCAAGAGCACGGAGAACTGCCACGACGTTTCGGTTTGGGCCATGGAGGCCGGATTGTCTCCAAGCCTGTATCACATCGATAAGTTGCGTACATTCATATTGTAATATGTCGATATAGAGACAGGAGATCCGGAGACTACTGGAAACGCGAGCTGCGGTTAGACTACCTATTTGGCCCAACTGGATTGGGTGACAGCCCGCTTTGATAGATCAATATGCTCTTTAGTTTCTACTAGCATGAACGTCGAACGGTTTGCTAGAGAGCGACCCATTTCGTGGATGGGCTGGGTCTGTCTTATTCATCGTATCTTGTGCATTTGCTCTGGGATAGTGCTTCGCCTCTACCATATCAACTGACCGTGGAACGTGAATGCCTACAAAAAAGTAGGTCCTGTCCCAGCAGTGGGCAGTCGTACTAGAGGTAGGAGTCCCGGGGGGATGCTTCTTAGCCAGCACGGTATTCACTGCCAGGGGCGATAGCTACGGACAGAGACGCGACCAGTTCAAGGTAGCATGACCGCAATGACAGGAGAAAGACAGACTGTGCAACCCTGACGCTGTTCAAATGTCCCGCATACTTGTTTTTCAAGACATATTCAGAGGCTTGAAGCCTCATGTATGCATCTACTAACACTGCATACCGAGTATAGGCACGAGATGAGTGCAATCTCCTGACCGGAATGGTATTGCCTATCTGAGAACGGGCTATTACCCTGAAAGCTTATGCCCTGGCAGATCGCCTGGCCTTCAGCGCGCTGTGCAATCCTTCCCAGACCAGACTGAAGTGAAGTGCAGCTCTGGCAGGCCAGCTGGGTACGAAGTGTAGAGCAGATGCCTAGATCGACACTAGTAGACGGCATCACTTGGCATGTCCGGCCTGAATGATGCAGCTCTACTACCGAGACATGCATACTCGACAGCTTGCAACAGGCTAATGCGTGGGCAACACGACGAGTACAGATCCTCATTAGCTTTGGGACATGAAGATCCAAACATTTAGACCGCCTAAGCATGTTCAAGACTAACCGAGACGCCATATAACTCTATAACCTTTAAGCAACTCATATGCGACGTTCCCTCATGTGCCACCGGCTCTTGGGCCATGTTCACCCTAACGCCGTAAATGCTAGTGAAATGACTGAAAGCGTGACCTTTACCGCACGTCAGGGGGGGCCACTTCCGCACCAGCAACGGCAATCTCATGGTTGATCCCGTCCGCTGTCTCGTCTCTCGGCCGTCCCTCGAGAAGTCGTCGCCACCATATCGGAGGGTCGAGCGGGCGTGACCCGTTGTGGAGTGGGGGATAGACGTCGGTGAAGAAGTACCAGATATGCCCAATAACAACTCCCATGATTTCGTCTTTCGGGACCGTTCCGTGCAGCACGAGGCTGAAGCCCATCAATACCCATGGCAGATACGGCGCAGTAAACACGAGCAAGCCAAGGAAGCTCAGTCTTGTGTCAGGGTTGCGGCGCGACCAAATATACACCAGGGTCGAGGAGAGAGGGTGGCCGAGAAAGGGCATCGACACGAGGGGTGAGAGGCAGATCAAGCTTGTCATGGCATATAAGAGAAGCCATGAGAAGTGTGCTGGGGACCGACCAGACGATTCCTCCAGCAAGCGCGAGTACCGCTGTAGGAAATAAACGTGGAAGAGGAGGTCGAGTGAGAACGGCCCGAAGTATAAGAAGGTGGTAAGGAGGCGCCAGTACTGTCAAACAGCCCCGTCGGTTAGTGACAGATTAAGCAGTAAGGGAGTTACAAGACTGAACGCTGAAGGCTTGTCTTACCTGGCCATTGTGGAAGACGGAGCGGAAGCTGTAGAACAGCTGGAATGGATTAACCATCTGGCACTGTACCAACGCGCTTGTGAGCACTGTCGCAGTTGTCCACCACCGCGTGCAGATTGGCATCTCCCAGAACCATTCCTCAAGCGGGAACCGGGCGCCTTGTCCTAGCATTTGGTCCATTACGCGACTCGATGTGCCTGCTTCGCGAACAACGTTGCTGAGGTGTTGGTGGGTTATTCGTAAATCTGTGCTCCCTGTATCTATCGATTTTGATGGTGGAAGGCGGGGAAGCAGTTCGTTGTGGAATAACCGGCTCGATGATCCGCTGGTAGGAGCCCTGGCCAATATGCTGAGGTCACAGGGCTGGAGAGAAAGGCGACGTTGAAGTCAATGTGGCCTCAAATCATGGGTCAAAAGGTAAGCCCCAGCGTACCGAACACTCACTCCGCGACCGCTGTGGTGCGTAGTGCGAGAACCCGGAGGTCTGACTACTGACTAAGCTAGGTAGGTACAGTGCCTTAGGGCACCTGACTTTAGCAAGTGAAGTGGCTGGTGCCGGATACCAGCCACCCAAATTCAATTAAGAAATAGAAGAATAAAGCACGATCGCCGGACGCGTCGAATGCGCGTCACTTTCATTGATCGAGTTCGAGGGACCTGGACTTGCCTTTTCCTGTAATTGTGTGTGTGCCTCCCAGCCACCTCTGTTTCCCACCACCGGCTCGGTCAATCAGCCTCACCTCCCTCTCGTTTCTGAGAAAACAATTCGAAGTCCATGCTAAGAACAAACTGCCAGCTCGCATTTCACCGGCGGCCCTCGTTTCGATTGCGCGCAGCTCTACCATCAAGGGGCGAACATTTCATCACGGTGCAATTGTCGGTCGCACACCCGCGCGATAGCAAGCAGATCAAGCATGGCCGGCCGACGGTCGAATGGCTCAACACCGAGGAGGGGAGGCAAGACTGGGCGCAAGTCAGTCGCCGCTAGCAGGACAGCAAGAACAAGCAATGTACAGCGTATGATGCGCTCCTACTCCCCTCGACTAACGGCGTCGGCTGATGTTTCGCACAGCTGGCGACCCAGTACCGCAAAGGGCAAAGAGGAGATACCGCCCCGGCACCGTCGCATTGAGGGAAATCCGGAGATACCAGAATAGCACCGATCTGCTACTCTTAAAGCTCCCTTTCGCAAGATTGGTATGTCCTGACCTCCCTGCCTCGACTTTCCCGGGCCGTGCTGCACCCAAATTTCATAAGCTGTCGCTTACACGGAGTATTGTCTACCAGGTTCGCGAGATAGCGATGACAATGCGACCGAGAGACGAGGAGATGCGGTGGCAGTCACAAGCGATACAGGCGCTGCAGGAAGCTGCCGAAGCGTTCCTTGTCCATCTCTTTGAAGATACAAACCTTTGCGCTATACATGCTAAAAGAGTCACCATCATGCAGAAGGACATCCAGTTGGCCAGGCGAATACGTGGCGTCTGGGGAGGAGCGGGTTGGATATGACCTTTCTGTGTCCATCAGAACCTCAGGGATGTCTCAATGGAGTCCCCCGCTTCTTGCATTGAGGTGATGATGTTTCGGTTCTCTATACAGATGTGGGCCGGCCAGCTTGGGCTGAGGACGGTGGCGGCGTTTTGGTCCTTTGGTTTTCGGGACGGGGAAGCGGGGATCTACGGACTCCTTCGTGTGCTCTCTGGCGTTTACAGGCAATTATTTGGCGTTATCCATGGGAGAACTGTTCGCTCAGGCTGTGGGAGTGGTCTCGCCGGAGGTTCACAAAGAGACCTCATGCGGATCCCGAGATCGCGTTCCTCGGCGGTCTGTTCGCCTAAATCTTAGGCGTAGTTAGGCATGTTATGATCCGGGCAAATACTACTCGCTTCCACTCGCCATACACAACTTTGACGGCTCAGTGGCTCGGCCTCCTCGCCCGCTCCAAGTGCCGGCTGTCGCCGCATTCAAAATCCCGAGTCCAAGAAAGCACGGAGTCGGCTCTTGAAGACGCCAGCAGGGACGAGCTTATGCTTCGCGATGCGGAGAGACATACAATGGCCATGATGAGCAAATTTCGGAGGATGTCTCCAACCTCGCGGGGGATACGGCAATCGTGCTTCGGACGCCTAGGCTACACACCAAGCAGTCATGACGAGTTCGAGGGAGGAGCATCACGTGGGTTGAGGTTTGCCGGTCCAGAAGGTTTCCGAGTATCTTTGTCTCTAAACTTGCCCTCCGCGCCATCGTCGTCCCTGTCCTGCTGTGGTGCGATCCGCTGCAGCTGTCCATTTTCTGTCAGGTTTCCACCGTTTTCTTCGTCACCTCCGACCTACTGATTTTGGTGGCACGGGGCGACAAGCCCCCTCGGCCCGGAGGCGTTGGCGTTAGGTTGATGTGGTCAGTGAAACCCATCCATACCATCACGCGTGAGAGGCATCCTTCCTAGCTAGAGTCTGTCCTCTAAAGGACGCCGGCGAGACGCTAGCCCTCACCCGCAAAACGGTCCGCAGTCTGAGTCGGACGACACCTATTTATTATCTGCCCCAATGACAGTGCAGGGCTTGTGATGACGGTAAGCTCTTCAGAGAAAGAGAAACGGACAGAGCTGAGTGACGGAAGCAGCATGTCGGTCATATCAGGAGTGGTCTAGCGGTCTGGTTCCATGGGGCCATTCCTTTGGCCGGCGAGCCTTGCCTCTCTCGTAGGGGTAGACGCCGGAACACTGGATGTGTCCCATAAAAGTCCAATTATCCTCCTGTGTGTTTGCGCGAGGAGCCGGCCAAGGGAGACGTTGAAACGCGGTCACGGCAGATTCCAAGCAGTCGTCCCTGCTAAAAGATTTATTAGCATACTCATCAAGGTCTCTTCCAATCGAAGGCTTCATGTGAAGATGTAGAAAGATAGATGGATATTATGCTGTTTCCTGTCTGAAATATCAGCTCGGAGCATTCGCTCACGGAGCACCTGGTAGACCCGAACAACGCAAACCCACGCCATGCCAACCAGAGGAGATGCGATAGGCAGCTGCAGGGCCGCCACTTCCTAAACGCCGCTAGCCGAACGCAATGGATATCTGCAACGTGGGCGCCGAAGGAGGAGGGAGCGAGTGATGCAATGCGGCTCAGAAGGCCCCTAAATGGAGAAAAGGAGGGCAAAGGAGAAAAGGGGGGGCTAATAAAAAGAGGGATCATTGCCTGTCATCTTGTCGTATCGCCTCAGTCTGGCCCATACGATGTGGGCTGGGTAATAGTCGAGTAGCCGTGAAACGTGTTCCCCTCGGCAACCCACTTTCGTTCGATCTGATAGCCATGAGTACCATTCAATTCCTTTTTTCACGTTTGGGACGATCCGTCCTTCTCATCGCTTGGGCTCTCGCGTCCGTCCCCGTCGCGTCGGGCATATGCTTCTCTGAGCTTCCCCATGTTCACGAGGAGGTCGTCTCTCTCTCTTTCTAGCGCGTCCCGTTCCCGCTCCAGAGACTGGATATGCCGCCGCGCCAGGTCTAGCACCTCGGCCTTGCTTACGCGCTTTTCGCCAAAATCAAAGCTCTGCATACCTGAACCGTCAGCAGCCCCTGAGCTCGGCGCACGCATTGGATCCGGCAAGGCGTCGAGGAGGCTCTCGAACTGCGCGTTCAGGCGGTTGCGGTACTGTTTCTCAACGAGATTGTGAGAGTTGCGGGACTTCCGCTCGTCTGCAGTCTCGCTGGGTCGATGGACCGTGTTCTTAGATGTGCGAGATGCGGAGCGCAGCTTGCTGAGTGGCTTTTGCTTGGTAAGGCTAGCACCGGAGGGACCCGGCGCCGTCGTTATGTGTGATGCGATATCCATCTGAGCCTGTACCTGACCACTCGCCAGTGATGGCGAGGTCCTCGTCCGCTTGCTGCCAGGGTTGCCGTAGCTGTGGGTGCTCCCTGTATCGGCCTCGGGCCCCGAGAATTCCCCGTCCTGGCTTTCGCTCAGCGACCGATGGGGATGCGGGACATGCGCGAATGTCCCCGGGAACGACCTGCTCAGGCTGCCACCACTGTCGAGCGGAGGTTCTGCACCGTCGATGCTGCTTCCTGGCCCCCACGGATAAGGATGGTCGAAGTGCGGTGAGGCATTCTGCAGGTGCGCTGGTGCTATATATTCAGGAAAGGACGGCTCAGGCGGCGCGCCCTGGCTGTATGATCCCTCGAAAAGGCCGGCGCTCGAATGTCCAGAGATGACTGAGGAAGCATCGCTGCCGTAGAGTGAGTTGCCGCTAGGCGAGTGCCAGTCGGCGCCGGCCTGGAAGACGAGCGTGCTGGGATCGGATGAGGATAGGACCGCGTAGGGCGCGGATGGCGGGTAAGCGGCGGTGGTGACGGTCAGCGGTGGTGGGCCAACGGAGGGTACCAACGTCCGTGTGCCGGCGCGCGCAGAGGAGATGGCGGACGGGTACGAGTATGCCGGAGGCGCCGGAGGGTGCCGACGGCCGGGGTTGGACCCGGTGTTGGGCCCTGTGATAGTGGGACGATTGGCGGCTAAGGTGGCGTGCTGCGGGCCGTCCAGAGGATCCAGAACATCGGGACGGAATTGGGGTGATGACGGCGTCCCGGCAATCACCTGCTCAGCGGTAACCTGTTAGTTTTCGGCCGACAGAGCCACATTATCGCCACGCCAGAATGACAAAGAACCCGCATGAATGGTCCAAAGCAAAAACAATGGGGATCGAGAAGCGGAGGCGGAAAATCGAAAGAGGGAAGGGGGAAAAAAAAAGGGTGCTGGAAAGGGGGAAGAACAAAGAGAAAGAAAAAAAAGAAGAGGGAGGACCCCCGCAAGAAACGAGCATGCCACCTTCTGCGCCCTGAACGCCCGCCGAAGTGCCTCTGGCTAAGCACCCGGCCGCGGCAGCGCGAAACGGCCTCCCAAAACTTCCAGCTCGCGCCTTCTCGGTGCGGCTGAGTCTGGACCTGACCCATTACCTACACATGACGTGATAAAGCAGTCATAAGACTGTCATCGTTTTGCCGACTGCAGGAAGGGGATCCAGATCCCGGGGTCCCGAACCCCCGGATCTCAACATCGCTGGTGTGACCGGGACCCACTGGGGCCCGTCCTCCGGACAGATCTGGACGATCTCACACGCAACGTGGCCAGGCCGCCCGCGGCAGCCATCAACATCTGACTTTGACTAAAGCCGGGCTGTGCGGGTGGACTTCTCCTTCGCACCGCCCGCAGAAACTTCCGCAACGTTTCCCATACCCAGCACTCGCCAGGGACGCTGAGCCTGGCCGCTCCGGCTCATCCCACGCCCAGCGCAAGCGCACTGGCGGCAGTCCAAGTGGACTTCTGTGGCTTGATGGAGGCTTCCAAAAGCAAGCCCTGTCTCGGGCGAGAAACCGACTCGGGACGAGAAAAGCAGAGATGGGGTTGTATGCGTACCTCCACGTCGTCTGCCGCATAGCTGAAGTACCGGTCTTCTTCTCCTTCGTGAGCCATGGGCGAGGCGAGCAGGAATGGCTCCGAGTGTGCCAATGGCGAATCAGGGCAGTGCCTTGGTCGTCGTCGTCGTCGTCCGAACTGTGTGGGCTAGGTGGCTCCCAAGGGTCTCGTCCCGCTTGTCGCTATATACCCCAGTTGGACGCGCCCAATCCCGAAGCAAGGCTATCGAGCCGGCGTGTCTCTGCGGCAGCCAAGAGAACAGAATTTTTGGATCCTCTGCCCCGTCGCTGCTGCTCCGGGCTCCGAGGCTTGGGTACGGTGTCCGTCTCGACCGTACGATCACCTCTAAGGCCCCTGTGAGCAGTCAGCTGCCGGTGGTTGATGGGGAGTGGGCCTTTCTTGATGGCAGCCTGTCGAGCCCTTGGCGATCACCCAATTTTAAGGTCTGCTTCGTCGCAAGGTCGAAAGGGCCCTTCAAGAGGCCCTTAAGTGACGGCGTGTCTCCTGCTGCCGCAAGCCTGGAAGGCAGGGTACGTCACGAACAGATGTCTCTCAAGGGTCGCGTCACCCCACAACCGGTGGCCTAGGCCATCTCGTGTCAGAAAGGCCAGCCTCATCTGCCGACTCAACCCGTGAACACTCACCTGTGTTGAGTCTACGACCAAGCGTTGTGGGTCGCTGCTTCTTCTCATGTGGTCCTCACTGCTCGTCCCTGGCGTCATGTGCCCATCCAGCCGTCCAATACTTCTTAAGTAAGGCTGGAGTTGAGCTTCCACTGTCGACCTATGTTTGCGCCTTTCTCCTTGCCGTGGGGTGACAGTGTGCTTCGCGTTTTCTTTCCGAATACCGTCCAGGTCGGATGGCACTATCAAGTCTTTGAGATGGGGGGGGGCGTGCCGCGTTATAGGGCTTTTATGCTGGGTCGGTGCCGGCACCGGACTCGGGCCCGGCCTCCTTCCCCTACTGTGTTAAGGCTGGCTGCCCTTGCTTTGTACACATTTAGTTGGCTGAAGACATTAATCACTGCATGCACGTGCCTAGACAGACGCCGGACGCTGTCGGGTGAACGGGGCTGAGTGCCAAAAGGCCTTTCGGATCTAGGTGGGACCCCCCTGAGCTCCCGAGACAACCGCGATCTGTCTTCCCATTGCTTGCTGCTTGCTAGGGAGCCCCGTAGATCTGTGGTTAGGCTTGGAAGCGGCAAGATACTTGGCTCTCCGCGCATCAAGAGGGGACTAGGCTGCAGGCCAGGGGGGCGAGTAAGAGCACGCGCTTTTGGTGTAGCCAAAAGCCAGGTTGCACTACAAACGCACCTCCATGCGAGTTGGATCCGCCCATTCCTGCATCGATCCCTGGGTGATAGTCTCTTGACTCGCAATGCCATGGCCTCTATGTCCACTGGTATGCACTGCTCGTCCTCGGTTACTGGCCTGCGGATTGTGCGGTCTGCGGTCTTCGGGATCGTAGGAACGTTCTTTGACAAACGGCGCCACTACCTCGGCTTCAGAGGCATCCCTGGGCTAACTATCGCGTCTTGAAATTAATCTGTGCCTCTCGCGCGCACCGAATCTTCCCTGCGGGCCTACTAACTAGACCACGGAGAGGGGCCTTGTCACGGAACAACAGACATTTGATGCACCTTCTAGCAACTGCTGTGCGTAAGGTCCAACATCTAGTATGTCCGAATAACGCATCTCGTGCATCTATCTGGGTTCCTTTACTTCAGCCCTGTCTCACTATCACCCTGGCAAAGGACCGAGCACGGCACCGTTGTTCGTTCATGCCTCACAGACTTCTGGCAGACCTCGCAAATCAGACCCCGAGGTACACCGCCAACATAGACTGTCGAATGTAGGCCGAGCAGACTCCGCTTTGGCGCATCCTGGCGTACATGGTGTG
This sequence comes from Pleurostoma richardsiae, assembly GCA_030052745.1. Classification (NCBI taxonomy): domain Eukaryota; kingdom Fungi; phylum Ascomycota; class Sordariomycetes; order Calosphaeriales; family Pleurostomataceae; genus Pleurostoma; species Pleurostoma richardsiae. Next base: position 830,328 of record JANBVO010000007.1, read on the forward strand.
CTGCCTCTTTGATATGTCGGCTCTTGCCGGCAGCAACTTCGTTGGACTGGTATCGGGACACCCTGGCTTCGAGAGCCATGTCCAAACGAACAATGGACCCTATGCCATCACCGCGATTGGCGCCGTCCCGAAAACCCCCATGTCTTGGAGTGGCGTAGTAACTACCATGGTTCTTGTTCTCTCGCTGAGTGGCAGACTTTCAGTTGCCGGAGAGCAAACTGAAGATATCATTCACAGTTGGAAGTGGCCGGATCCGAGCATACAGAGCGAGCCATCAACGGGAGATAGGATTACGGAAAACCTGCAACTTCTGGGTGTCACCTCGTCTAGCGTTGCCTCACACTGAACGAGAAAGCCACCAAGATGACAGCATTCCAAGGCCTTCGATACGAGTAACTATGGGAGCCGGGGCTAAAGAACCTGCTGGCAAGAATATTGGAGCGAGACTAATAATCTGGATGATCTTGAACACAGTACTGGAACAGATTCAGTAAAATCGCTTCTGGGGTCTCGGAGATGATTCTAGTATCGTGATTAAGGAGTCATCGCCACAGTAGCGTGACTCCACGAGGAAAGCTCTCCTTTCAGACAAGGGTCTTACTTGTCGAGTTTGCAAGCCGACAAGGCTGGCACGAAGTCGCGCGGCAAGGGAAGCTGCTCTGTATTTGCCCCTTCGCGAGGCTCGGCGCGGACTTGAAGCTATTCACCCCTCCGCCTGCGGACCCCGGCTCGCCCGGTCATTCTTTGGTGGCAACCGCCATCGGTTCGGGGGTTCGTCAAGGTTGCTCGGGCATCACGGGATTCAAACCCGCCTCTGGAAATCTAGAACACTGAGACTGTTACGCCGACGGCCCGTTTCGCAGTCAGATGGACGCATTATCTGGTGCGACGGGCAGGAGTCATGGGCGTTGCAGAGCTGCCTGCTCGCGACCATCACTCCCCCGGTGGCCACGCCAACGCGCGCCGGGGAGTCCACACCCTGGAGACAACGGCGGGTATCTCGATCCTGATCAACTTAGCCGTTGTGCCGAACGCCACCTCTCCGTCGTTCTTAGGGTTCGTGAACCCCGAACCCATTCATTGTCCAGCGCTCCTAGCTGGGGAACCGCTTTCCGGGCTCGCGTGTCGGAAAAGGCGGTTGGTACAAGAAAGATGCTGTCATTCTCACTCTGGACCGACGTATGCCATCTCCTTCTGTGACAATGCGCATCTATGCTCTTTGCTGGTGGTAGATAAACCAGTCTTCCCCTGGTCTCGTATCCTTCAAACTTGACCGCTGCAAATGAATGGCCGAGTGCCTTCTTTCTCGTTGCTTTCCCCGGCTACTGGTCGTTAAGTCCGCAATGCTATCTTCGACTTGCGAGATTTCCTCCCAAGGGATCGTGTTCCCCGGCGACATGCGCTATTCGCTTCCTTTGTCCTGACTTGGTTGGTACTATGACAGCTTGAGCTGTCGATGAGACATCCTCTCTGCCCACGCAGGACGATGGGTTACCACTAGGTCCGATGGGGGGCGCAAGTTCAAGAACTGGTATGGGCGCCTCCTGACGGACATGGCTCCCGTATATCAACTGCTTTTCATAACATACCGCAGAAGACGACACAACAGGTTAACTAGCTGCCCGTCTCCTCGGTCGAGTCTTGCCTTCCACGGTCGAGCCCGCTTCCCAACCATGATCTGCACTCGAGTCGAAATAAGCCAAATGAGGCCCGACCACTTCACAGACAAGACAACGCCCAGACCTCCGAACTGATTCCGCGCGACCCGTCACGGCAAACCTCATGCCACAGGCATCGATAGTACGTTCCATGGGCAAGACCCGCCCCATGCCTTCCTTACGTTTTCAGATGCCCAGTCGGACATGTGCTATCGTCTCTTGATGATGTCCGCAAATATGAAGACATAGTCGAGTCGGACACGAAAAGTCGGTCTTGCTGCACCGCTCGAGCTCGAGGGGCAGCTTTTGGTACTGGTTAGGATGTACTGGAAACGTAAATCGATACCACGAACACCCAAGAAGCGTCAACCCGAACAATAGCCAACCGAAAAACGACTCGCCCTCGTATTTATCCCTCCCTGGCCTGCCTTCATACAGGCACATCTTCGACTTTGCGCCGGGAGATGCCGAAGAATGCCCTAGCCTTCTGGCAGAAGTGCTTCTTGAAGAATGTGCGATGCCAGCCTAACGGAAAGAAAAGATCTGAAAAGACCTGTTGACTGTGTGATGGCCATGATGTACCTCTCTCCGAATACACCGGTAGACGACAGCAAGGCCGTTTTATCGTCGTAGCTTTTCAGGCAGCGCTGTCCAGCCAGTACCTGCCGAGTCCCTTACCCCGTTTCTACAGTTTCCTTTCTCCCTTCCTCGCTCGACGCATGATGATTGAACGCCTGTGTTAATCATCGTACTGCCATCCATCCCTTTCCACCCTCGAAGCTTGAGGGTTTTGTGGCCTAATACAACCGTGAACTGTCTATATTTCTAGAGTATTGCCTACACGCAAGGTCTACTGACTTGGCCGAGCAGTCTTCGAGCTACCGTATTCCCGACCTCCGTCGCTGGCATGACCTCTCGGAGCACCGTCTCTGCTTCTGTAGACCTAGCAGAGCTGTGGCTTCCCTTTCTTACGACGTCCTCGCATCTGGCATTGCAAAAGTCGAGCCTCTGGTTGACGGCGTGCCACAACCGAGAGTTTCCTTCCAAGTTTCCTGTCCGGCTTCCTAGTATTCACTGGGAATGCCAGCAGGGAATAATCTTCGCCTAATGGCGCTCTGATCGGGTGGCTGGCCAAGGCTGAGGCTCTCTGTCAACGTTTTCCCGTTCCTCCTGTCCCCGCGGTTGAGTATCCTCTAATCGACACCGCTCTCTGTTTGCTAATGTCTCTTACCCTTCTTACTTGTACTGTACTTGGGATGGGTTTTCCCTGTCCCCTCACCCGGCCAGGTAGAAGGCATCTGAAAGGAAGAGAACAGTAACGCGTGCCGGATGGTATTTGCACCTGCTGCGCGGCTAACCAGCACAGCAACCATGCAATGAAAACAGCTGAGAGGAGAAGGCAGAAGTACAGAGAGATGATCCACCTTTGACTCGCGCAAGCTGCCAGGCAAGCCGATACCCACGGTCCAAGGCAATAGCACCCCCTATTGGCCTCGGTAGGAACATTTCTGATATCTCTGGTCACTCAGTGCTATCACTTGGCAAAGAGGAGGACAATATGGTATAGGCCATCTATTTGGGAAGGTCTCTGCTACACCGCAGTGAGCAGCGAGTATTTCCCTACAAACGAATATATACAAGATTATGCGCGGCTCGACAAAGGTTCATTCCTCATACCGCAAGAAAAGGCATCAAACACTCATGAAGGTCCTCTGCCGAACGATTGGTCTCCCGCGCAGCATCTCTGAGCTTTTGACAATCCCTGAGTCTCCCGGATCCTCTGCACTATCCCGGCGACTGCATGCCACTCACACACTACTATAGACATAATACCGACCCGGAAATAATAAGACATGTCTCTACTTCCACTCTGGGAGGATGTGTGACAAGGAAATATGCCCAGGTGCAGGCGTAGTGGTCGCCTGCGTCGATCACGGAAACGACATTCGTCTATAGGTGGACCACCCGGCCCGTCGTGCTTTTGTTCCGCGCTGTAAAATGGAAGAGAAATCCATGCCCCGGGGAAGGAGTGTCTTGGCAACATGTCTTTTTTAGACAAAGGAAACATTTTCCGATGCATCGTCCTAAACGTCCATGTCGCTCGCTGAAATACAAGAAAAGAAAGGTAAAGGTGGCCCCCCGTCACGGTGGACCGCCGGGCCAACAGGCTGCGAAAGCATTGCTCACTCATATACGGCTGCCGGTCATGCTGATGCTCGGGAACATGGCATATTGGCCCGCAGGTGGTGGAGTGCTCAGGCTCGTGGTTCGGGCACGTGCTCGGCGAGAGTGGATAGGCTCCTTTCTCCTCCCGGCAGACAAGTCCTCACTGCCCTTTTTCACCAGGTTGGAGTCGCTCCCCCGGCCGAAGGAGCGGCTGAGCGGCTTCTCGAGGCCCCTGTCCGCCTCAAGTACCACCGGCATCGGCTCCTTGCTGGTGGGACGGCTGTGGATGGGGCCTGCAAAATCGGCGTCGATGGAGCTTTGCTCCTGCTTCAAACTGAAATCGTCCATGTGCAGCGATGCGGTGCTCACCGTCAGCCCAGTATAATCGGTTGATGTAGATGCCGCCGAGATGTGCCGCTCCGATGCAGACTGGGCGGAGTCCTTGCTTTCCATGGTAGACGCGCTCGACCGAGATTGGACGAGCAAGGTCGAGGTATCTGCAGCAACCGTAGGTTCTTCGTACCGTGCATAGTGCGCGAAGTCGTCACGACCAGCAAAGCCATCTGCCTGGCGGGCCAGTAACTCTTGATGATAGTCGCCGGGGATAAGTAGGGACGGCGAGAGGTCAAAGCCATGTGACTCCCGGAAGCTGGAGGCATGGGAAGCCGTTCGAATGTGCAGGTATCGTTGTTGCCGGGGGGGTGGCTCTTTCCGTGAGAAATTTGACCTTGCCGGCAAGACTGTCGCCGTGGGCGTCGGGGCCTCGTGGACGGTTGTCGTTGACACTTGGCTGGCAGGGCTCAGGGCTGGCATGTCAAATTGCCCAGGAGCAAGCATGGCCGATGGCGCGTCACTGTAGCCGCGGCGGTGATCGGTCTGGAGCCCGACAGTGCCGGCACTTCCATCTTCTCTCATCAGATCAATCGATGGGCGGTCCCAAGCGTAGTCGCAGTCGGCTTCAGCTTGATGCTCGTAGCAGTAGTCGATGACTTCCTCCCAGCTATCTCGCGGCAAGACGTCTGTGCCGCCGCCATCTTGCAGAGGCCCTTGCTGCAAGGCTCTTTGTGTCGCATACATGTCGAGGCGCCCCAGCGTGACGGATTCTCCGCTTGGCGGCCGGCGAGTGATCGACTGGGACTGCGACATCTGCCGGAGAAGAGGAACCGATTGGCTTCCCCTCAGAGACGAGTTAGTGCTTCGGACGCTAGCCCGCGACTGGCGAGTCAGCACGTTGTTTTCTTCCTCTTCCGGGACGTCGGGAAGAGCTGTTTCGAAGCTGTGGTTCAGGGGACCCGTAAATGGCCAGTTAGAATTTTCTGGTGGGCTGGTAAGCGCAGGCGAGAAACGCTGTTCATCGAAGAATGATCCCTGAAATTGCACCTGGGAGACCGCGGGACGGTCTGCAGTTTCCTGTGAGGGAGAGAACGGGTTTGGACGACGATAACCGCCGCTCGTTAGCGGTCGGTCTAGGCTGGTGGCTGCCAGCCGGTCGAAACCGTCGTATAAAGTAGAAGTCCGACTCGACATCCGCGGGGGAGGGACCGGAGGTACAAAAGATGGCTCAAGTGGCGATCTCGGTGGTCTTGGAGGTGCACCTCGCAACTGCTCCTGGGACCGCGTGTTCCGCACGAGTCGTTGAGAGGAGCTAGGAGACATCGGATAATGGCCGCTGACAGCGTCGAACTGGGGCTCAGAATGGGGCGAAAGCGTGAGCCCGTCTTCATCTAAAGGAAGCGCTTCCGACGAGAAGTCTGCAAAGTGCAAACCACTTGCATGGAATCCCCTTGAGGGATCTATTGCTGGCGACCGAGAAGCTCCCAACGCGGTCAAGTCTGATTGGATCGATGGCCGGTCTGTTCGCTGTAGGCTGGCTATTTGATCTTTCGGGGCATGAGTCACATGCTGAAAATTGTACGGTCCAGATATCTGAAGGCGCGCTCGAGTAGAGGAATCCTCTCCCGGACCTTCAGACTTCATAGTCCTTCGGCGACTGAAGATGCCAGGAATAAATTCTCTGGTCGACGAGGCCGGCGGTGGCACACCAGCCGCCTCGGGTGGGATATCAACCGAGTACAAGGAGCTTGCCGATGAGCTCTGGGCGCTGCTCTCCCGTTTTAACTTGGCTCGCCGGTTGAAAATAGTTTTGCCGAAGATCTGCACACTCTCCGGTCGCTCGCGAGACGGCATGCTGCTTGACGTTGACCTGTTCGATGATTTCCTGGACAGAGTAATGTTCTCGATGGCTTGTTCCCAGGAAGGCCGGTCGCCAGATGCGAGGGACCGCAAGGACGAGGAACCAGAGGATGTTGTCTGGTGGCTGTGATGTCTGTCAACAGCAGAAACGCTCTTCATCTGCTTGCTCAGGGCTCTGATTCTCTCCGGCGACGGCGGCCCCTCGACCGCCGGCTCCAGCAGTTCAGCCAAGCTGGCGCTGAGTTGCGATGGTGCATTGGAGTTCTGATGGTCGTTTGCTACTTGTGACGATGGGTCAGGCGACGACGCAGCATCCTTCTTCGACTTCCGTGTCACTCGGTTGCCCGAGTACGCGGGTACTGGTGGTTGGGCATACGCTACCCACATCTTGTTTTCAGTGGACTGGCTGGAAGGCGAGCTGTTAACGCCGGTTGTAACCCAGCCCTTCTTTCCTCCCGCTCCTCTATCGTCTTTCCAGGGGTTGACGAGCCGCGTCTAGTGAATTGTGCCGCCGATGTTGCACCCCTTGATGGCGGGCAGTGGGTCGTGGGGAGTGAGGACGAAGCCAAGGGCGGTATTGCCTGGTGTTCCTGTGCAGAATCCCAGGATAACGCAGGACGGAGGCTCAGGCGGAAACGTCACCAGCCAATATACTGCGCATCCGCTGCTGGGACCTCCCGAGGTTCAGGCAGAGAGGAAGCCGGCGCAGGGCCGCTGGTGGATTGATCCCGGAGAGTTGGCTTTGACGTGAAAAGCATGCAGAAGGCAATTGCTCGCGAGTTGCAAAGGACGCAGTCCAAGACTGAGTACCAGAAAAGCACCTCGATACGCCAAAGACTGAGGTATACGGGGTACAACTCGAACATGCGAGTGACGGGCCTTATAGACTGGACTTGGGACCTCGAGTGACGCTTTCCTGGTGTTGAAGCGAGGGCACTGGCTGGCTGGAGACAGTTGGAAGAATTGCAAACAATCTTTTCAAGGTTGGTACTCTTGGTGTGCTTAATATAAATCGCGCTTGTCCGGTTCATATGCTGGCTGAATGTGATGTGCAGAAGCGAGGTACAGCTTGCAGAGTCCTAACCAGTTTTTGCGTGCTTAAGAGGGGAAGAAACAGCCAACAGTGACTAAATCTGGCGAGCTGCGTACAACTGCGGCTGAAACGATGCGGACGTTCAGTGACGCAGGCGGTGGAAGTTTTTGCAATGCTGCTATCAACACGCGGTCCTGTACTCTGCCTCGACGGGGAGCGATAGTCTCAAAAGCAGCAGTGGGGACGCCGCAAGAGACGAGGATGCCGCTCTAAGAAAGGAAGAGGAAGAGGCTTCCAGGGCTTTGCACAACTCTCAGGTACTGTGCAATGACGGAATCACGGCGTGTCGAGCGGCGTCCAGTCTCGAGGAACAAGTCGGCCTATAACCACGAACGTCCAAATGAAGCTTTTTAGACAAGTGCAAGCGATATGGAGACAACAAGAGACAGCCAAGTTTTAACAGTGCCTGGCGATATCGGTCTCTCGGTAGCGGTGCTGGAGGTGAAGCCGAACGTCTGTTCTCGAGTTTCGACGATGCTGGATGGCCTCTCGGTTCACGACATTCATGGGTCGTAACGGGGTACGGCGGCGTGCTTCGCGGTCCACCATGGGCTGGACGAGACTGTTTTCTGGCGGGCAGTCGTGTCTAGATGAGCCGATGAGCCGACGAGACGGGGTCCCACGCGCCACCTCCGTGCGTCTATTCGCACACTTTCACGGATCCCGTTGCAGAGTTGCTGACCTGTCGTCGCAGGAACGAGGAATAAGGACGGGTGGGAGAGCAAGCCGAAAGAAAAAGGACCCCTTATGTTACCTGCGTGTGTGGGTCTCGAAGGATTATGGGCAAAAGACAGGCCGATGTGGAGTGAGAGTGATGCACCAGGGAAGCTCGCGGGAGGTGGTGGGCGGCGCGGGAGGCTTGCTAACCCTTCCAGCTTCGTAGAACTGAGAAGCAACACAGAGGCAGACTCCAGGGGTGCTGTACACTAGTGCAGACGCGCCCCAGAGGCTGGCGGGCACGGGCAGGGACAGGGGCAAGGTAAGGGTTAGTTGTGTGCAGGGCCTGGGGAGTACCTGAGAGTGATGAATTGCCGCTTACATACATAACTGCTCATGCTGCTCTGCAGAACGCCGTTACGGAGTGAAGAACGGAAGACCCTCACTCACTGCAAGGCCAAGGGGGGGTTGTTCCACCGGCATGCTGATTTTTCGCACCGCCAAGGCACGCATAGCGGATAACACGCGTGCCTCATATGCCCTCATCAGGAGAACGTCGAAGGGGTATTGTTGTCATGTGATTCGTGAGATTCTGGTTACATAGTAGCAACCACGTCCCCGCCTGTGTTGTGTACCGGAAATGTGACTGTAGGTATGTAGTGGTTTGTTGGAAAACGCGAGAGTTAACGCTGGACACATGGATGCACGTCTCGTCGCGCCATCGGGGAGCACCCGGCGACGGCACTGAGCCGTTTGAGCTTCCGACGCTATCACGCGACGCTAATAAATGGTTGCAATATAGCACGGCAGACATGCACCGCGAGGTAGGCAAGGCAGAGAAGGCCAGGGACTCCTTTGAGACGTCGCGGCTTGGCTCCAAGGTGCGTTGCTTTTGCGAAGCATTACGGAGTAAGTAGTAGGGAGTCCCTAACCGCCCCCGCCGCCCGGCCTTCAAGTTGAGCACACTGTGAAAAAGTTGAAGGCAGTGAGGGAAGGGTCCGTCGGGGCCTAGTGGGTATACTCCGTATTGTCTGTGAACCCCTGGCCAGATAAGTATGCTTGCAGGGGTTCTCGACGGCACGCGTCTTCTCTCCTCCTTCCTTATCCACAAGTCCCCAATAGGGAAGCTAGTGGAAAGGGCGATGATGATCTTTCCCAGGTCGTCCAGCACAGGTTCAATGAGCGATATGACAGGGCTGCCAGGCTAGATAGGCTGACACCGCGGAATTGAGGGGCCACCCCGACGAGCGTTTATGGCGCCCTGCCTCGCGGCCGGGAGAGAAGTCGGTCGGGATAGAGTTTTTGGTCCGTACCACCTCATGTCTCAGTTGGCGGGGCCGCCCGACAATCCTTTCCTCCAGGGCCGTGGCAAGTTGGGAACCGCTTCTGAGACCAGCGGCGGGGATTTCTGGAAAGATCGCTCACCGCCGACCCGGGCCCGCGGCTTTGCTAGCAAGCAAAGCTTCTATAGCATGGACCGGAATAACTGCCCGACCGTTTTCCGGCCCGCAAGACGTGACGAGAGTGTGACTTGGCATCGCAAGTTAAGCAGGAAGGAGGATTTGAATCGTTGGAGGGCTCCTTATGCATGAAGCAGTCAGGCTGGTTGGTTTGCAGGGGTGATGGCTGATATCATATGCCAGCCGAAAACGCCTTTTCCTCAGCAGCGCGTCAGGTCGCGGTGACAGACAGGCGTCTGCAACTGTAGGCACGTCAGGATCTCTAGGAGGGAGGGGGGTGTCGAGCGGGCGAGCTAGCGGCGTGTTCAGATCGGTCGTTCATCCCGCCTGCCTTGGCAGTGCTCCGGGAATTCGGGGCGGAGATGGTTTTACGCCAACCGCCGCTCGCGAGGCGATGACGCGCAAGTATAGCAAAAGCGGTTGCTGTGACTGCACTTTGCCATTGTTAAGCAACGACCGACTGTGGTGTTGAGCAATAGGCCGTCGACATTGACAGGGACAGACGGCAGACAGCGGTGACGAGAGCATTGGGCCGGTCGGCGCTGTCGAGACGTTCGCGGGGGTTTCGCTTCAACAGGGGATGCTGGTGTCTGTTGTTGTGAAAATAGCGCAGCATTTCTGCATTTGAAATGTGCAAGCAGCACCGCCTTCTACAGAATCTCGTAATCAAGTTAAGTCTGTGTGCACGACAGCATGTAGGTACCTACCTACCCGCTAATGAATTTCCTGTTCCTCGCACCTTGGGCAACTGGACAAGCGCACTCTGTTAGGTAACGGTACCAACCTTGCGTGAGGTGTCAGTACCTAGGTACTCTATTGAGGCAGCGCCAGGTAGAACTGGCACAATACCGGAGCGATGTGTTACCAGCAAGAGCACAAACACAAACGACACTCGGTGTCGAGGACAACCATCAACATAAATCTCTTCCTAGGGATACCTAGAATACCCTGGGCTGCCTGGGCTAGATCGGGTATCATCAGCCTGCAGCTGTCTTGCAGCGCGAAGACAAGAACACATGCGAAGCTCGCAAAGACGCCTCTCGTCCAGCAGTCATGTGCCTTCCCAGCTTTCCGAGAGCAACAGGGCCACATGGCTATACAGATGTTTGCACATGTTAGACGTGTATGAGCAGGAAAATGCATATTCCGTACATGCCAACCTGGTAGGTAGGCAGGTTGGTAGGTACTTGGCGGGTAGTAGGTCAGACTTATGCAGGTGCAGATCTCGGAGGGGGACCGTAATTATCCTCGATCCGTCAGAGAACAGGATACGGAGTTCAGTACGCACAATGCAGGGTACCTAGCAGTCAATGTTGACAACCTGACGGGCCCTGGACGCGCAGTCCATCATGGTTTAATGACCCAACGCTCAGGAAGGCCCCCATCAGCCCCTCAGGCTAGCTGCAGGTCTGCGGGGCGTCATGGGCTTCCTCGAGCTGCTAGTGCGCGGAGCGGAGCTGGTCGACAGCACGAAAAGGAAAACCCGGCGGATGCCGTGCCCTCCTGGCACTCTCCAGTCGAGCCAGTCTCCAGAGGAGACCTGACATGGGAGCATACATACATAAGTACCTGGTAGATCGGCAGGCCTTGGGAAGGACCTTGGAAGGTGGTTAGCTGGCTGGCTCGTCAGGTACCTTAGTTAATCTTGTCTGCAGCTCCACCACACCACCGCACCGTTTTGTCGCTTGTGCGCGCTAACACGCAATCGGGAATTGGGAAGCCTTTTCTGCAGTATCCCAACGCCCCGGGTCAGGGGGCGGGCGGAACGAGACGTGTCGAGCACGCTGCACGGGTCGACTCCCCTCATGGCATCATGCCAGTTTCGGAAGGCGTACACGGAAGCCCAAGCACCGTGTTTTCGGTCCTCGACTCTCGACGTAGGACAACAAGTACGGGGCAGACAGCGATATCCGGATGCATGGCGACCCTGACGGGAACATGGCTTTGCACGCTTATTCTTAAACTAAGTTTGTCAGGTTGGTTCTCTCCTACCCTGTACTACTCAACTACTGTACCTACTGTGCGTGTCCTTAAGATCCGACCTAGGTAGGATCCTGCCTCAACACACACATGCCATTCCTCTCGATGTTCCTCTCTGCAATCTACTGTGTAGAGTAGAGGACGGGCGCCATCCATGCCAGGAGCCCACTGTCTGGTGCCTGAGGATCTGCAGTCGACGGTACTGCCACCAAATTTTTGGTAAATTGCTCCCTGCCCATGCATGTAACTGGAGATGTGGCCTTGCCCGGTGTGGAGGCGAAGGCCTGGCACATCCTTGCTGGCTTCGTTCATGCCTTATTCGAGAGTGAGTGCCAGACTGCCAGTTGGTTCCTAGTTCCTCTTAGGCTCCGCTGGGTTATCGGGTGTCTCCTCTGGTCTTGTTCGAAAACTCAACCGGAGAACATCTGTGCGCTAGAGCGATGAGCTACTGCACAGTCCGTCGTGGAAGAGAGCGAGTGAAGACGCCGTTGCCCAGCATGCTGAGCGACAGACGCTTTCACTTCTGGCCCCCTGTTGATGCGACGGCGGACCGCTGACCTGCAGGAACAAACCCGTTTAGTCGGTGTGACGGGATTCGCATACGTTACGTACTACGCGCAGCTTCCTTCTACTCTCCAGCGCGGAGCGGGTTGGGAGCGAGGATGCCACCTGGGCCGGGCCCTTGCTGGTTGGTCAATTGCATGCATCCTGAACATCCTGGATCCCTCTCATCCTTTGGCAGTCGTGGATCCTATTTCCGACATGCCTCCTACCTTGGCGAAATGTCTCCCGCCCAAGATGCGTGACATATCTGGCACCTTTCCTACATCTTCCCGGAACCAACCCGACATCATGTTTCCCCGGGGATGGGAACCGAAACTGTTCCCTGACTGTCTGGGGCACGGCCTCAGGTCCGACCAACTCCTCTTCTCCAAGTTCCCTTCCGGCTTCGGGAATGACCTTAATGAAGATTCGTTGACGCCCGCTTAGACCTAAATTGGCCATATAACCGCCTATTATACACTCAGCTTCCCTGCCGGTCGTTCGTCGCCCAGACGCAGAGGCGGCCCACGGACCCGTTCGACCGCTCGCTCCCCGTGGCTCGGTGCCAACGACTCTGTGGTTGTTGTGGACCCCAATTCCGCCTTCACGGCACGGAAGCCGGGGATTGCTTCCGGTCTCAAGCCCGTCAAGGGGGAAGCTGTTATACTTCACCCCATTCTACCAGCCGTAGCCGAACCCGCTCCTCAATATCCTCGCGTGCTGCTGCGGAATTGCTCCATCGCCTTCCGTGCTCTTTCCTTGACCGTCTTCGCCTCCATATTCTTCGTGCGAAAGTCCCAACGCAGCAATATGCTGTACGTCTAACTTAGCATCAAAGGTTCCGGCGGGAAGAACCCGAATTGCCAGTGAACATCACTGTCAGCCTGGGCGAGCGCACGCGAAGCACTGTTTGGACTTGCTTCCCACATTTCGCTTTTATCCTACGTAGTGGTATGCGCTAGACAGACAAGAATTCCAGGCAGCTTCAAGCGTCCGTGTACAATGGCAGAAGAATCAAACAATAGGTGTCTATATGGTGGCATGCCGAGCAAGGCACATTATGATCCCTCCTGAACGTGTGAAGCAGCTCATTACTATACGCGGAACTTCTATGAGTGCAGGTCCCAGGAGAGGTAGCGCAGCTGGTGCATGACGAATGGGGCGGGAAGGCAACTTTCCACAAATCGCCTTGTTGATCCAGCGGACGGCGTGACGCAGTCTCGGAGCTCCAGGCCCTGGCTAGCATTCGCGGACTTTCTATGTCATCCTAGTGACCCCTTGTTCTACTAAGAAGAGTCTATTCTCATCAGGGTTTGTCTTATGAAGCCAAGTAAGGGAAAATGGTAGTGACACTGTGTTCAATAACGAACCATCCTGCACATGCTCAGAGCTCGTCAGCCTCGATTTTCTCCCCTCTCCCCTTATCTGACTCCTCCATGCAGCTGGTAATCTGTGTCTGGACTAGAACGGTGCCGGACCTGAAGTCTTGGCATCTGTTGCCTTCCGGACCTTCTGCAGACCACACCTTCGTGCGGAGTTGTGATTGCGTAGCGGTACGGGACCACGGTGCTTCTGCCACCTCTTCTACAGTGACAGGGCGAAGTGGGGAATAAGCGGTTGGGGGGCATGTAACCGAGTCCAGGGGAACCGGGCCAGGCAAGGAGCCAGCGGTTACAGAATGCTCATTCCTCTTCAGAAAGCCTGGCAACGATACCCGGGGTAGTCTGACAGGGTAGTGAACCGCGAGCATAGTGCGGCAGACCCAAGGGTTCCGACGTGGTCCCGTCTCTGCAAGAGTCGTGGTCTGGCTGGGAGAGCTCGACGTCGGGGATAGGAAAGTCCTACGGTCGTCCATGATGGAGACCTGTCTCACTGTTGGGGCAAGTGAGCCTTTGCGAGAATAGCTGCGGAGATATTGAGTCAGTATTCTTTTTGACGCAACTTGGCTGCGTGTAATGGCAGTGTGCTTGCATACCGTAGAGATGACGAGGCCGACGCAAGTTCGGAGACACGACTCCTCCAAGACCGGCTACCAGATCCGAGACTACCAACTCGGGATCGATCCGGAAACCACTCTTCATTGAGCTTGGGCCAGATCTTCCCGAGACCGATGGAACGGAGGTATTTGCGATAGGTGTCGTGCGCTTCTTTAGTCCTGGCGAAGAATATAAAGATGGGAATCACAGTCAGGACCGAGATGTAGCCTTGATACATGATGACCCAGTTGATTGCGTCAGATGGGACCATGAAGATGTAGCTCCAGGTTGGCCCATGGGTCTTGGAGAAGCTGTACGGTCCCGTCCACGGCCCGTCGGATAGGAGATTGAGGACGAGATACGCGATCTGGATAGGCAGGTACGGGATGACCACGCACACAGACATGAAGTATAGCTTCCGCTTGGTCCGCGCGCTGCGACTTTGAGCGCTTGAGTTATTCGAGTCCCAGACTGCAGCGCGAGTAGCCGCATCGATCTGACGGTATCGAAAGTAGATGACGACTTGAGAGTCTCATGAGCTTACGATAAGTTGCCTCAGGCGAGGGTGGTTCGACATACCTGCAAAGTATGCAGCCAGCAGTGCGAAGATGGGGCAAGGCAACACGAAGAAGACCAAGGCAAGCCAGGATGGTGCGTATATGGGTCGGCAGCCCACGACTGCAAGTATGCTGTACCGTCCAGCCAGGATCAGATATGTGAGTGCCACCTGCACCAACGGCACCGGAAATATGATCAGGCACTGGACAATGAGCTTCCGCCGCTTTTCCTTTCCAGACAGACCGGTCACCCTCATAAGAGCAACCTGGTTTGCGATGTGCCGAACAATTGCGAGAACGCATGCCGCGTACATGGTTTCCAAGGGAAGCGTGACGTAAACTTGGATGTCACACCAACCCTCGCCCTTCCACCAGTGGTTGATATTGTCATCGTGCCAGATTAGGCAGTTGATGGCATTGAAGAGGTTGAATATGATGACGATGACGGTGAATGTCGCCCCTGCGAGCTCTCCATTCTTCCAGAGGAGCCTCATGGGTACCCAGCATCCCGCCGCCGCTGCCAGGCTGAACAGCGCTCGGAAGATCACGTTCAGCAGGAGACTTGTGCTACTGGTGCCAGAGCTCGCAGCTGGGTCCATGATGGGTCTGGGCCTTGAAGGACCCGTGAGGTGATGGATCTTGTCGATGTAGAAACAGGATTGGCGAGGATATCTCGACCTCTGGGAATGGTAAGACAGTGGTTCGCGATGACCAGCTTCGCAGCTGTGTCTGGGAACGGGATCTTGTTCCGCAGCACGTAGTGACGTAAAAGATGGCAGGATGATGCTCTTGTTAAATAGGTTTAGGAGTATTTTGGTGGCTCCTTGCCCGTCCTTCAGAACGCTTCTTGCTCTTCCATTTCGAAAAAGAGCGACGGCTGTTCCTATATAGGTCGCTCTGCCTGGCTGCCCAATTGTGCGCAGTCAATAGAGATGTTATTGAGGAAATCAGGGAGGACGAAGGTGGGACCGTCCGTAACAGAAGCTTGAATAAACAAAAGCGGACGTGCCTAGGGTAGGGCCATCGATACGGCTTGCGGCCGGCGTCGAGGGGGGCACTCTATTCACGATCTTATTCAGGCCAGAATAGGGAATAGCACACGGGTGCCGCACAACGCCGGCCTGACTACCCATCACTGGCCAGATCCAGACGAGACCAAGCCAGCCAGCAATGAGTGTGACGAACGACCTGTTTTCAGTCATATCATCACCGTCAGAAGAGACAGAAGCGGAAAGACCTAAAGGGATAGGGTAGAACTGTGCCCTGCCCCAGAGGTCGCTATTCAGACAATGGAGCAGCAGACCTAGCGATGCGTCACAAGTCACTTGACTCGTCACGCAGTCAGCTCATTAAGAGAAAGCAAGGGGTGTCTGTACGTATGAACCTGCGGTTGTAGACTTTCTCCGACGTTGTGACCACTGTGATAGTGGCCAAGTTCATAAAGGCGATCGAAGGGGCGCTGAGGAAAGAGTAGCACACTGATGCAGTTAAACAGTATAAGAGTCCCCTTAGTCACGCTATGGCGTGAGTTCTACCGCTAGACTTTTTATTAATGCTATAATATGTGTGTATAGCGTATAATAGTCAAGTAGTACTCGGCATAAAAGGGGCAATGAAAGTATCAGGTATCTAGATGTAAGTTATCTCGGAGGCTTGATAACGTTGGATCGTCGCGTCTGCGGCGCGCATCTCCCAACAAGCACCTCGACGACGAGCATCCAGCCACCCACCTGCCCACATTTGCACGTCTGATTCATCTTGCATCATCTCGCCGCTGCCTGAGTCAATACTTTCCTGAAAAGAAGAATGTCCTCGTTCTTTGCTCGTCGCGTCATTGTCGCGCCGCGCTCTCTGCGCGCGTTCAGCACAACGGCAACACGCCCTCTTGCCAAAGTCACCATCGTCGGCAACCTGGCTGACAGCCCTGAGCTGCAAGCGACCAGTACCGGCCGCGATATCATCAAGTACTCTGTAGCCAGCAATTCTGGGTCCAAGGAAAACCGCCACACTAGCTGGTTCCGCGTCGCCAGCTTCGAGCCCGAGGGTCCGCGCCGCGAGTTCTTGCAGAGCCTGCAGAAGGGGTAAGATTGGCTAGGCCTGCACGCGGGGGAGTCCGTGAGCATTGTGCTGACTGGCAGCGTGCAGATCCCTGGTCTATGTCGAGGGCGATGTCAGCATCAACCAGTGGGAGGATGCGGAAGGGAACTCGAGGACTTCTTTCAATATCATCCAGCGTACGTCGGTCTTTCTTTTTGCTCCCAGATACGCATTGTCTGCCTAGATGGATGCTTACCAGATATAGAGCGTATCGAGCTGTTGAGACGCCCCTATTCGCAAGTGGATTCTTCTTCAGGAGACCAAGCCGCGGCAGGAGGGATCTAAAGAAGATAGAATATGGAAGGTTGTTCTGGCACCGGCTGCCTACGATATAACTCTCCGCTCTACCGATGGGAATTCAACGAACCCTTCCCTAGTTCTACCCTCCAGGTCCTACCCCGATTTAGGATTGGCTCACTAATATATGACACATCACAAGGAGCTTCCACAGTCTCTATCGCGTTTATCTTGTCACTCGTGCCGTCTGTTTCCACCTTGTCCCGAGTGCGCTGCGAATATGTGCGTTCAGTCTCGCTTTAAGCGCTCTCGATATGATCGTAGAGACATGGGTGCTTGCCTTTCCACGGCCTCTCCGTTCTTGGGGGATATACGTCTTGGATTCGTTCGTTGGTGCTGTTAACATGATTAAACCACCAAGGTAAACTCATCTCGTATTTCATTGCGCCGCCCTTATTCCATCGATCAAAAGATGTCCACCAGCACCATTGTTCCTTCTCTCATGCTTAGAGAACGGACTGTCTGTCGCCTACCATGGGACTCGGGAGTCGTGTTCCTATATCCAGCAACCCTGGACTTGACGTGGTGCCCACGAGTTGGACGAAGGAGATCAGAGCAGCGCATCTAAGATTCACGAACCCTCTCCCATGACACTCGGAACTGATTATGAAAGTAGAGCTTGCCCCTAGACTAGACAACAGGAATCCATGCACCCATATCCCGCTGCGACGCCGCCTTCTTCACTTTGATTACCTTTAGTCCGCAGTAGATACCCGGCTTCCTCGTTATGAATGATGTCTTTGGTACCTTGGTCCCAGATGCACGCACCATAGATGCCCAGCTCGCAAATAACACCTCCCTGTTCAAGCTTTCCATTACGGAGAATGATATTCGCGACAGGCGGCGGAGTGATCAGCTCCATGAGGATGTAGGATTTCCAGTGCGATTCTGACAGGTTTTTCAGGTACGGCGGAATAGCAGATCTGTAGAAATTATTCCCTCCGCCTTCGCGCTGCGGCTTGAGAACATAGCTCTTACACGCCTCATCATCAAGGGCGAGCTTCCTCGCCTGCAATCCAGCTTCGGACTCATCCATCGGGTAAATGTTCGTGAATGTCGCCCAGAGCCCTTTCCAGGCCAAGGAACCTTCTGGGATGAACCGCCCTAGCTCGGATGGGGAAGTAGTATGCTTCGGTGTTGCTAGGACTTGTTGAACCTTTTTCGCTCCAGCAAGTTGCGTCAAGACTGTCGGGCACCTGATGGCAGCCGATCTCTCGATATGAAAGCGCGCCTCCCACGCAGACTCGTTAGGATAGTCTGAAGGCCCATAGCCCGACCGGAAATATACGACTGACACCTCAAAGTCCTTAGAAGGGTTATTAGGATGGTGGTACAGCAGCTGGCGCTTGGGCGTGCTAGCGATGCTCGTACGCTGCAATATTTCGGCAAACGGCAGTCGAAACACAGGAATCCGGGGGGATGAGTCCTTCTGAACCTCGTACTCGAGATGCCGCTGGTCGAAGACGTTCCTCTCTCCGCCTTGTATGAGAAAAATAATGCATCGTTCCAGTCCGAGCTCCGAGTCGGAATACGCATGAAAAGCAGCCTTCAGCCCGTCTGCAAGACCCTTCACACTTTCATTATCGGGCAGGCTGAGCTTCCCTTTGCTTCCGGATTCCTTGAGATACGGGTACTCATTTTCGGCCAAGAATCTTCACGAGGGTGTAAGGGACTGTCCGCTACCACTAAACAACTTGTTGCCGCTAGGCGTGTATGAGATCGGGCGACTCACTTGTGCAGCTCCGAGGTCCGGGAGGACAGGCCTCCGAAGGAAGACGCAATAGTATTGAACTCAACTTGCTTGACCTGCGGCACGGTGTTCTCTCCTGTGGGATCCTGATGTACCATGTAGTCGGATCGAAACAGGCCCAGGCAAAGATTCTGTGGTTCCTTAGCCTACCTCTTCTGGGGTCAGGTGTTGTCCTAGGCTAGTTTACCTGCACATATCCCTCTTCTTTAACTCTCAAATGGACTTTCCAAAGGTTGGCGATGAAGTCGTCGCCCCCAGAAACCCTGTGGTGTCTTAGCTAAGCGAAGAACAGCGAGCGATAGAGGGAGGGCTAGGTTGAGCTGATATTCCTCATGCCACCGCTCCAGGCTTGAGACATGATGCTGACAACGCGATAAAAACAGCAGACATGAGCACTCACTCCTCGACAACACGGCTAAGGAACGCCTCGTCCTGGCTGATACGGGCATATAGTTCATTGTATGCTTTCTGGACTGATCTGGCCTGCTCAAAACAGACCTGCGGGAATGGGCTGGGGAACAAGGTCACCGGAGCGTTTGTAGCTAGAATCCCCTCCGGATCGGCCTCTGCAGAGACGAGAACAGGCGGGGGCCGAACGGAAAGACCATGGGAAATCGCCCAGTCTTTGATCACCTCGACCAGTCTGTCGCGCTCGACCGCATCAACATTGGGTGGATAGGTAGAGGTGGTTAGTGCGGGCGATCCCATCGTGCAGGGGACTACCTAGAAAGAGACCACGAGTGGGAAGGAGAGGAAAGACGAGGTACTGTACTCGGTATCAAAACGGAGACCGGGTCTTTAGCTCGTTGAGTCTGCTTCGTCCTGGGTTAATCTATGCCTGACTTTGCGGAGAAAGCTGCCCGTCGTAGAGGAGTCGCCGAAAAGGTAGGTACCTAGGTGGTAGGTATTAGGCACTGCTGAGTGATATTACCTCATCAAGCTTAATCCGAGATCAGTTAGGTAAGTGGGAAATATTTGATGGAGGATAGCATACATACATAGTAGTAGCTATTACGGCTAGTGTCTCTTTAGAAGAAAAAAAAAACTATTGTAGATGTACTATGACGCTACATCGAGATAGAGAGACCTACCTATTAAGGGACTGTACCTCCAGTGTCTGAGTCCTGCTAGTTTCAGCGTAATATGTTTAATGTTCTTATCGATCAGTAACATTCACTTATCCTCGCATTACCAGTCTAGCATCCCTCCTTCCCTAGCTGGGTTGGAAGGCACGATGGCTACTGCAACTCGCAGTTGCCCTTTCCTAATTCTCGGTTGTGCGGGAGTACCACTCCTTACGTACCGAAGCTTATTGGCCACTCACCTTACTGTAAAATAGGTAGGTATTGGTGAAATCAGATCCACGTGATCACCCGTTTCTGGTCGCGGCAGCATCGCGTTCAATCCTCGCCAAGCAATATAACCTTCACCTGTGCTACGAGACCTCGGGCGCTTCATCTCAACTCTTCAACCCGCATTCCTTCTCCGCTCCACCAGAGAAAACCGAAACCTCTATCTCCTCCCGAAAATCCCTTTCTCCTCTTTGCACGCTTCCACTATTCGTATGTTTCGGACGCATCTTCCCTTATGAAACCAGTGTACCCCTACCTTAGTTTCACTTCCAACCTCAGCCGCAATTCTCGACGCAAACGGCGGGGAAACGTGGCACTCACCACGATTTTTCAAGTCTCCCAGGGAGTCCGGCCCTTCCGCAGAAGACTTCACCAGCCTTGCAGATCCGGGAGACCGACGACTGGTTCTCACCCGCTACGACCTATGTTGTGAGTTTCCCCAACGGCCCGCAATCGGGTGCCCCAAATCTAAGCGAGCGCCGAGCTGTCACCTCGCCATACCTCGATTTGACAATCTTCTTCATCGCGCAATGCGGCTACTTGAAGCTTTTGTCTCAGTGTAACCAGGGCAACATAGTCGTAGGAGTTCAATCTCTGGTTGCGTATTAATTTCACATCACATGTCGGCACCTATGAGTACCTAGCACTGACAACTACAGTTGGATTAGCTCGCAGCATTGACAGGTCTTCGGAAATGGCTGGAGCAGAGGAGGATGATCCTTTCTTGTGGGACGTCGAGCGCGTCATAAAGGAGCTGTGTACCGATGACAGGACCTGGACTGCTCGAGCCGCCTCAAAGATGCCTGATCCAATCCGTCTTACGGAACAGCTCCAGTCCCATGAAATTGATGGCGAGGACCTCCTCACCTATGACGACGTCTGGGGCTCCAAAGACGCGCTCCTACGCGAGCTCGACATCACAAAGGCTTCTCATAAACTGTCAATCCAAATAGCCATCAAACAGTTCCAGGCCCGCAGTCCGAGATATCGAGCGTGGAAGAAGTCGAATCACCACGCTACGACTGATTCTGACGTTGACGTCTCTACAGCCAACCCCGCTCTTGATACCCTGTCGGCCGTTCAGAATGGCAACAGAACATTAGATACAAGAACCGGAAGCAAGCTGGCGTCCCCCATCCAAGACCAGCCAAGAGACAGCCCGCCCGAACCCCCGACCAAGAGGCGAAGAATCGCTCCCAAAACTGTATCAGTCAGTCCAATTCACACCAGAAGCGACCCAGTCCCCACCGAGGCTGATTGGTTTCTCGCCGACACCGAGCGTCGGCAATATACCTATAGTGTCGCTGAGCATGCCTATTTAGGCCCCGACAAGCTTGGCTTGGATGATATCCTGAAAACCGACGACTCCGAATCTGCGTCGAGCAAGGAGTTTGTCTCCATTACCGCGGTAGACGTGCCACCAGGTCGTCGACGGCAGATCAACGCCGTGTTGAGACAGTATCTTCGTGGCAATCTCGCTGGACCTCAAGCAGACACAGAGATAGTGGTCGATCCTGATGACCCATTCCTCCCTGCCTTTGGTGACTCAGACGAGGAGTATGACGAGGAGACTCTGCGAGAGATGGAACAGGAAGAAGAAGAGCGCAGTCACGGCGTTTCTTTGAAAAAGAACCTTTTAGACGAGGTTCAAGTGACGAAGGCGATCGATGGAGTCATCGATGACATGATAGTCAATTGGCGTGACTCTAAACTGCCGAAATACAACAGAAGGGCCAACAAGATTTGGAACGACGCTCGCAGAAACAGCACACGGTATTCTCAGATGGACATAGTCGCGAAACATGCACGAAGCTTGGAGAAACGGCTATGCAAGCTTCGAGAGAAAATCGCATCAATGTCTTGGACGAGTGAGCTGGAAGTCCGCAGGCAAACACTTTCCCTTGAGCAGACTGTCCATGACAGAGAACACTCCCTTTGGGTACTTGGTGTGCTTAATAGCATCACCGAACCGGCCAAGCCTCAGTCCAGAAAGAGGCTTGAAGAAAAAACTGGGCCGCGTCGTCACCATGCAACTGAAGGAGATGAAGAGATACTCACCAGCGACTCGGATGATGATGATGATGACCTTATCGCGGGGGATGATGTTGCAACACCCCAACCCAGCGCACAAACGGCTATGGAAATTGACGATGTGCCGAGCCAGACTGAGAGTGGGGAAGAAGATCTCCTCGACCTTACGAGAGCTGAAGACAATACCGAGGATGAGATCTCCTTCGATGACCCGAAAGGCATCGCCAACCTAGGCTCAGAGCACTGGCGGTCTAAACAGGACTACAAGCGCCTAATTATCACGATCCTCCAAAACTGGAGCCACAACCACCGAAAGCACGTCTTGCGGTTTGCACGAGAACGCGCTTCAGACGAGCTTTGGGATACTCTGATTGAGCGCACACTGCAGGATCGAGACTATTTACGGGATAAACAGAGCCAGAAAAGCACACCTAAGAAAAGCGAAGGGACCATTGATGATGTCGCTTTCTCCTTCACCAAGCTATTTGACCTGTACAAAATCTCTGGGAAATCCAACTTCAAAAGCAAGAGACCCCTCAGCAGCCAGGCCGTCGCGGAAATCAGATCCCGCAGGCACCAATTCCCCTCGTTCTGCTCTTTCCTTTCGGGTATTGCGCAGCACTTTCCTCCGCCTCGAGAACCGGTCAAACAGTCTCCGGGTGAGGGAACTGCTGATGGGGATGAGGACTCATCCATTTCTGACAATGAGACACCGTCTCCTACTAAGCAGAGGAAGCGCCAGATCATCCGAGATCAAGCAGCCCAGGATCTCCGTGACAGCGACCTTGTACGCCTTCAGGAGCAGGATCAACGGCGACGAATGTTGCACGAGAGACTGAAGAATGAGGAGCTGATCTCTCCCGACGCGAAACGCATGATTATCAACGAAACAAAGGAAGACTCCCAAGGGCTGATATATGTCCACGAACACATAGCCTCTCGAATAAAGGACCACCAGATTCAGGGCGTCCGGTTCATGTGGAATCAGATCATTGCTGACGCAAAGTCTAGACAAGGCTGTCTTCTGGCCCACACAATGGGCCTGGGCAAGACCATGCAGATTGTGACGCTTCTTGTCGCCATTACCCAAGCAGCCTGCTCCCCTGATCCGGCCATCCATTCCCAAATACCCGAGGAGCTAAAAGAGTCTAGAACCCTGGTTCTTTGCCCTCCTGGCTTGGTGGGCAACTGGATGGATGAGCTTCTGATATGGGCTCCGGAAAACATGCTGGGAGATCTGCGGACGGTGGAATCCAGCCAGAAGGAAGCTGAGAGAGCCCAGAATGTGGAGCGCTGGGCAGCCGATGGTGGAGTTCTCATTATTGGTTATACCCTTTTCACCGATCTTATGGATAATACTGGACTCGAGAAGCTATTCCTGGAGCGACCGAACATTGTTGTCGGTGATGAGGCACACAAACTGCAGAACCCCCAGACAAAGCTTCACAAGGCAGCAATTCAATTCCGCACGACGACGCGAATTGCCATGACAGGCTCGCCGTTGGCCAACAACGTTGATGAGTACCACTCCATGATCAACTGGGTTGCTCCAAACTATCTAGGACCACTGAAGGAGTTCAGGGAGGTCTACACGAAGCCGATCAGAGATGGCCTCTTCAAAGACAGCGAGCCGTTCCAGAAGAGGAAGGCTTTGAAGATGCTCAAGGTTTTGAAGGAAACCGTCGCGCCGAAGGTGCACCGTGTTACTGTCGCGGCTCTTAGAGGAAATCTCCCCCCTAAGAAAGAATTCATTCTTTACCTCGAATTGTCTCCAGTCCAAATCAAGGCTTATACAACCTATGTCAGGCATTTCAGGTCGAATCCAAGGCTTGAGGAGCAGAGAAACTGCTTCTTCACTGTCATCGGTGACCTTAGTCTGCTCCTCGCACACCCGAAGATCTTCAGAGCGAAGCTGGAGGGAGTGAGGGACGAACTCGACATGGGGGCGAGGAAACCTCAGGGTAAAAAAGCACTAGGAGGGGTTTCGGGAGCCAAGGATGTCACACTGCCGCGCGATGTGGTGAGCAATCTTTTGACAGACCTTTCAACGGAGAAGCTGGACAATATGACACTATCCAACAAAATGACCACCCTCGTCGAAATCCTCAACGAGGCCAGAAGGTGCAAGGACAAAGTCCTTGTCTTTTCCCAGCACATTCCAACGCTGGACTATCTCGAGGACATGTTCAAGATGCAGAGAAGGTTGTATTGCCGCCTCGACGGAAACACCAAATCTCACCTTCGCCAGAAGCAAGTGAAAGACTTTAACACAAGCATGGATGAGGTATTCCTCATTTCAACAAATGCGGGAGGGATTGGGTTGAACATCCCAAGTGCTAATCGAGTTGTCATCTTTGACCTCAAGTTCAACCCGATCCAGGAACAGCAGGCGATCGGAAGAGCGTATCGAATCGGCCAGGAAAAGCCGGTTTATGTCTACTGGTTACTCTTTGACGGTACAGTCGAGAAGCTCCTGCAGAACCAGGCAGTCTTTAAGACCCAGCTTCAATCGCGCGTTGTGGACAAGAAGAATCCAATTGCCTGGGCCGAAAAGACGCGAGACTACTACGCGGACCCGAAGCTTGCTATTAGGCAGAGTATGGACTCCTTTCGGGGAAAAGACAATGTGTTAAATTCAGTCCTCCAGTCCGGCGTAGGTATCACGTCTATCGATGTGACGGATACCTTCGAAGAGCAAGAGCCGGAAGAGCAGTTGAACGAGGAAGACCGGAAGGAGGTTGACGCACTGATCAAGCGGAATCAACTACGTTGGCAAAACCCGGAAGAATACAAGCGGCAAGAGCAAGAGGAGCGGGAACGGCAGTACGTACATCCGCTGGCTGCTGATATCGTGCGTGCACATGAACGACCTCGCCTGCAGCCTAGACATGTCGTCCCGGTCGGTGATAGAAGCGACCAGCACACCTCAGACACGGGCCCCAACCCCGGACCTGCATTACAAACTCGTCTTTTCGTCAGCACCAGTCTTCGACCTTCGGGTTTCGAGGGTAGAGGACAAGAAGTTCAAACGACCCGCTCTAAGCACTTTGGAGTGCCTGATACCCCTAGGGGTATGGCGGAGTTTTCGACAGGCGTAGAGTTGCCCTCCCTTGGTGCGAATGCCGACGACAGACAGGACGGTGCTGTAGAGCCTTTGGGACCTCAGGAGCAAGTCGACGGAGCTCATGACAGAAATTACGCCCTGTCAACCGCAAGAGGTTTGCATCCTCAAATCAGAGACAACACCCGTCCGCGTCATGAACCCAAGGCGTCGGAGTTCTCTATTTTGCCGATCATGGGAGCAGCCACTGGGTTCCGGACGCCCCTAACACCTCGCCAGACAAAGGAACTCAAAGGCGACGGCCTGCCGCCGTTGCAAGGTGATGCGCAAAAGCTGGTGGAAATCTTACGAGCTGCGCCGTGCCCTCCCGGAGTACCTAACCAGACCAAACTGGCGCACACGATAGCTTCTCAGGTGGCAGACAAACTACACTCCGACGGCGTCACCGGGTTGCCAGCGCGCCAGAAATGGCGCAAGTATCACGGCATGGCAGAAGAGCCTGGATATGCTAACCTGCTCCTGACCAAAGTTCTCAGTCCCACCGACTTTGTCACAATGTCGGACGACGAGCTGGTAAAGAAACGCAATACCCACGTGCCCAAGCTAGGGAACAGCTCATCGTCTCTAGAGTCGGGCAGACACAACGACCCAAATGTATGAGTTCAAGTTCTCTCAGTATCTTTCCAGCCTTGTGTACCAGCTTCATCGAGCGATGAAGACGGCACACAACTGCATCGTCAGCTCGATGAGCCAGCATCCGACATATCACACATCCTTACCATCCATGAAGACTGACCATATCTCTCCTCCGCAGCACTTGAATTCGCACTTCCCGCGTTCTCTTTCGAAAGCTCCCCTTCGCCTTCACGGCGACCATGCGAAATCTGACATGATGGCCGTTCAGGATGTTCTGGATCGTAGGGCGAGAAAGGATCAGCCCAGAAAAAGGGAGCGATTGCCTCGTTGGGCACAGGATGCAGTCAACAGCCGTGCGTCGAACCGACCGTACAAGGCACCAGACCCTTCGCAGATCATTGTCATTGACGACGATGACTAGAGGCATGGGCTACGAATCCTTTACGCAATCGAATCCCCACGGCATAACGCATCTCATCTGCCTCTCCCCCCCCCCTTTTTTTTTTGGTATTTGGGGGGAGGGGAGGGGAAAATCACTTCGATCTCGTTCCGCAAGATACCCTTTCTACTATTTGGCTTTGAACTGCTGTATCCCAGGTTTCCCCTCATGTCTCACCTTCATAGTGGGCTCGATGGCGAAGATAGTGGACAGTACCAGGCACTGCAGTAAGATAGTAAGGCGTCGAGGAAAGCGATAATAAAGCATGTCTGCATTGGCTAGGCCGATCGGCTCTTCCACAAACCGCCACGCCGTCTACAGGTGCAGTTGGCTGCTGAGTGAAGAAGTCCAGTCCCTATCTGTCGCGGTGTATGCTTGGGTGGGCGGCAAATGGACGCTGTCGTGGGCTTTAGATCTAGGGACCGAGGATCTCGGGTGGCTTGCCTCAGTCGAGATGGCGGGTGATAAACTCATCAGCAGAGCAGCATCTCCCGCATATAGGTAGGCCAAACGAGTGGCATTTCCAAGGTGACTCTGGACTGAAGTACCTCGACCAAGTAATGGAAGGTGCCCCTGTAAGCAATAAAACGATGTGCCACCGACTTCTCTGCATCTTCATAACACCAAGAGCGCCCGTTGCAACCATCCTCACCAAGTACCGACCTTGCTGGGGCTACTCACTAAGCGCTTAGGTAAGACGCCTTCCTAGTAGACACCTGCAGAAGAGCCGAGTTAGGTTCTGACCGGATTTCTCCCAGCAACCCCAGCAACCAATGAGAGGGCATCTGATTACATCGACTGCCCCTCTTCCAGCAAATGTCATGCACATATCAGATACCGAGAATCCGACGCCGAGGTCGCCCGGAAGGCAAGGTACCTGGCGGGTCCGCCTGACAATTTTGCCCGTTCGAATCCGCACATCGCCTAATTAATAAGGGACCTATCTGTGGTAGTCTGCCAGTGAATGCGAGAACGCATTGGGACTGTGCAGGCGGGCAGAAGATCGTCGCGAGAGAGTGAAGGAATAGCCAATGCGAGGGACTTGATAATGGACTGCTCACCAATCCCCTCTCTAATGTAACTATACCCGTGCAGCACCTAGGCAGCTAGGTACCTAGGTAGGTAGGTGAGAGACTGGCGCAGGTACTTTCGGATCTCGCCTCGCGTCCACTTGATCCCCTCACTTCTGCCTCCCCAGGATCTGATCTTTGCTGTGGCCAATCACGGCACTGCTCCATCAAGTAAATACGGGGGGTGTGCGTCAGGTCGCCGAGCGCCGATTTTGGGGCCAGATCCTGCGTGGAAGAACCTCGAACTCCATTTTCCCTCTCACTCTCGCAATTTATTCCGACAGTTTCCCCTGTTCTTGGGAAAAGGTCGAAGCTGTGAGCCTGTTGCAACTCATCGCCTCCATTCGCCGGCGGTACTGCGCCGTCCCTCACTCGTGCAAGAAATCGCCGCCGTCACCACCTACCATGGACAGCGTTCTTCGCCAGTCCAAGGCCATGTGCCCCTTCCTGAAGGCGGCCTCGCCAGCGACTCTCCGGGCGTTGTCGACGACCACTCGCCCTCAAGCTGCGTCGTCCTGTGGCGGAACCATCTCCAAGTTGCAGCTTCTCGGCCAGCGCTGCCCCGTCATGGGCAAGGCCCTCGCCGTCCAGTCGGCCAAGTTTGGCCGATCTGGCATGGCCGGCCCCGTGCATGTCGCCGCCTTGTCCACCCTGCCCGCACATGGGAAAGCGGGCAAGGCGAAGCTGCACACCAGCCGCGCCCAGGAGGCTCGTGCCGTGGAGAGTCCCCTGTTCAAGTCCCACGAGAAGCGTATGTCCCTCCGGTAACCCTTCACATTTGTTTCTAGACTGACATGTTGCGCCAGCTCAATTCCCTCCCGGCATGCCGGTGAGTCACCAGGCTGCTTCCACGTCCGGCGCTCCCGCTGTCAAATCTGCCGGTGCGAAGGGCAAATTCGATTATGGAGCTTTCTACGATGCGGAGCTGGAGAAGAAGCACAAGGACAGATCCTACCGCTATTTCAACAATATCAATCGCCTAGCCAAGGAGTTTCCCCGCGCTCACATGGCAGACAAGGCCGAGCGTGTCACTGTCTGGTGCGCGAACGACTATTTAGGCATGGGACGGAACCCCCGTGTCCTGCAGAAAATGCATGAGACTCTTGATGAGTACGGTGCAGGGGCTGGAGGGACACGGAACATCTCGGGGCATAACAAGCACGCCGTCGAGTTGGAGGCAACCATTGCCGGGTTGCACGCAAAGGAGGCGGCATTGGTGTTCAGCTCCTGCTACGTGGCCAACGATGCCACACTCGCGACGCTGGGCAGCAAACTGCCGGACTGCGTGATCCTCTCAGACAGCTTGAACCATGCATCCATGATTCAAGGCATTCGACACTCGGGCACGAAGAAGATCGTGTTCAAACACAATGATCTCGAGGACCTGGAGGCCAAGCTGGCCTCCTTGCCCCTCCATGTTCCCAAGATCATTGCTTTTGAGTCGGTTTACAGCATGTGCGGTTCAATCGGCCCCATCGAAGCCATTTGCGACCTGGCGGATAAGTACGGCGCCATCACTTTCCTCGACGAGGTGCATGCTGTCGGCATGTATGGTCCGCACGGTGCGGGCGTGGCAGAGCACCTCGACTTTGAGGCTCACAAGCAAGGACATCCTAAGGGCACAATCATGGACCGCATCGACATCATCACGGGCACTTTGGGTAAGGCGTACGGGTGTGTTGGCGGCTACATTGCTGGGAGCGCTAAATTCGTGGATATGATTCGGTCTCTGGCGCCGGGCTTCATCTTTACAACGTCTCTGCCACCTGCCACCATGGCCGGGGCTAAGGCTGCCATCGAGTACCAGATGGAGTATAATGGAGACCGCCGGCTGCAGCAGCTGCACACACGAGCAGTCAAAGAAGCGTTGGACGCCCGGGACATCCCTGTAATCCCGAACCCTTCCCACATTGTCCCCATCCTGGTCGGCAATGCCGAGCTGGCCAAGCAAGCTTCAGACATGCTGCTCCAGAAGTACAAAATCTACGTTCAGTCTATCAACTATCCCACCGTCCCGGTGGGGCAAGAGAGGCTCCGCATCACTCCCACGCCAGGGCACACAAAGAAATTCCGGGACGAGCTTGTGGAGGCGGTCGATGCAATCTGGACCGAGTTAGGCATTAGGCGCACTTCTGACTGGGCTGCCGAGGGCGGCTTTATCGGTGTCGGAGAAGCAGACGCTCGGCCTGAGATTCCTCTTTGGACCGACAAGCAGCTAGGCATCGAGCAGGCTACGGAGGCGATCAAGGCAGCCGGCGATGGTCGGCCCAATGTTGAGGCTCTGCTTGAGCGTGAACTCGAGAGTTCGACTCGGCCTGTCGACGTCTCTGCTTAACCTTGCTTTTGCTTTCGCTTGCCAGTTAGTCGTCAGTACCGTTGCGGGAGT
Source organism: Pleurostoma richardsiae (assembly GCA_030052745.1). Classification (NCBI taxonomy): domain Eukaryota; kingdom Fungi; phylum Ascomycota; class Sordariomycetes; order Calosphaeriales; family Pleurostomataceae; genus Pleurostoma; species Pleurostoma richardsiae. Next base: position 859,730 of record JANBVO010000007.1, read on the forward strand.
GGACACCTCAACGGGGGGGCTCAACAGACCGGAATCCACCCTCTTTTGAGCCGCCAACGGCGATGGAAGCAATAGGGGGGAGGTTACGGTCACTAGTCTTTTTGGTCAGCGTGCTTTGCACGGAATAGCCAACTTCGCTTCGTCTGATGACCGCCAACTGTAGGTGGGCGGTCTTGCACAGCTTATGAGAGAAAATCGAGAGTCGGCATCGCCAATGCGCGATATTAGCCATCGTCAACATAACCTCTTGTCTTTTGACTCGCCGCAGAGTTTCATGCACCGTCGCTTCTGGGTGTTCTCAAGGTACGCATGGAAGAGGAAGCCTGTCTGAAATGTCATGGCCTCCCTATTTCCGTAGCCTGGTCGTTCTTCTCCAGCATCCCTAAAGAGACTGGTCGTGAATGGTTATACTCCCTTGCGTGAGTTGCTTCTAAGAGTGACTTGGAGTCAATACTTTGTTCATTTTCATCACGCGCGCTCATCAACTCTGTACATGAGCAATACTTTTGATGTTTTGATGGTTGGAACAGACAACTTCCCGTTCTTACATATGTAAGTACCTACGTACGTGCCCATTGGCAGAGAAAGCTGATATAAGCTCTTATGTAAGCGGGCGGAACAAAGAGCGGACCTATCCGGAGGTCTTTCAGTCCAACGGAGTCGGAGAGATTCTTGTACTCCGCTCCCAGCGGACTACACACACGGACAGCTCGCCGGCCAGCTCGGCCTACCAGACCCTCACGTCAACGAGGCCGTCCGTCATACGAGAGAAATAATAAGGTGGCTGAGAGACTTTTAATATTGCCTGGTCATGTCTCGTCTTTTGTGCGGCTTAACTTATGCTGCCGCCTTGGCTCCGAGTTCTGGGTTGACGGCGACGTAAAGAGATGATTCCTGGGTATCTGCCATGGAGCTCGACCAAGTACCGACAAACAAACATCACAAGGGGCCACGGGCGTGTGCGACGTGTGCCAAGGCAAAAGCGCGCTGCATCCCCGGGCCCGTGGACGGAATCTGTGAAAGGTAACTCTGACCCCCTCCTCCGAGCTCTCGACAATGCTTGCTGTGAAGTATCTTCGGCTGACCTGCCTGTTTTTTTTTGGGCCATCAGGTGTCACCGCCTGAAGAAGCCATGCTCGTCTCAGACGCCGGCCCCTCCGCGGAAGCGCAAGTCGCCGAAGCCAACAAGGGTGGCTGAGTTGGAGAGAAGGCTGGAGGATTTGACGGCTCGGATAGAATCCCAAGTGCAGCCGGCCACCCCTTCTGAGTCCAGTGCCAGCCCTTCTGTTGGTCCGAAAAAGAAGTCCTACTACGCCCCTACTCAGATTCCTGGCTTCCCTCACCTGTTCCCGCCCGAGGACATTGTCATGTCCAATGGCGTGGAGCAAAGGCGTCCCCAAGTCGTCGCGGCCCGGGCAACCTCGACAATCCCACTGACTCCAGCCATTTCGCCCGGCGCTGAAGCATCACAGGAACCCGAATCCGCCGTGTCTCGCCCGGACGAGCCGACATTAGTCCCCCCGGCCCAGCCTGGCGAATCTCTATGGCCTCGCTCGACGGAGGCTGAGGCCCTCCTCCAGGCGTACAGGCAGCACTTTGCGCCTCTCTTCCCCTTTGTCATCATTCCCGCCAGCAAGGCATCAGACCAGCTCCGAAAGGAACAGCCCTACGTGTGGAAGGCGGTGATGATGGTAGCCCTCCATTTGGATGGGCAGCGTCAGATCGCGCTAGGGACCGAACTTCTCACGGATATCGCGGTTGCTGCCTTCACGAGGCCTGAGAGGAGCCTTGATCTCCTACAAGGTCTGTTGATTCTGATAGCATGGTTCGTATCTTATCATCCTGCCCAAGGTCTGCTTCAATCATGATCCTAAGACACGCCGTCCAGGTACCATTTCAACCTCCACAGTTTTCAGGTGACCAATGTCCTCTTCTTGGCAAGATCGATCTGCGTATCTCTCGGATTTACCGAGTCACAGAACGGGCTTAAGGAGCAGATACATTCGCCATACTGCTTAGAGCAAATGCGCGCGTTTGCTGGGTGCTACTATCTGGTAACGCTGTACGTCTTGGTCACCGGGCAGTCCACGTCCACCTCTGATGACTTCGCCTGAGCTTACACGGGGCATAGAGTCTTCACCACCAACAAGAAACCTGATGCATTCATGAATACGTCCTATCTGGAGGCTTGTTGCCAACTTCTGGAGAGCAAGATGGAATACCCCACTGACGAATTCCTCGTCTATCTCGTCCGCGCTCAGCAATTGGCACAATCCATATCCATGACGCTAGCTTTCCGGAACACGGCATTGCAGCCAGAACTCCCCCTGACCATTATCATCAAGAGCTTCCAGCAGCAGATAGAGTCGTTCAGAAGTTCATTGCCGTCGGGTTTAAGTGGTAACCGTAAGTCCTTTCTGCCTGTACTCTGCGTCACGACGTAGCCACTAATATGTGACAGCCGCGATATCGGCCCACGTTTACGTTGCCGAGATGTTCCTGTACGAGATTGGCACTCAAGACGTCCAGGCGGTTTCTTACCTCACCATTACAGACAGACTCGAACTTCTCTGGTCGTGTCTGAACGCAGCCAAAGCCTTTCTGGCCATAAGGTTTGAGCAAGCCGCATCTGATGAGCCTCGTTTCTGCATGAGCACGTTCGACTTTGTCTACGTCTTGATCACTTGCCTCAAACTGATCACCCTGGATGCCCCGGGCTGGGATCTAAACCTTGCGAGAAGGGAGCTAGCCTTTGACAAACTCGTTCAGAGGGTACTCCAGGATTTGCGAGCCGCCGCAGAAAGGAGGAAGAAACCGGGCCAGGAAGCGCCGGCACAGGAGGATCCCTTCTCTCGCCTTGCCAGAAAGTTGGAGCACCTTGCAGAGTGCATGGCGTATGAGCTGGACAACGTTTACAAGCCTCCGGCTCCCGAGGTCCAAGAGCAGGCGGGAACGCTTGTCGAGGCAACCCAGGATATCACGCAGGATGTAGACTTTTCGCTATGGCAGGAGCTATTCAACAACAATGGCTGGGAAAGCTTCCAAAATTCGCCCGTTCCTGGCTGGACATAGTCGCCATGCGCCTGGTGGAACACCACTAAGACGAATACTCAGATCTGCTTGGCTGGTTCTAGCGGAACACTTCTGGCGGAAGAATGGCGCTGTGGATAAATTCGGTGAAGAGGAGGTGGGTTGGTGATTTATCCGCAGCTGCAGAAATGCCCCCACCTCCAACTCCGAGGCCGAGACTGCTTCTCCCTGACGCGATGGCTGAACAGACCTGGACTGGAGAAACGGAAAGCACGCTGGACCTAATGGAGCTGGTCTGCCATTGCGAGTTTCGACGGCGCACAAGTGAGGCTCACCCGCCCGTTGCTCCGAAGATGGTCGTCGAAGACATTGCGAGATGCTTGTGAGGACCGGCATTTTCGAGGAAGGGGGCACCAGCACTGACACGAGAAACCGTCAGCATGACTGCAAGCTGATGGTCGGCGCCCTGCACAAGGTGGCTAACATACCGAATTTAGTACCACTATAAGCGTAATTTGTAGACATACCGTTCAGGCATTTTTGGAAGGCTAGAAGGCACGGCGGTTAGCTATGTATATAGGAGAACGTTACAATAGGTAGAGTGCCGTCTGTTGCTCTCGGTGTCTCAGGGAATGTTGCACTCTTGCAAAAGCTTTACTACCCGATCTCACCTAAGTATATCATGATGTGGCTGCAAATCTCGCTTCTCGTCTCCGTCGCGCTTCAGTCTGTCCCTGGCGCGCTCGCGGGACTCGTTGAGGCAAACATCTCCGAGCGCCAGGTCGGAAGCGCTGTAGCGGTAAACCTGTCCAAGACATACCAGACCATGGACGGCTTCGGCTTCTCCACGGCGTTCCAGCGCGCCAACCTCGTCACCAACCTGTCCAACAAGCAGGTCCAGCGGCAGCTGCTCGACCTGCTCTTCAACCGGAGCTCTGGCGCTGGCTTCTCCGTCATTCGCACCGGTATCGGCTCAAGTCCCGATAGCTCCAGTGACCACATGAATACTTTCGCGCCCAAGAACCCCGGGGACCCCCAATCTCCGCCGCAGTATGCCTTCGACGGTAAGGACAGCGGACAGTTGCTCGTTGCGCAGGAGGCGGCGAAGGTCTATGGTGTGAAAACCTTCTATGCAGATGCATGGAGCGCCCCGGGTGAGTTCTGTTTCTCTCACCGGCGGGCGAGGAAGATCTGGCAGTCAGGCGAGTGAGTGACACTGAAGTACCTGAGAAAGGGGTTGACCTTATGACTAGGGTACATGAAATCTAACAATAACGAGAACAATGGAGGCACGCTCGGTGGTATGCCCGGAGTGAACTGCCAGAGTGGGGACTGGAGACAGGCGAGTCTAGCTTTCAATACGTACTCACTCTTCATTTGAGTTATATGCGGACCTGACGAAGCGTCGACGTGAGTACGCTGGCTAGAAGTGATATTGACCTCCTGTGTGCAGGCCTACGCCAACTATCTGTTGGCATATGTGAACTACTACGCCCAAGCTGGCGTCAACATCACTCAGTGAGAAGATATTGCTCCCTTCTAGGGGCCCGCTCAGTCTTGCTATGGGAACTGACTGCTGTCTAGTTTGGGCTTCTTGAACGAACCGGAATTCAGGTACACCAGGCATGCTGCCGCCAGAGTTGTGCATATGCTAACCACAGGTGGGAACGCACGGCCAGTGCCAGCTATGCTTCGATGAATTGCAACGGCAACCAGGCGGCCGACTTCATTAAGATACTGTCAGCCGCCATCAAGAACAGCACCTTCGCCGCCAATGTCGGCATTGCATGTTGCGACTCCGAGGGCTGGGGCAACCAGGTGAATATGCTGAACTCGATCAAGTCGGGTGGCGCCGAGCCTCTGCTCAAGGCAGTCACATCGCACACGTACACGGGGGGCCCCTCCAGGGTGATGAGCACCAAGGTCCCCGTCTGGCTGTCGGAACAGTGCGACCTCAACGGCGGGTGGACGACGGCGTGGTACGCCAACGGCGGCGCGGGCGAGGGCCTCACCTGGGCCAACAACATCTATAGCGCCGTGGTCAGCAACGGCGTGTCCGGGTATCTGTACTGGGAGGGCGTGCAGTGGCCGAGCCCCAACACCAACGAGAAGCTCATCAAGGTCGACAACGCGACCGCCTCCTTCGAGGTCGCCCGCCGGCTGTGGGCCTTCGCTAACTGGTCGCGCTACGTGCGGCCTGGCGCTGTGCGCGTGGGCAGCTCTGGCGGGCCCGGCGCTGTCAGGTCGGCGGCGTTCCGGAACGCCGACGGCACGGTCGCCGTCGTGGTCATCAGCTCCAGTGGCTCGGCGGCGAGCGTCAGCATCAAAGTCAGCGGCGAGGCGTCACGGGAGCCGCCGACCACCGCGGGGGCGTATGTGAGCGACTCGACGCATAATTGCGAGAGCACAGCAGTCACGGTAGTGAGCGACGGCACGGTGTCCGGGTCGGTGCCGGCTCGGGCAATTGTCACGTTCGTCATCCCACCGGCGCCGGGGAATCCTGCTGCTGCCTCTGCAGCCTAGACGATGGCGGTCGGGTCCGGCTTACTCTCCATATAAAGTCAACATTCATCAGTGTCGCGGTATTGAAAGCAACAGATTAGTTGCTGCCCCTGCACGTTTCTGTGATTGATAGAGTATGGGCGAACCTACGGGCGGATTTCTTGAAGAAAGCTTTCTGCCATATAAGTGACAGGAGCTCGACTTGGCACAAAACCTTTGATCGCAACTGATCTAACTGTGGCCTGAGTACGGCGGATTCGAAGAGAGTTGTCGACTCTCGCATCAGGATAGACGACAATAGGGTGCAAACTACGATACCCGTGATGAGTGACCCAACCCCATACAGTCAAGAGTGCCTTTTGTTAGTAATCAATCGCGTAATAACCTTTCTCGTTGTGGACGCCAGCCGCCTATCGTGGCGATGTGACAGAGGACAACACATACAGTTGCTGGCCTTCTATGTTACTTGATTACCTCCGTGGTATCGTAGGAGATTTCTGGACGAGTCGAAGTAATTTCCAGGCAGTTAGCTGACTCGACACTGATGTGGCAGCTTTCCGACGGACGACAGACTGACTGAATTGTATGAGAAATTTTGTGGGAATCTGCCTCGGCCATCGCCAAGAGAGAGGACCGTTGAGAAGGGAAAGTGGAATATCTCTCCGCCCCATCCAGAGTCCAGACTGTATCGCTTCTCCTTAATTTGTCTATTATAGCAACCGTTTATCTGGTTTCGTCTCGCGATGAAGAAGCCGGTGGCTGATTACTCCCTGTATCTGGTCACGGACTCTACGCCCGCGATTCTGGGCGACAAGGACATTTGCGATGTCGTCAGAAAGGGCTTGCAGGGTGGCGTCACCATCGTGCAGTACCGGGACAAGACGAGCGACACCGCGGTGCTTGTCGCGGTTGCGCGGAAGCTGCACGCTGTCACTCGGGAGTTCAATGTACCCCTCCTGATCAACGACAGAGTCGATGTCGCCTTGGCTGTCGGCTGTGAGGGAGTCCATCTGGGGCAAGACGACTTAGGTACGGAAACGTCCCAGCTCGTGGCCAGACCCGAGAGATACAAGATTCTCTCTAGCCTATCGAAAAAACCCACGGACATGGCCGCTAACAGGCGTATAGACATTGCTGAGGCAAGGAGGCTGCTAGGACCGGAAGCCATCATAGGACTCACTACGAGCACGGTTGATGAGGCCCTCAAAGCAAGCTCGGAGGGGGCGGACTATCTGGGTATAGGAACAGTCTTTTCTACGGCAACGTGAGTCCGTGGCGGCTGCTGATTGAGACACCTGCCGAGCTGACACCCGGGATAGGAAGAAGGATACCAAGCACGTCATCGGCACCGCTGGCCTGCAGCATATCCTCGAGTCCATGACAGCTAAGGGATTTGACGGCGTCCCGACCGTGTGCATCGGCGGCATCAACGATTCTAACATCCAGAGGGTCCTGTTTCAGTCCAGCGCATCCAAAAAGAAGCTGGACGGCGTTGCTCTCGTGAGCGCCATCATGGCTGCTACCGATCCTGAGGCCGCGTCCCGAAGACTTCTGGAGCTCATCAAGACCCCGCCGCCGTTCCGACGGTACGCTGCTGTTTCCGACAAGGTGACAGATGTTGATGGCATCCTGGAGCTTGTGCCGCGGATCGTCAAGGACGTGCATGATAAGACGCCGCTTTCTCACAATATGACCAATCTCGTGAGTCTGCTTTGCCATACTCTACTCCGTGTGGCATCCCCTCATATCGCCGGAGAACCCTAAGCCTAACTGCGTGCTACAGGTTGTGCAAAACTTTGCAGCCAACGTTGCCCTCGCTATTGGTGCATCGCCTATCATGGCAAACTATGGCGAGGAGGCCCCTGACCTGGCAAAGCTCGGTGGCGCCCTTGTCATCAATATGGGCACCGTCACTCCCGAGGGGCTGGCCAACTACATCAAGGCGCTGAAGGCTTACAACTTAGCAGGTCAGCCGGTGGTGTATGATCCAGTCGGGTGAGTAGAACAACTGACTGCCCCTGCAAGCCATCAGTTGAGGGTCAGCTTTGCTCACTGATATCTTCCTCAAGGGCCGGTGCAACGGCGGTGCGGCGCTCGGCCGTCAGAGACATCATGGCGGCTGGCTACCTGGACGTCATCAAAGGCAATGAGAGCGAGATCAAGACGGTCTGGGGCGAAGGCGCCGTCGAGGAGCAGCGCGGCGTGGACAGCAGCAGCACTCTGACAGCTGAGGAGAAGGCGCGCCTCGTGCAGAAGCTCGCCGCGCGGGAGAAGAACGTGGTCATCATGACGGGCAAGACAGACTTTGCTAGCGACGGCGAGCGGACCTTCGCGGTCGGCCACGGCCACGAGTACCTGGGCCGGGTCACCGGCACTGGCTGCGTGTTGGGCACGACCATCTCAGCTATGATCGCCGTGCACCCCCAGGACAAGCTCGCAGCGTCTATCGCGGGTCTGATGATGCTGGAGATCGCGGCCGAGCAGGCGGCGGCGCGGGAGGGTGACGTCAGGGGGCCCGGCACCTTCATGCCTAACTTCATTGATGCGCTCTATCGGATTCGTCAGCAAAACGCGCAAGGCGTGAAGGCGTGGATGCAGAATCCCAAAGTGCACAAGGCGATCTGACAAGAAGACGCTCATAGAGCTGGCCGGGATGTCAAGGCCGAGGAAGAGGCCTGTGTGTTGCGTATGTAGACACCGGTACTTCACCTGGATACAGTGACACACACCCAGCTTGTTTGATCTTGTCCTGCTCGGCATGCCTTCACGATCCCGATGATTGAATCCCACCCCTGAGTCCCTGACCCTCGCGGCTCTATGCGTGCCCAATCGGCTTCCAGTACGGTACCCCGCATGGGGGGACGCCCTCCGTTGCCCCGCGTTGACGACGACCGCGTTGTAAGAGAGCGCGGGGTTGTCAGAGGAGTCCATGTATGTGTGGGAGACTCGTGCTCCCGGCCTCCTTCTGACACAGAGACACACCGAGAAGCTTGAGCAGCTGTCGTTTCCCGCAGTTCAAGATCCTGATCACAGAGGGTGTCAACCCCCGTCCTCCTTTTCGTCTCCTCCCACCCCCAATATCCACAATGGCTGATACACCGAGCCGTACCGGGCGAATGCGTATGTCCTCCATGGATACATCTACTACGTTTGTTCATTGAGCGAGATGACTGACTGGCAGAGCCTTGTGCAGCGAGACCAGTGATCTTGTCAGTCTCTCTCCCGTGCCCTCCGTTGAGCATGCCGATTAACCCGTGTCACCAGCGTCTGTGATATCCAGGAGAAGTTCCGTAACGCAATCCACCAATTCGACAAGGTGTAAGTCCAGTAGTCCCGATATAGCCCCTCAAGCCACTCACTGCTTGGAGCACACACCCAAGCCTGACAATAACGCGCAAAACCCACCAGCGTCCTCACAGCCACCAAGGTCCTCAAGGCCGCGCACATCCTACAGATCCCCATCTTCACCACGACGCAGAACCGGGCCCGGCTGGGCGATACCGTGGCGGAGCTGGCGCCCTACATCTCCGGGCCGCTGGCGCAGGCCCCCGCCGACAAGACGCGCTTCAGCATGTGGATCCCTGCCGTGTCCGAGAGCCTCACCGCGGCCGGCGGAGTGGCCGGCGGAGCTCAGCAGCTGCAGATTGTTATTGTGGGTATCGAGGCTCACATCTGCGTGACGCAGACGGCGCTGGACGCGCTGGCGGCGGGCCACAGGGTGTACGTGCTGGCCGACGGCGTCAGCAGCTGCAACGCCGCGGAGGTGGGCGTGGCCCTGGCGCGGCTGCGCGCCGAGGGCGCCGTGGTGACCACCAGCGAGAGCTGGCTGTATGAGTGCATGGGCGACGCGACCGTCCCTGAGTTTAAGAGCATCGTGGGCCTAGTTAAGGAGACGTCCGCTGACACCAAGGCAGCGCTCCAGAACCTGGTGCCAGCTAAAATGTGAAGGGGAGGTGGAAAAGCGGCGAGGCGGCGGAGCGGAAGAGATGGGTATGGGCAAAGTTTCATTTACTTGTGGCAGTCGGTATATCTTCCAGGTTCCGCTCGACGGAATCAGGCCCCACCTGTATCTACAACTGCTTGCTAAGGATGATGATATATGGGGCGGGACGGAGAGAAATATAGTCTTCGGCTACATCGGGTTTGTTGGGGTGATAATCTTTTTTAATCTGGCTGCTCAAGATATGACTTCCAGTAGGGAAGCTACGTGCAACGGCAAAGAGGCGATCGCGCCCAAAAAGAATCGTGCTTATAGGTCTAGTCGACTCCCTAAGTTGGGAAATTTCGGTCTAAGTCCGAGTCCCTGGTTAGAAAGGCGGTCGGATTCACTCGGCCGCGGCAGTCGAAGCCTTAGGCTTGCTCGAGGGAGCCATCCAGGAGAAAGCTGAGGCGCCCCCTACGGGGTTTGCGGATCGAGGGAGGGCCGTCGACGACAGATTCCGCAGATCGAGACTGGACCGAGACTTGTTCTCCGTGACTGACCCTCCGCCACTGCTACCACTTGCAGCAACACTGCCACTTGTACTTCGTTTCGCCATGTCCCACCGGACAGACGTCGAGCTGCCAGCGCTGCCATTCTGGTCTCCAGTCGCGCTGACCTGGCTCTTCCGTCGATGCTCTCCACTAGACCTGGCAGGCGGAGGCGGCTCATATGAAGCTCCCGTCCTTGCCGAGGATGAGCTTCCAGCCTTTTGTGTCTTGAGGACCTTCATGTTTCGGCTGCGCGCCGGCGGCTGATAGCCACTTAAGCCGTTCTCGCGCTGCCCGCTTTCGCTACCGCTGGCCGAGGTTCCATGCCGCCACGAGCTCCAGATTCCGCCAACAGCGTCGCGGCGTTTGTCCTCTCCAGCAGCAGCAGCTTCTTTACCCCCAGCATCCGTTCCCGGCGCTTCCTTCGACTGCCGGTCGCTCTCGCCACCGCTTTCGGAGGCAGGGCCGGGCGCAACGTCCCGACCTCGCCGAGGAATGTCTGCTGTAGGAGAGAAGGCATCCAGTGATTCTGAATCATCCGGCTGAGCGCGGGCAGGAGGAGACTCTGCCTTGCCCCGCCCAGGTGTCGACTGGGGGTTTGGATCCTGCGAGACAAACTCTGGAGCGGAGGCATTCAGCCTGATCCTTTCGGGCAGGATATTGGTCGTCATGATATGCTTGAATACTAAGTCATCCTCGGGACGGACGAAGGGGACAGATAGCTTCTCGTGGCTTTCACCGTTGCCGTAGAGCGTCATCCTGTTCTGGGACAGGAGCAGATCCGCGCTATTCGCGCGCAGAATGTCACTTCCAATGAATATGCGCATAAACTTCTTAGCATCTATGGTGTCGGTTTGGTCCATACCCACGACATCAAACACTGCGTTTATGTGAGGGACTTGGCGAGTGGGACTAGATGAGCGGGAGTGTGGCTGCACTACTGTAGCTTCGGCGAAGTAGACGCTGAGATTGATCCGGAGGCCACCATTCGAGTCGCCGTGAGTCTCGCCCAGTAAGTCCAGTTCCTTGATCAATGAGTAATCCAGGGTGGATTTCTGCGACCCTGAGCATACATCAGCATACAGAAGAGTGTCATGCGCGTAGTTGGTAGTCAGCCAGCAGCGAACAATGGTAGGGACAGATCCAAGATAAAGAAAGGCGGGCGGAGGAGGCTCGGGCACATCGATAGGCGAGTCGTCTTCTCGATCGGTGAGGATGAAGGTGTTGTCGAGACCAAGGCTGCTCGCTCGACCAGAGGCGACTGAATGTAGCGAATGTACCGAATGGCCCGCGGAGCTATGTCTGCCGTCGGATCTGTGTGAGAGAGTACGCTCCATAAGAGCATGTCCACCCAGGCCGCTTCCAGGCCTTATGGGCGCAAACTCTCCAGAATGACGTGTGCTCTGGCCCCAGTTTGAACCCTGAAGTGTGCTCTCGTCGAAACGAACACTGTTTGCCCTAGACGTTGCCCCTCGCCTGATGGGTTCATCATCGGCTTCGAGATGCAGCGAACCAAGGAGGTTTTGACCCTGCTCGTCGAATTCATCAAAAACCTCGTTTGATGGCATATGCACCGGTCCTTGGGTGACGATATCAGCTCCTGTGCAATGATGAGGGGCCAAGTTTAGGTGAAACTTACCATGCTGAGGAGTACCGCCCAGGACGCTGGGGAAAGGGGAATTCCACACGGACTTGATAGCAGCGTCGTCGGCCTGGCGTCTCTCCAGCCGCAGCAACCTCTCGGATTGGTTCGCCTGAACGAACTGGACTTGCTTCACCTCCATATGGACATTCTGGAGTTCTTGATAAAGGTGTGTGAAGCGAGAATCCATACCAGAGAGCGTTGGGGTGATAATTCTCGGAGGGGACTGTTCTTGGCAACCAGCTGGGACAGCAGGAAGGCGGTCGTGTGCAAGGGCAGAGGCGGTTTGCCGAGAATATCAACTGCACAGATCAAGCGCTCCTTCCCACCGGGCCAGATTATTCGGACTCCCGTCACTCTCGACACTCCAGGCCTTGATCTCGAATAACTCAGGTCACGAGGTCCACCGCCCCCCACATCGCACGCAAAGACCAACTGGTCTTGTCGTGATCTCAAACCCCGCCGTCCCTCTAGATATTGATTTTCAACCTAGCGATTGCCGTAGATGCTGACGACTGGTGGCCTGGTGTATCAAAGGACGACGGTATGAGCTCTCGCGGCGGGGGGCGTAAACGAATGGCTATCGCAAGGATGCGAAACGGAGTCTACGGCAAAATGTTTTGTCTGCGCCTCAAAAGACAGGGAGATATTTGAGGACACACGACGCCGTCAAGGCACTGGGAGAACTAAGTCGACGGGATTCGCGAGTTGTTTGTGCTGACTCTTGAGATCAACCTGGCAGGAACAGACTAGGCGAGAATGACAGGAAGTCGGAGTGCAGGGGTCTCTATGCTGGGCGTAGTCAAAGAGAGTGCTGATCAGAAAGGTCGCGCAGTCTTGAGTTGGCTGCCAGTTTTCTTGGTGCAGGCGCGAGACTGGTTGTTGACACCTGTTAGTGATCGTTCGGAGCAACGAAATCAGAGGCGCGCGACACAAAGGGAGAAAGGGTTCGGAACCTGATGGAAGGTGAGGACAGCAGGAACGCTGTTGCGGCTTCTTGGGAAGCAGCGATAATATAGGGGCAGGGAATGTGTGTGTTCGACGTCGGCACGTAAATATGCGCGGGCGTGTTGTGTGTTTCACGTCACTTCGTCGAGATGTGCACTGTATGCAGCCCGCCTGTACAAGCAGTTGGGACAGTCGCGATGGATGCGCGCAGACTCACAGACTTGAAACGCGGTGTTTCTGGAGAAGAGAGAGAGCGATGGAGCGTTGGAGCACCCAAGGTACCTCATATGCCAACCTAAAAAGAGTTCAAACTGGGTCCTGTCTGCCTGTGGGATCCATCCATCTTGGTAACGATGTCTCGTCACAGTCCCGCATGCCTCCTCCAGCTCCAGCTCTTACTGCGCTCTAATACGATAATAGCGCATTTCCTGGAGGCCTAGGTACCTAACAAGCAAATTGCAACCCGCTCCTATCCCATCAAGTCACTGTACGGAGGTACTCTCCAAGTGTTCAGTCACCATCGAGGTACCTGCGCATTATCGGGCGGTACCTGCCTGCTCGAGACTCAACGGTGAAATGGAGTCGTCTCGGGTGGGGCCTGCCAGTCTAGTGCCCACCGGCCTCACTTAAATATGTGTTATATAAGCAGCATCTCCAGTTCTGCCGGCATCTGCGTGCCGGCTGATTAACTTCTACCCTTCGACTCCATGTTAGCTGACGTCTGATAAACACTCCCGGGCCTATGAACAAAGACGAATTATTGATATCAACGAGGGACGGCCTTCATGGTGCAGACGAGGTGCTTAAGTTATTCGTTCAAAGACTACACTGTCTGCTCGGTCTAGCTGTCTATTTGATTTCTGTACCTGCAAACCAAGCCGCCACCTCTTTGAGTAAGAACCCCCCCAAAGACATACCATCGATACCGCTATAAGCCCTCGACCGCACATAGCGCCATACTCCCTTCAGCAGTAGCTTGGTCTTTCAGTTCAAGTCCTCCTCTAACCAAGGAGCGGTCTTCCACTCTGGATGTATGTAGCCTGTGGTCTCGAGGTTTGGGAAGTCCGGCCCAACGTGCTTCACCACTATGTCATAGAACACCTTGTACGCCTCGCCGCTCAGGTGGAGGCCGTCGGGTAGGAGGTGCTCTAGGTAGCCTCGCTGCCCGCAGGCCGGGTCCCCTAGCCAGGCTCCCAAGCTCGCGTCGAACCCGGGGGTCTTAGAGATGGCATAGTCCATTAGAGCCTTCCAGAGATCAATCAGAATTGTCCCGGGCACATCCTGGGCGACCTGCCGCACGGCTTCGGAGTAGCTCGCGCTGATCTTCGCCTCGCGCGTGCTGCGGGGCCAACCCCACGCGAGGTCGAGCTTGGTAATGTGTATCTCGTCCAGCGGCGGAGGCGTTACCATCAGGATCTTGGGCTTGTGCGCTGTGATGTTGGGGTGAGTGATGATGGCCTTGAGGTTCTTCTTATATCTCTCCAGCGTCACATGCTGGCTGTTCTCCGGCATTGGCACAGCGGCATCGTTGGCGCCGAGTAAGACAACCTATTCCACATCAGCCATACACTGCTCTTTTAGACAGTGGGCAGCTCCCGCGCTTTGACATCCCAATTCGAACGGTTCTGCAGGGACCTAGGTGTATGTGTAGGCTCACAAGGTACTCCAGCTTCGGCCCGGAGGGCGCTGGTTCCGGGAAAACCTTCTCTAGCACCTTCAGGGCCTGAGAAGTGTTGTATCCCGAGAACCCACGATTGATAACGTCCATGCGACGGTTGCAGTCTTGCGCAACACAAAGTGGATCAGCAACAGATTCCCGTCCGGCTAAGGCCTATTCAGAGCAGCCTACAATTCTGGAGAGCCCCCTGGAAGGAGAAGCCGTCCTTGACATCTGAACAGCCCTCAAAGAGGGAGTCGCCGAAGAGCACGCACTGAGGATATGGCGCCTGGACCGGGGCGTGTCATGTTAGTCCCGCCGGCTTATAGCGCCCCTTCGGGGTACGTTGGCTTGGAGCAAGAGGACAAGGTAGAAGACGCACCGCCATGGCTTCTAATATCTCTCAGACAAGCGGTGACAAAGCAGCTAGAGCCAATAGGAGGTAGCAGGGTATGAAAATTTCTATTTCGCAGTTGGTTGCAGAAGAAAGCAGCTCGATGAGGCAAGACAGGCGCCGTTCTGGTCGTATCCTGCGTCCATCCCATGCATCCTGGCGGCGCGGGGTGCTTTGCTTAAGTACAAGACCCCACCTGCTGGCAATTCACCCTTCGGCTGATTGATAGCGGGGCGCTGGCCGCGTCTGGTGATACCGTCTCTGGACAAACAGGCACCCCGATCGCAGTGCGTGGTGGGACCGTCTCGTGCGTAGCCCCCTACGGGACATAAGGCGGTTTGTTTCCCTTCGGCCTTCGGGAGTCTCGCTAGGAGACTCTCAATCTTTCCCACCAGCCGAGAGCGCGACATGTGGTGCCTGCTTCATAGACGCTGGTCTCCTTGCGCTCCGTGTGGCAGGCGGCCGTGACACGTGGATGGGTGCATATGCGCACTTCTTGTTTGCTGCACATCCCTTGGGCAAACGACCTCGGTCACACCCCGACTTTTCTCCCGCCGCTCTAATCGTGGACTTGACCGGGCACCGACAGCACACCGGCGCTTGGCACGGAGACTAGGGCCGCGGCGGCGGAGCTGGTGGCTCTGTTCGCGGCACAGTCACGCCGGGCAGAGACACTAACACGTAGAAAGAGGGAGGCCCAAATAAGGATCAAGAGGCAGGAGACTCGGTCTTCGCTATGCTCTCTAACACTGCTTCACCCGAGTTTGTAGGCAACGGCATAGGCAGGCCCAGATACTGCACATGTAGGTGATGTGGAGAAGGTATCACGGGAAAGCAAAAACGATGGGCCGACGAACGGACTACCCGACGCATCGAGTCGGACCATAGAAGGCGGCGATGAAATGCTGGCAAAACTCACCTCGTCATCCAAAAACACCTGCGAAGAAGGCGATGCACGCAACACTCTCCGCGATGCTGCCATCGCTCTCGCCGGCACAGGTGTGCCAGGCTTTGTTCATCCTGGCCACTTGCGGCGTTCTAACAGTGGCAGCCAGCCCTCCGGAAGAACGCCAATTGCTGCTGAGCTACGGTGCGCGCGACTCCAAGGGTGACAGCGACATTGAGCAAAAGACCGAGCAGCGCCAGAGCAGTCTTCTTCTCGACCTTGTTGCGCGACTCACCTCCCTGGGACGCGTCCCGCATTCCTGGTTCAGCTCCTTCTACTGGGCTTATCTTCTCTCATCCATGTTCTGGGCGCTTCAGTACCTTCTTGACGGTCATATCCTTCAATTCATTGCCACTCGGCAACTGGATGCATCTCTTCCTTCGTTGCCCTCCAGTCAGGCAGCAGTCGCCTGGACGCTAATGCTTGCGCAAGCGGGCAGGCGCCTATACGAGCATGTTGCAATCTCGAAGCCATCCAAATCCAAAATGTGGTTTGTCCACTGGCTGTTGGGTTTGGTCTTCTATGAGACCATGAGCGTAGCCATATGGGTAGAAAGTTCGGGTACGGCCTCTCGCGACGTTGTTCTGAGGGGCCAGCGGCTTGGCTGACAACAGATAGATGCCATCATTCATGGCCGCTCAGCCTTGCGCGCGACTTCCCGGCAAGCGGCGGCCAAGATATGTCTTGGGGTCCCGGCTTTTTTCTTCGCGTGGGTCATGCAGTACAGATGCCATGCCTATCTCGCGAGCCTAAAAAAGTATTCACTGCCCGCCGAAGGGATGTTCCAGTACCTCGTCTGCCCGCACTATACCTGCGAGTGCCTCCTGTATCTCTCACTGGCGGTCGTTGTAGCCCCCGAGGGCCAATTGCTGGGCCGACCGGTTTTTTGCGCATTGATATTCGTGGCGGCGAATCTCGGCGTGACGGCGCGCGAAACAAACCGATGGTACATCGACAAGTTCGGAGCAGACAAGGTAGCAGGGAGAAGCATGATGATTCCGCTCATCTACTGAGAGGAAACCGAGCATCATCGCTTGAGGAGCCTGGCAAATTTGTTGCCTAGTTTCGATACTTTCAGGACATCACGGTAGGTAAGGCTGGTCCGTGTTTGTCGCAGGTTGCGCCCGCCTTCGAAGGAGGTAGGGGAGCGCAGCAGCGACCAATTCGCAATCGTCTCCTCTGAGAGATCGATGTCTTTATCTGTGTCAGCAATACCATGTAGGTAGTCGGTGTAAAGATCTTCGGTCGTGATAAGCAGGCTTCGCGGCTCCTGTAGGATTCGATAGACTGGCTCCGGCTGTAGCGCCCCGTCTTCTTTGGTCTTGTAAATGTCCAGGCAGAGGCTCGATCCAAGGCTGACTGTGCAGACCACGGGGTGGTATGCAGTACCATCCTAGGTAGACAGAGCGTGAGCGCGCCCATATTCACACCTCGACGAGCATCCTCGATTTACCTTATGCGGCATGATGCCGATCCCTGAGGGGTATTCATTAATAAGGACGTGATTAGGGCGTTTGTGAGGGCTCAGTGTGAAGATGTTGGTAGACTTGTCGTCGTGGTCATTGTCGTCATCAACGGCGCCATTGGCGCACAGAGGTATCGATAGGAGCCGTGAGACAACGGGGTCTTCAAGCCAGGAAGGCAGCGGGGATTCGAGGAGTGCACCTTGGATCAGGTCGGATGGCCAGGTTTGCAACCGTCGGTGGGTCAGTTGTTTCCATCTCGGCTTCGGCGCAGACGCGATCTTGTGAGCTGGAGGTTAGTGCTCTGGGTCATAGTGTTACGAGGAACGGGACCGGGATCCCCGAAGGACAGTAGCTACCTTGTCGAGGATCAATCTCTCCTCGTCCTTGCTCAGGAAGTCCGCGATGTAATACGCAGCGGCGGGAAGAGGCGCAATCCTGACCTGTTCCAGAGACGAGGGGATGGAGACTCCCGTTTCAGAGTCCGCGTCCATGAGGCGTCCGCAAAACTAAGGGCTTAAGTGAAAGACTCTGTCGCCCAAGGCTGGGCAGTTTCGGGGGATTGAGAGGCCCCAGACAATGATGGCGAGACCGGCGGGAACGGACACCACAAGCAAGGGGCTGACAGGCGGGAAGGCGGCGCAAGACCGGCGCAAGACCGATTCTGAGACGCTGAGCTAGGTAGGTATTCTTTTCGCTCTAGAGCAGGCGTGATGATCGCTGGGTGAGAGGTCTGGCCCCGCTGCTGATGGTCACGACATTCGTCGGAGGCAAATTCGCTGATCGAGGAACTTCTCCTGAATGGGACCTGGATAGTACTGTAGAGTCCGTAGGTAGTAAGTAGTATTACGGGATCGGAAACTTTGAGATACGGCAGGCAAAGGGAGCGGCGCCTCTCGGTGAAGGTTAAGGGCGAACCTAAAAGCGGACTGACCTGCAACCCTCTCTACCTTAATGCAATGCGTCAATGCCTAGGAAGGTTGTGTCTCTGCATTCCAGACCAACCAACCATCCAACCAACCAACCCCCCTTGCCCCAGCCTTGGAGGGTGGCAAGGCCTCCTCTCTTCTGCCTGGCCATTCCCGCTTGTTCCTCGTTATCTCCCGTCCTGATCACGCTATCTTGGCCTCCTCACGGATTTCTGTGTGCCTCCCGTCTCCAGTGCCGTGTGGTGGCAGTACCTCCGTACACAGTACTGCCAATGCTGGTTTGGGCTGCCGGACCCTGGACCGACCCGACGATGGCGCCTGCTTGGCGAATCTGTCTGTCCTCCAGCGCTGCGGATTCAAGGCACACGCGCACCTGTTTAGCGTGACTCTTGTTTACAAGTGACAACCGGTCCCGGTGTCGATAGTGTGCGCTCTGTCGCCCACCGTACTCGAAGCCGGGGGCTGGGAAGCGCCTCAGCCAATCACAGCGAGCAGCGGCCAGAGTCGCTGATCTTGGAAAATCTGCTACTAAGGAGAAGGGGGCTCCACTCTGCTTCAACGCCCCCCAAATCCAGGTCCAACCGCAAACAACATTGATCAGTGATTCATTTCTGTCTTTTCCAGCTCCCGTACACTGTGACTTTGAATCGTGCAAACTGCCTTCCTTGCCCGGTTCTGCATCTTCCGCCGCGCCAGCCCCGGCCCGCGACCGCCACTTCGACTCCAAACAACCTGTTCCATCAACTCGGACCCCGGCCTCGCCTCTACGCACCGTCCTTCCATCGGCACGCCTTTCGAGTGCCGACCTCCTGCGCGCCTGTCCGTCTCTCATTTGAGGCCAGGTCGTGCATTGGCCGGCAATCGCCCCCACCACCACAAACGCCCCCTCCCTCCCCTGGCGACTTAACCTGACTGCCTTGGCCGGCCTCTCTCGACACCGCTCTCTGGCCCTCGTGTCTCTCTTTCCCTTTCGCGATCTGCCTATCCGAATATCCTCTCCGGCTTGTCGAACGCATCATTCCCACGGCGCGAACCGGTCAGCTAGCCAACTCATCTTGTCGCAGGTGGCCTAGAAACGCTCAGGATGGTGCTGAGCAGTAGCTGGTCTATGAATTAAATGACATGGATGCGCAGAATGCTACCGAGCCCGCCTCTACGAAGCCCACCGCTTCACCGAAGCGCGCTGCCACCATCACCACTGCCATCGACAGTTCCACAGCCAAGAGTGCGGCCACGGCCGAGACCCATCCGGCCAGCCTCATCTCCTTGAACAAGCCGTCTCCCGTTGCGACGGGATCTTCGTCGCCTACCGATAAGCCTAAAGACCCCAGACCCGGTTCTGCTGCTCACGACGACGACGGCAGCCCAGACGCCAATTCTGAGGCCGAGACGATTGTGCTGCCCGGCAAGGATGGTTCACCGATCAAGTCGCGCAAGGTCATCAAACACGAGGATGATAGCGATAGAGCTGACAAGGCTGGCCTCTCGTCGAAGCGTAAACATTCCAGTGGGAGTAGAGATGATGACAAGGCTGAGAGGGGAAACGGAGCCGAGCCGCTCGCGGCCGATGCCGCGGCTGCTCAGTCCGTCAAGAGGAAGAAGAAGCTACAAGACAAGCAACGGGCAAAGGATGGCTCAAGTGGTTTAAGCTCAGCTCCCGCGTCCCCCCCTCAGCGCTCTCGCCAACGTTCCGACGAAGCTCGCTCGGATTCTGAGCTGGAGTCTGGACAAGCCAGACCATCCAAAGATAAGGCTCGCTCTTCTGACAAACTTGTTCCTACCAAGAGAAAGGCGCCGAAGGCCGAATCCGAGGACGAGGTCGAGCGCCGAAAGGCCAGACGTCAAAGGGCACCGGGCTCGAGCGGCGACGCGGTTTCGTCAAGCAAGCCACAGCAACATCAACAACACAAGGATCGCGACCTCAAGTCGTCCTCGTCGCGGGCGCATGGCGAACTCGTATCCAATACGCATAGATCTGTTTCTCCACATCCTCGGACGCATCGCCGCAGCGTCTCAAGCCAGCTTCCGTCACAAGTTTCCAACGGGCTGAGCCACAAGAAAAAGCGCGTTCCTGCACCGTTAACCACTGATTATCATTCCGATGAATCCTCTGCAGGTGGTACCCCACACATGCGCAGTTCAAAGTTTCGCAGCCTTACGACGCCGGCCACCGCTGAGTCAACCATATCTCCAGCAAAGGTGGCCCCCCACAAGAAACACCTCGACGCCCATGGTCAAACTTTTCTCGCCCGGGCTTGTGCGAGGGGAGAGTATGAGATCGCAAAGCAACGGCTCGGCGAACGACCTGAGGACCTCAATGTCGCTGACTTCGCCGGAAACACACCTCTCCAGATTGCTGCACTTAACGGGTATGAAGACATTGTCAAGCTTCTGGTGGATGCTGGCTGTAATTTGGATTGTGTCAACTATGACAAAGACACCCCGTTACTGGATGCTGTGGATAACGGACACCTTGGAGTCGTCAAGATTCTCCTGGATGCAGGAGTCAACCCCCGCAAGGCAAACGTCAATGGAGAGGAACCGATAGATCGCGTCAGCGATGATCTCGAGAACGGCACTGAGATAAAGGCGGCTTTGCTAGAGGCGAAGCAGAGAATGGGCGAGCGTCGCAGGACTTCAGAGGAACACCACGATCAAGATCACACAGACAGCCGTTCGTCCCATGGCCCCGAGAGCCCGCGAGAGTCTTCCGCCGCGCCAACCTCGTCTCATGCTCTTGCGAGTGGACGGAGAGCTGGGACAGTCCGGTCAACCAAAACCAGCAATCACTTGCTGTACATGCCCATGGATGACAAAACCCTGCGGCAAGCCGCTGGACGCGGTGATGAGGAGACTGTCACGCGGATCCTCCAAGTCAGGGATACCTTTGATGATCCGGAATCCATGGTCGCCGCCGCGAGAGGTGGGCACGACATCGTCATGCAGCTCTTGTTGGCGTTGGGGAGTGCGAACCCGGATCCGGGACCTGTGAGCTCCATGCCTCCCGAATATGCAACCCCGATGCTGGCAGCCATCGGACAAGAGAACATCAAGGTGATTCGCCTGCTCCTGGACCAGAACAACTTCGACCCGACTCGTCGCTTCAAGGGAGATACATACTACGAGATAGCGAGGAAGAGGCAGGGGACAAACTGGAAGGAGGAGGAGCACATGCTCAAGGAGGCTTATGATGCCTACAGGAGAACTCACAAAGACAGCTCCAAAACCAGGTCTCCGAGTCGACGAGAACAAGAGCGAGACGTCAGGCGTGGAGCCCGTGCCGAGTCAAAGGACGATTCTTCCAGGTCTCACAGGCGGAAGGGTTCGAGCCCTACCAGAGATGGTCGGCGAACGAGCTCGAGCAAAGTGTCCAGCAGCCCCAAGGAGAAACGACGCTCGGGCTCTTTCACAGGGGCTAAAGACGACCAGACCTCTCCTAAGAGAGGTCCAGGAAGACCGCGAAAAGACGAGCGCATGCCCACCATTGCCGTCTCCGATCGCGAAACATCCCCGAAAACGACGGTAAAGCACGCCAGCAAAGCACCGCGTGCAGATTTGGACCTGGCTCTTTCGTCAGAGGGCGAGACCCTGAAGCCAAGAAGGAAGCTAGTCTCCGGCAAAGCACTGAAGGGGGAGAGGGAAAAGCAGCGTCGCGCGAGCATGGTCTCGAATGCCTCGTCAATGAGAGAGGCCGCAAGCCCTCGAGAGTCTCGTCCAGATGAGACTGTCGATAGACCTAAGGCAGAGAAATATCATGACCGGACGAAAGCCCTCAAAAGAGACGACTCAAGGGATAGGCTATCTGTCTCTGGCGAAAATACCACAAAACGTCACCGGGCGAGCGCAACCCCTCCTCATGGTTCCTCGGAGAGAGAAGCGGAGGGTCCCGTCAAGAGAAGAAGGTTGGATGTCGACGGAAAGGAGAAGCGGCGGAAACTTAGCCCCTCTCCTGATGATCGTCACCGCAAATCCGGGCTCGCTCGAGATGGACAGACGCCTCAGAGGTCCTTGAGTAAGTCAAGCCACAAAAACAGAGAAGAGAGTGAGCGTCGCGAGCCATCAAAGGCCAAGAAAGGCGAAGCCACTGTGGACCACAGCCGCAAGGACTCGGGCAGATCTGCCGCCTCGGACAAGAGCATACATGTGAAGTCTGAAGATACTGACTTGGAAATGCGTGACGCCAATCAATCACTGGATGGCGATGATGCCGCGGGTCGTGCCTTGCGGGAGAACGAAGAAGAGAAGAAGCAGGCCGAAGTCATTGCGAAAGCCCTCGAAGCCAAGAAGAGACAAGAAGAGGACGAAAAACGTCGAGCAGAAGAGGAGAAGCGGCGGCGTGAAGAGGAGGAAGAAATCAAACGACGAGAAGAGGAACAGAGAAAGATCCTGGAAGCCGAGAAGAAACGACGAGAGGAGGAGGAAGCGGAGAAGAGACGCCTCCAGGAGGAAGAAGAGAAGAAACGTCGAGAAGAGGAGGAGCGGCGGAAACGTGAAGAAGAGGAGAGAAAGCGTCTCGAGGAGGAGGAGGAGCGCCGAAAGCGAGAGGAAGAGGAGAAACGCTGGCGAGAAGAAGAGGAACGGAAAAGACAGGAGGAGGAAAGACTTCGAAAAGAACAACTCGAGCGAGAAGCTGAAGAAGCGCGGCGAAAACGCGAGGAAGAGGAACGAAAAGAACAGGAGCGCAAAGAACGTTTATTACGTGAAGAGATGGAACGCCGCCGGGCTGCCCGGGAGGCGGAGCAACGCAGAATCTTCCTGGAGCAAGAACGGATCCGTCTCTCTAAGCTTCCCCCTCTCCTTCGTTGGCTCGATGGCTGTCCAAATCCAAAGACGTCGGATGTGGCTGAGAAATTCAGTATGATGCAAGGAGTGCGGTACGATTGTATTCGACCGGAGACTAACGGGACAGACGACGGGAGGGAGCAGTGGCTGCTGAATACTCAGGTGGCCCTGCTCCTTGGCGAGAAGGACCTCAAGCTGTCACGTTACACTGGTTGGGAGCACATCCCCGCGTCCATGATTGCCAAAAAGGTCATCTGGAGACTCGAGTCGGATCGCTATGCTCTCACAACGCCGAGCCTCTACGACATCGGCAAGCAGTTGCCGGATTATTACTGCGGCGAAGATCCGGATACCATGAGCTACAGAGTCATCGAGAGGCTCCGCGGGGAGGCGTGGGAAAAGTTTGCCGCCATGGATATGTTCTTCGTTAAGGTCAGTTTTCAAAACCCTGCTGGTCTAGGGACATACCCGTACTAACGATTAGACCAGGCTTCCGAATTGATGTTCATCATCCCAAACATCCAACACCTCCGCCGTGTGAAGCTGAGCGTCGCTTACCGCGAGCTGCCGGAGCATGAGTATCAGCTTGCGGGCTGGGCGCCGCTGCAGAAGTGGAAGAACGACCCGGACGCACATCGTTTCCATGGGTTTGCTCCGAGAAACAAGTACTACATCAACGGTCAGATGATCTACGAGGAGAGGCCCGGTCTTGCGGCTGTCAGCAAGACGCCGTTCCCCGAAAAGCGTGTTCCTCGGCGAGGTTTTGTGGCTGTCCCGCCTCATGACCCCGATTACACTCGGCTCTGCAAGGAGCAGGGCCTGGACCACCTGCTATCAGGTCTCCAGACGCCACCTCTTGTCAATGGTCTTCACTCCTCGCCGACGAGCGAGTTCTCCCTTCGGCCGCCTCCAGTCCATGATATCTCACCAGCACAGTCCGAGCCACCGACTGCCAACGGAGACAGCAACCACACGATTAGCACTCCAGCTTCAGTTGTACAGGAGCAGCTCTTGACTGATGGGGTGGATGTGACTGCCAATGATGACAAATGAGCTGCTTTGCCTGGCATGAAGTCTGCATTGTTCAGCGTGGAAACCTTTCAGCGTTCTTTGCAATATACCTTATCCGACTGGAGAAAAGATATAACCCAGAGAGTCTTTTTGCTTTTTGCGTCGCTGGGCTCCTGCTGGGAGCGTCTGTTGCCACCTTGGGCCTCAGACCCTGGGAAGCCTTCTTTTGCCACACATGGGTGGATGGTTGGCCTTGGATTGGCGGGATATCCCGACTCGATGGGACAGTGGACGGACAGCATTGCTTCTGGAGCTCTGGCTAACAATTATTACTGCTGCTTTGGGGGAGAAGGATAACGTGTAGTTCCTTTTGTTTCGGACGACCGCGTTGATTTGGCACTGGCGGGTTTACTGGGCAAACGGATACCCTTTCTACCTCCTCGAATGTCCTTACTTGCGGACACATATGCACATATATCTGCAGTGGCTCTTCTATGGCGGATATGCTGCTTTGGAAGGCTGACTGAGTCTGTTGACGATCAGTAGCTGCTTCAATACGCAACACCTACCAGACTCGCCTACCTACCTATCTGTGCTTATTTCACCGGACGTGAACCTTAGCCCTGTCGCTCTTGCACTCAGGCACTTGTGAGGGCGAGTGAAACATGTCCTCATGATGTAGGTTAGAAGACGATGTCTAGAGCAAGGAATCCGCAGATATCTCGAGACCGATGCTCCGCAAGCCGACTTAGACTTCGGCCGGGTTAAACTGGGTCACAACGGCAGCAGTGACATCAGGAGGGGCGACCGCACGTCGGACCCGCCCGGCCGAGGTTTTGCCCCGCGAACAAAATTTCCCACTCCACCAAGTTGCGGTCGCCAAACGCCTCCGCGCCTGCATCTCCCAGCAGCCACCTTTCATTCTGTACCCTTTCTCGATACACATCGCCCTTGAAAGTGCACCGTCCTGTGAGACGTGAAAGAAGCGACCATGTCGACCACAGTAGACAAGGTGCGTGAACTGGCGCGTCCTTTTTACTTATTGAGATACTAATGACGAGTGCGACAACAGATCAAGGAGATCGAGGCCGAAGTACGTTGAAGGCTCCCCAAAGCCCCTTGCCCCTCCGTCCATCACGAGCGAAAACTAAGATGTCTACTGCTATAGATGGCCAAGACTCAAAAGAACAAGGCGACATCCTACCATCTGGGACAGCTGAAGGCAAAGCTCGCAAAGCTCAAGCGCGAGCTCCTGACCCCTTCGTCAAGCGGCGGCGGCGGTGGAGGAGCGGGCTTCGATGTTGCTAGAACTGGAGTGGCCAGTGTTGGCTTCATCGGCTTTCCCTCCGTGGGGAAGAGTACGCTCATGAGCAGGCTCACTGGGCAGCACTCTGAGGCCGCGGCATATGAGTTCACGACGCTGACTTCGGTGCCTGGTCAAGTCATCTATAACGGTATGATAAATTCGACGGCTTTGGAACCACCCTTCTCTATCCAATGGTTTAACAGATTGATAATACCGGGGGCTAACCCTTTCAATCAGGCGCTCCTCTTCAGATGATCGATCTGCCTGGTATTATCGAGGGTGCCAAGGATGGTCGTGGTCGTGGACGACAAGTCATCGCCGTCGCAAAGACGTGCCATCTCATCTTCATCGTGCTCGATGTCAACAAGCCGTTGACAGATAAAAGAGTGATCGAGTCCGAGCTGGAAGGCTTCGGGATCCGAATCAACAAGCAGCCGCCCAACATAACATTCAAGAAGAAAGAGAAGGGTGGCCTCAACATCACAAGCACCGTGCCACTCACCCACATTGACCACGACGAGATCCGGGCGGTGATGAGCGAGTACCGCATCAACTCGGCTGATATTGCGATCCGCTGCGATGCCACTATTGACGACCTGATCGACGTGCTAGAGGCGAAGAGCCGAAGCTACATCCCCGTCATATACGTGCTGAACAAGATCGACTCGATCAGCATCGAGGAGCTAGATCTGCTCTACCGCATCCCGAACTCCGTGCCTATCAGCTCCGAGCACGGCTGGAATGTCGACGAGCTAATGGAAGCAATGTAATGATCTGCCCTTCTCACTGTTCCGATTCGGTGTTGCTCAGAAAGCTGACTCGTCGTCCTCTCCCCAGGTGGGAAAAGCTGAATCTAGTTCGGGTGTACACGAAGCCCAAGGGAAAGATGCCCGACTACTCCTCGCCAGTCGTTCTTCGATCCTCGAGATGCACGGTGGAGGACTTTGTGAGTAGCCCCCTCGCCTTCATTAAGGCGACACTTCTAACCGAGACATGATAGTGTAACGCTATCCACCGTAGCATTGTCGAGCAGTTCAAGACCGCCGTTGTTTATGGCAAGTCTGTCAAACATCAGCCACAGCGCGTCGGGCTGTCCCATGAGCTTGCCGACGAGGACATTGGTGGGCGCCGCCTTTCCCAGCTCCTTTCGAGCCTGTCCCCTTTTGAGCTAAGCTAACCCTCCCGCCCATTCTAGTGACCATTGTCAAACGATGAAGTCCCGGGATACCGGATACGACATGCATATGGCTGGAGTCAGGAGTTTGGTGTGACGAGGCTCTTCGGGTTGCCTCCCTCGATGATATGGCGAGCCTTGGTCAAGGTCTAGACGTCGCGCCCTCGCGGGTTCCCGGCACAGCCGGCAGAGCCCATCAATGCAAGGCTGACGACGCGCGACCCCCTTTTCCGGGGGGCGGCGTTATGTGGTTACACGGGGTACCATTGAGCGGCAATAATGCCGGGGCTCAGACCGAGACAAGGGCATTGCGGCAGTGCGTTTTAAGGAATGACTGCTTATGTGCAATGCACAGCTGAGGACGGGGGGATACAGGGCGTATACGGGGGGGAATGCCGATAGATAGCCAACCTAACCGGCTGGTAACAATACCTTTATCCACGCGGATGCAACCGCGTACTCAGATGCGAGCAGTGAAAAGAAAACTTTTGCAGCCTTCCCGTAGATCCCATCCCACCGGTCAAGGTGTACTCTGTACGGAAGTACTGTACCTAACTTGACTACCACCGTCATTCAGTCGTCACTCTCTGTGTTCTCTGACAGCCCCGAGGCGAGCAGGCAGGCTTGCTGGCTGGCAGGCTGGCAGGGAGGGAGGGAGGGAGGGAGCAATAGGGGAGTGAGTACAGATTTACCCCACATACGCCCACACCTTGAAGGCCGGGGAGAGTCGAGCAATGAGGACGTGCCAGAGGCATTTCTCCTGTGTCATCTGCATACGGAGTACCGACGGCCGGCCATCTGCGGCCTGTTACCAACAGATGTACCTCTCAGTTCAGCAGGGTATGTTGGGTGCGTGTATGTGCGTGCGTGCGTGCGTGCGTGCGTACAGTCACTGCAGTGCAGTGCAGCGCAGTGCAGGAGAGCGTGGGGTGATTTGATTGATGGTGGATGATGATGATGGTGGTGATGATGCTGCTTCGTCGCTTGCGAAGTTGACTTGCACCTGCGCGAGGC
The DNA here is from genome assembly GCA_030052745.1 of Pleurostoma richardsiae. NCBI lineage: Eukaryota > Fungi > Ascomycota > Sordariomycetes > Calosphaeriales > Pleurostomataceae > Pleurostoma > Pleurostoma richardsiae. The sequence goes on from JANBVO010000007.1 coordinate 886,998, forward strand.
TTGATTGACATTGACTTTGTGACATCTCAGCGCTTAATGTTAGTGAGTGCGAGTGCACGGGGCGCGCTACATTAGTGGCCGACGCGATTTCCCCTTTCCGCCCGGCGCTGCTGCTGCTGCTGCTGCTGCTTGCCCCTGAGCTCAGCGAGGTAGATAGGTAGGCAAGGTACCTTGGGCGTTGGTGAGGAAGGATCGATCGACTCGTGTCCCGATCAGATACGGGCACATCACTCCAGGTCCCTCTTTTGAATCCCGAAGGTACTCGATACCTAGGTACCTACCTACCCTATCTCAGGTACATACCTTACCTAAGATAAAGTATCTAAGCAGGTCCTCAATACTGCAGATGCGCGCGCGCACACACGACATGAGAGACTCGACTTCTCGATCGACTAGGCAGGGCTCCTCTCTAGATCTCCTCATCCCTCATCCCTCATCCCTATCCCTCACCTCTCGTCCCACCAGAGCCCGCCCAGTCAGTCGAGCATCCGGCAACCGCGCCTGGTGGCTGGTGATGGATTTCACTGATGCCTGCTTACGGATCGTACAACCACCTGCTTCGACCTCTCACATCTCTCGTCTTGCCGCCGACCACGACCGGCCCGGCCCAGCCCAGCAGAGCCCAGCAAGGAGCATTTTCTTTCCATCCCCCAACAAGACCAACCACTCAGACGTTCTTCTCAACTTCGTTCCTCTCGACTCCGTCCCTCTCCCGCGATCGCGGCATCGGACCGCACGAGTTGACGGGAATTGGAGGTCCAGGGAGGTCTAAGGGAGAGAAGCCAGCAAGCGTGTGCATGCCTTGTGCAGACTAGCATCGAGAACGGGGCGGCCTAGCTCAGATCTTTCTCTGGGATCAAGGGCCATCGCGCAGCTCGGATCTTGGGACGGAAAGCATTCCTCGACGCAGGCCCCGGTCGAAGCTTTCAGGGGAGCAGAGCACAGACGTTCATCCACCCAAACCCCCCCTCCTTACCATGGCTTGGCCAGCCTCTCTGCTTCCGCCATGATTTCTCGTCTGCAGCAACGCGATTCTCATCCGCATGGTTGTTCGCATTACGTCTTCATTTCCAAAACCTCCTTAACCATGACCGTTGCTCTCCTTAGCACTGTCTCCGTGGCCGCTCTTTATCTCACCGCCGTCATGTGAGGAAGAAACTCGTCCAATACCGTTCACCGGCCCCCCCACTCGACATCCTCTAGCCTTGTGGAGGAGTCTCACTTGATCCATCACTTGGCCGGCCAGATCAATGTCACTGGCCGCATGAAACCGGCGGCTCACTCCCCAAGAGCGCATTACGGGGTACTTAGTACTGAGCGGGCTCTTCGAGATGCAGAGTTACAGACGCTATTCCTGGTGATCATTGATCAAGGGCCTGTGCCCACCCAGACAAGCCCCACGCCTCCAACGGTGTGTGAGGGCCCCTGGACGCCGCTCACCATCCCCCTAAGGTCCCTCTTCGCTGCTCGACACTTCCGATGGCTTCATCATGTGGACAGGAGGAGAAGGATCCTACCTGAACCTATCCCATCATTGAGGCTGCGTTCTAGTTGACGGCGACAATGTGTAGCGCCTCCTGGGTGACCAGACGGTAACCCCCCCCTGGTATTCCTCGGCTCTCGCTACGCTCGCTATCCTCACTACGCTATGCTTGATCCGGTGCCATCCTCCAGGATCACCACCAGCCTCTCTCGTGCGGTGTAGCCTCCATCAGGAAGTAGGAGGCAGGGATCAAGAAGATTCGACCAACTGGAAGTCATCCGGACCCGGCACAAGGTCGCTTTGACCCTCCCGTTGGCTAGATTTCTGCCCAATGGTCTCCAGGCTTCTCCTCGAAATTCGGCCCAATGAGCATCATGGTATCACTCAAGTCTTTGCTACGGAATATTCTTCGATTCACCTGCTTGGCTTGACCCGGTGTGATTTCCCTGGTCTGGCGCAGCCCGGACTTCCTCTTTCGGTTCCCCCCTTCCCGTCCCCAACGGGCCTTCCGTCAGTGATCGTCACGCGTTCGCGAAGGGAAAGGCGTGACAACACGAGCCTGGAGAGGGCCGACCCTTAAGTTAGATCTTTCCGCCCTAGGCGGCGCGGATTCATCTTTTAGGCTGACGGCGAGCTCCTAGCCGGCGGCTTCTGATGAGGCTTTAGACCGTAGAGTTTTGGCTGCTCCGCACCCCCTTCAGCGACATCTTAGTTGCACCGTACTCTCGAGAGCCCTGGCGGGCTCCTGGCAAGGTCTCCGTCCCGAATGGTGCTACCTGATGTCGGCATTTCAAACAGCTGCTCAGTAAGGCGGCATTCCTGGGAAGACATCCATCACGTTCGACAGTTTAGAGTATTTTTGGAGCTTGAAGAGATGGGGCCGAGCAAAGGTGATCGGCCGCTCAGCAATGCATTGATCTCCGTTTGGTCAATGCCGCGAGTCGCCTCCTTCAGAAACTCCGGCAGTGGCTTGACGTTTGATATCGAGCTCTCCCAGGGGAGCATTGATAGTGAGGAAACCACCAGGCGCTTCCAGGTCGCTCTCCTAGCCCCCCTGCGCGCATTGCTTTAGGACCAGCCGGGGCCCCTGTCCAGCAGCTGGCCCACTCGACGCCCATCTCAATTCCACTGTGGGCCGCGGACGGATCAACTCGGATGCCTTGTCGATGTTATCGAGTAAACTTGATGCCCTCGGCTTCAGTCAGCAATCATCTGCTCGCCTTGAGTCGTACCTTATTTAGCTAGTGGCTATTTCACCGAGAGTCGAGACACGTTCTCAAAGGCTGCTAGACGCCCGCCATTGACGATAGCTGCCAAAAGAGGAGCCTCGGTCCTCTCTACGTTCCGGGACTGCGACGCCAATCCCAATGTACTCCGGAAAAGATAGCGGGGGAGCAGAGCACGTTGGCCCTATGGGCGAGCCGGTCAGTGTCCAGGAGCGGCCACCCACGATGACCACACCTCTACGGAGCGGGCCCCCTGCTCATCGGACGGCCCACTTGACTTAAGAGGGAAGCCAGCCAAGCATCGTCGAGATCAGTCCTTTACGGTTCTGATTCGCACTGAGTGATGTGTCGCTTTCCACGAAAAGACGTGCACTGGTAAGTATGGACCGTACTGTACCTATTAGCGACGTATATCGGGAAGAGATAGACTACCAGGACGGGGTCCGGTTGGATTGTTGAGCGGTACGAAGAGCTCCAAGGCACGAGTATGATCCTGTCGCATGTCGACTTTGGACTCTTGTTTCTTTTTCTTCCAGGCCTCCCCCTGGTCAGCTCCCGCCCGCAGCTCTCAGTCTCGTTCCAGTGAACCGAAACACAGCGATGTACCGCTCTTCTCTTCCTCGGGCTATTATCTGCTCAAAGACTAGGAATAATAAGAACAAGCCTGGCGCCTTGCGCGTACAGGAGATAAGACCGAGCAACTGCTTTCCTCCCCTCACTCCTTGGTCCTTATATCCGTACCTCATGCACGCTCTCTTCAAACGGCTCTTGGATGCAAGGTTGCTTTTGCTCCCCCTGTTCTTATATGTTTGATACGGTTGTAACTCTCTGACAGCCAGGACAACCTAGCAGCGCTGCTTCTCACCCCGGTCGGGTTCCTCAGCCAGCCAGCCCTTCCACTCTAGACAACCATAAGCACCATAACCTGCCGGGCTACTGCTCCGCGCTTTAATCCATCTTTTCCCTCCTCTTCCTGGCGCTGCCGGAGGAGTCCTGCATCTTGTCATACCCCATTCGACCCTCGGCGCGCGCCCGCACACCCACCCCCCAATTGACCACCCCCCCCCCTCCCCAACACCGTCTGAGCACCCTCGAGACCCCTGCCGGTACATCGAAACGAGGCACATACTGTACATACATATGTAGCCCATAGGTGGCCCACTACCGCACGCCTGCACGGTCCTGCATCTGATTTATATTGACGGCCCAGCTTCGCGAGCGTTCGGACTGCAAGGCGGCGTCTGCTTCTGCAGGAGACGGTCCTTTTGTCTCCATTGGTAAGGCCCGGTTCATCGAGCTGGCCTATCTGCCCCTCGAGTCACTACCTGTCAAAGAAGCCCCCTTCCTCTCCGGATTCGCCTCTTCGTCGATATCTCCTTAGAGTACGCTTCCCGATCCAACCTCCTGCCACCACCGGGAGAGGAGCCGGTGCACAAAGAAAGGGGAAACTGACTCGCTGCGCTCGCACCATCCCACCCAGCCTCACGCTACATACATACGACACATTGTCCCCACGGGGACAGATCCGGAAGGGCAGCAGAAGGTGTCTTGCGGTATACTCATCCTGGCGGCTAGACGGTGCAATAGTTGGCACTCCCCACGAAGACTGGTAAGGGAGGGTTGTTGGTCCAGGTCCGCACCGGGCGTCTGTCGGTGCCAGCCGTGCGTCTCTTCCAGGAGTCCTGCCGAAGACCGCCAGTCTCCCCCCAACGTTGCTGCAGCTGCGACACACCAGGGCTCCCTGACCAACTCTGCCGCTTCTGCACGCCGCCCCCTCCCCTGAGCGCCATTGTCGACACAGCTTGCATGCAGACTACTCGTCCATGAAGCCCATCACACACCCATTCCCTCCTGGCTCAACATCGCTCCCTGACTTGGCGCACTCACAAGTCACAGTACATTACTCTGGCGGGTGCAAAGCACCGACCCTCCCGCTCTGTGATAACCTCCACTTCCTGATCCAAGGAACGGTCGTGCCGCCTGGGTCCGCCCCCCTCGGATCACCGTCTCAACGATCTGGGAAGATAATATAGGATGCATAACCAGGGCATTGGGTCGGCGGGCATGGACCCGGACAACCACATCGCCCACGAGGATACGTACGGAGGCGACACCTGGGCCGATATGGTTCCTTACCCACAAGCGACGATGCCGGATTATGGCGGTCATTTTGGCTTCATGCCGCCCATCACCCATGGTCTTCCTTCTGAGTCCATCCCGCGGATGCCGCCGCCGCCGCCTCCACAGCCCATGCATCCGTCCCAGCAAGGCCATCCGCCGCTGTCGATGCTAGTAGTGCCGTCTAATCCAACCTGGCCCAGCATGTACACAAATCCATCGCCAAGCAGTTACAGCTCTCCGCCGGTCCCACTGCCGCAAGCTCCTGCACCGCTGCCGGTGCCTCTGAAGACCACGAAGTTGCCTCCGCTGCACACCTCATCGACGCCGAGGAAGACACTGACTGACGATGATCGCCGTCGCATGTGCCAGTTCGCCGAAGACAACCCGGGCATGAAGCAGACCGAAATAGGCTCCCATTTTGGTGTCGAGAGGAGGTACGCTTCTGTCTAAAGGGCGCAAAAGACGGTCTAACTAACAGATTGCTAGTACGGTGTCAAAGGTGCTGCGCCAGAAGGAAAAGTATCTGTTCCCAGAGGATCGGAGCAGTTCACCTGTTCGACGCGCAAAGGGTAAGCTGCCCGATATCGAGAAGGCCCTGGCGAGCTGGGCTCGCAACGCCCAGAAGTCCGGCCATCCGATCACTGATGCCGAGATCAAAGAGCGGGCCCAGTATTTTGCCGCACATTTCACGGCCGGAGAGAGCCCGGTCAGAACCAGCAGCCACTCCTGGCTCGAGAAGTTCAAGCAGAAGAACGGCATTGGGCCAGGTAGGCTGATGCGGAGGGCCTCAGAAACCAACATCCCCGACAGCGCCCACATGTCCAGGGCCTCTCCTTCGCTTACGCCTTCGCAACCGTCAAGCGCTATCTCTCCATCGTCGCCTTCACTGCACCCGTCGCCGTCCCCCCTGTCGGCTAACCGGAGCGACGAAGAGAAGGACGCTGGCCAGGGAATGATGGACTTTACCCCCGAGACCGGCTCGTACAAGCACGCAGGGTCCCAAAGCGCGACATCCTTATCGAGCGCTTTCACAGACACAGCTGTCTCTTCCTTCTCTGGCAGCGCGCTGAGTCCTACAGCTCAGTTCACGTTCTCTCCAGATCCGAGTGTTGGTGGATTCCTCCAGGACCAGAGCCGACAACTCCCTCCAGGAGGTGCCAGTTCCAACTTCCAGCGCCCTAGAAGCCAGACATTCCCAACCTTAGACCTGGAATACATGAACCAACAACAGGGGACCGAACCGCTGACGCCAAAGTACCATATCTCCACGACCGCTCCATCGTCGGCTCTCGACTCGCCAGAGAACGAGATCACCTCAGCTCCATTCGGAATCGACAACACGATCACCTCTCCGCAACATCAACTGCACCACAGCAATAGTAATAGCAGTATATCAGGGAGACAGACAGGTACTCCGGTAACGAGCAGCGCGGTCCTCTCGACGCCCGGTGGATCCTCGCCGACTTCGCCGACACAGGAGGACGCACGGCGTGCCGCGGACACTCTGCTATCCTTTATAACGAACGTGGTGCCAAAGGGCTTCGTCGACCAGAACGAGTTCGCAGCCATTGTACGCCTGACGGAGAGACTACGGCTGCACCAGCACCAGACTGCCAAGACTGTCCACGGGTTGGGCGGCCTCTCGCGCATTCCTGAAGGCGACTCCGAGATGACGAACGCGCCGCCTCCGGTCCCTATGTCCATAGTCAAGGCGGAGACGACATTGAGCAATTGAGAAAGCCATCCAGAATCCCTTGATCTACGTCTACCTCGGCTGGGGTCCTTTAGGAACGAGATATGGCTCGCTTTTCCGTTTTGTCGTGCACATTGGGTTTGTCTTTGGCGTCTGGTGTTCAGCATGATTTGTCTTCGGCTCGTTCTCCCGCCGTAGTGTCGATCGAGGGACTCGCGTCGAGAGCCGATACCGCAGTATGGAGTCTACGACAGACCATGGGGAATTTTCGCTAGGCGCGTACTCTGAGGTGTCCGACCGGAACTCATCTACAGGGGAAATGAAAATCTTGGGATTAAACGACTTGGCACGTCTCACGACGGAACTTGTTCTTGGCTTGGTAAAGCAACCTCAAGAATCACACGCTCACTACTACCACGACGAAAGTCATTAAACCTTCAGGTCCCACGGCCTCATGACGGTCTTTCTCAGCCTTCTTGGCTGCCTTGCGGAAGGGGCCACACTACACTCTCACGCATCCGTTCCCATCCATCTTATACATACACGGGAGAAAGAAGGGGCTTCTTTCGAAAGCGGGCACACCCTGAACCCGCGATACCTATACATACGCGCTTTTCGCTTCGATATCTATATACCCCCATCCGCGCTTTACCCTTTATTCCAACGGCCTCACGGCCATCTATATCCATCTCTCCCGAGGAAGACGCTCACGCTCACGCGACAAGACCCAGGAAAAACGAGATCATCTCCCGTCTCGCTCTCTGGGCGCCTTCTTGTCTCTAATCTTCCCTACTTCTTCATGTTTGCTTCCGCCGTTCTATTGGTATCCACTTCCCTTCATGTGTTCGGCGACAGATTCAGATGAATGGCGATTTACAGACGTCCCGAGCTTTCTCGAATCGGCAGCACCGCATATACAAAGCGGTTTACCACTTCTCCGTGTATAGCCCTTTTTACTTGAGCGCATGGTTTTATACGGTATTGGAAGCGTTTTCTGGGCTGTACGCAGAACTCGCAGGATAGGGGCGCTGACCAGGAACACGACAGCATGGGATCTACAGGAGGCTACGGCGGGCCTGGCAGGGAAAGGGAAAGACACTCTCGGGAGAACAGCAGCGCAAGCTTCTTGAGACAGCTGAGAACAGAAACAGGCACTACGCAGGCCGCATTCACTCGACATTAGGCATCAGGGGGTTAGGGGGCAAGAGCAGGCAGATCCGACGTTTATCATTCCTGTTTTCGTATTGCAAATCGTCCAGCTTTCTTTCTCTGTCTTGGAAACTTTTGCTTGGCTTGCAGAAGAACCCGAGGCCTCGCGCTTCGGGAGGGACGATAATTTTCTGGGGAAAGATCAATCTGGAGGGCCAGGAGAGGAGGAGGACGCGACGACAATGAGAAAAGGGGTGCAGCTTGACGGTGGCGTCAGACAAGTCGAAGGGAGAAAAGGGTCGCATGCGTGAGTTGGACAAGGACGAATCGCGGGCACTCCCTGTAAGGGTTCATATCCGGGCGGCTTGTCCACCTGTGGCAGCCGTTTGCTCATCTGTACCTACCAAGGACGCTCCTCCGCCGGGTTTGCTGAGTTGTGGTTAGTGGAGAGGTGGAAAGGGGGTGACGTGGGATGCTTTACGGCGCTTACTCTCCAAGGAGTCGCCCAAAGGCCCTCTTGAACAACCCCCAGCGCTGGGCTCAGGTCTCCAGAGGTTCGAGGCAACAGGATAGTAGTTCCCTGGGCGGCCATCTGCAATTGTTTTTCTCGATGAAGAAAGAGAACCCCCCCTGATGCGTTGAAGGACTGTGCCCCTCTCACTGCTTCGTCTTGTGCTCTTGACCTGTGATTGAAAATGGCTTGTCGGTGTCACTGGCGCTACAAAGTCGACATGCGTGGATGCGCAAGAGGTACACGCCATCAGCACGATAGCGCTACAACCATCTTCTGGGCGAGCAATAGGGCTCAATGTCCCTGGAACAACCCTAGTGAATCTGCAATGCGACGCGAGCTAACCGCTATCCTACATATCGCTGACTAACTCAGCCTCTCCTCCCAGAGGTCAATCACACCCTTCTCCGCAAGCTCGGGCATCAAGCGCACGAGGACGAGCTCGAGCACGCCGTACATGAGGTGCTTGTTGCAGTAGGCGTCGCCAAAGACGTCCAGTACACCGGTTTCGATTTCGGTAATGATCCGCGAGTCCTCCTCCTCCTCCTCCTCGCCGCCGCCGCCAGCGGCAGCCACGGCCCCCTGGTGATCACGCGCTTCGCCGGGATCAGGCCCCTTGCTGCCAACGGCTGATCCCAGTCCCTGGTCGCCGAGCTCGTACTGTGCAGCAGCTGCTAATGCCCGCTCTTGCTTCTGCTGTTGGGCTAGCAGCGTCTGGCCGGCCTGGCCGTTTCTCGGACCGGTCCGCGGTGAGGAGTCGTTCCTCGCCCACGGCCGCCAAGCGCCGCCACCGCCAAAGTACAGCCTGCCCACACCCCTCGGGACAAGCGCCCAAAGCGCGCTAGCGCACCTGCGTCTCAGCGCCAGGAGCTCCTGGTGGGATGTGGGAGGGAACAGGGTCGGGCTGCCCATCATGTTGTTGGGGAACAGCACGCCGCGCAGCGTGCGGAGCAGCGGGGGCAGCTGTGCCGGGTCGAGGACCTCCTGGTGAATGGCATTGGAGATGAGTCTATTTTGCAAGCGGCGTTAGTCTTTTTTTCTCGTACGGTGATGTGATGATATGCCCCTTCACTGTTCAATGCGTGAGGGGCCTTTTCGGCGATCAGGTAGACATAATGAGATCCTTCTCCACAAAAGGGGGGGGGAACCCCGGGGGTGTTCCCGATGCGTGTGTACGGCCATCAATGGAGGGAAGACGTAAATTCTTTGGAGAGTTACTGACTGACTAGGTCATCGATTATCGTCGCGGAAGCTGCGGCATAAAGTCTCTGAAATGAGGAGGCACCCTCAGGCCCCAGACGTGACCGCACCAGCTCGGAACAAATCAAGCATATGCATGTACTTCGTACACTGGCGGAGGTTGACCAGGGTGTTATTCTTCAGTGCGGGGCCGCAGGAGAGCGAGAGGGTGTGGAAGAGATGGGCTTGCCGATCAAATGCTGCCGCGACGTGCAAACCCACTCCAGACAGGGCGTTCAGCCCAGCGTGCCAGGTCCTTGCGGCGTCAAACTCGGACCACTTGGTCAAGAGACATGTGAGATAACGGCCCCGCTAGCAACACGGCCACGAGTGTCAAGTGCTCCTCCACGCGAGGACTAGACAACGGTGGTGGGTAGTGGGACGACCTCGCAAGCCTCGACAACGCCTTCGGAAGCTATTGATCTTTCCGGAGCCTATATGACAATCGTACTAAGACCGTCAGGGCCCGGATGAGGCAACCGTTCGTATACCGATCCAGCATGGGAAGGTAGCGGCCATTCGCAGGCGGCCAGCGTGTGACGTATCACTTTGCCATTGTTGCCGAACGTGCAGGAGAGGGAGAGACAGCGGAGTGGAGGGACGCCAGCCAGGAAGGGCTGGCCCGTCCGGGCTTGTGCCGCTGCTGTCAGGAGCAAAGACCGGTGGATCCAGACGCCCGTGCGCCGCAGACGGCAACGCTGTGGAGCGGTACGAAGCGAAAGGAAGGCAATCCGTAGTGCGGTCGCCTAGTCAGATTTAATGAGATGGCTTGCCTGGGGGAGCCGATCCTTGCAAGCTCCGGGCCGGGCGCGTAAATAAGGCTTGCTGATGGCTCGTCTCGCAAGCCCCACGACGCCTATCGTGCAATCGGACGCATGAGCATGCGACTTGCGCCGCAATTGGTGAGCGAGCAAGATGCTGGATGCAGGACCCCCTTGAGCACCGGCTAGCGGCTCACGGCTACTGATTCGGCCGCAGAAATGCAGCGAGGTGTGTTCCACAGCAGTGCTCCCTCCCTGCGCTGCAGCACTTACTACAGAACGAGATTGGGTGGGCTGAGAGGGCGAAGACACCATCTCGGGTGCCGCCCTTGAGCGACGTGCATTTATCAGCGACGGCCTCGCAACCACCCAGAGCCGTTACATCATGGTGGGATGTCAACAGCCTGCCGTGCGCACCCTCAACCCGGCCTGTTGCGGACGCTGACTGGGTGATGGGCGAGTCCAGTGACTGTTCTCGTATGCGGCCGTGGGTGTGATAAGATGTGGAAATGGTGACCGGAAAGATGATGGAAGGAATCCTTACCTGTCGAGGAACCCGTCAACCCCTCCGATATGCCCCGGTCCTGCGATGGCTAACCACTGCAGCATTGACAGGCTGCCGCACAGCCAAGGCATGCGTAGATCCATCTCGATCAGATTCGACAGCGCGGGGCCCACCCTGAAGGCCAGGACAGGCCTCTTGACCGGCCCAGGCTGGCTAGTCGACTTCACGCCGTCTCGGAGCCCGGTCGCCGTCTCTTTCCGTCCAGTCGCTGGGCCTGTCCGTCGCGGCAGGGACTGAGAGGTGACGATTGTGATGATGGAGGCTCGGATCAGAGTGCAAAGCAAGAACAGCCATTGGAGCAGAGTCCAAAAGAAGTGCTGAAGCGACCACCCTGCCGTTGGTCTAGAACGGACGGGAAGGGTCACGATCCCATGCTGCCTCTCAGTCGTCTGACTCCGCCGTCTCTGAATCGTGCCAGCCAGGATAGTAAGACCTTCCCAGATCAGCCATGGCTCCGCGGCCTTTTTGGCGATGTTGCCGACAATAATTAGTTCTGAAAATATCTGGCCAACCAACGACGTCAAGCACTCATTCTCCAGGTCCTCTGTGGGGAGAAGGACCGCTAGCACGCCTTGGACGAGAAGCTGACGATACGCCACCTCGTGTTCGTCCTGGTCGGCGAGAGTAAGGGGATCATCCGGGGGTGGCACGGGGGAGAGGTATGGCAGCGGACAGAGCGAGTGGTAGATTTCTCGGGGACTCGTTTCGACGGGCGGTCGCACAAGAGGGCTATGGGCCGCACGGTACGCTAGCAAGGGAAGCCATCAGCGGCGAGTGCGGAGTGTGAAGGAGAGGATCTGTCGACCAACCCTGGACATGTTTGTCCAATAGATCCGGCAGCTCGTCGAATAGCAAGCTCTCTAGGTCAACCTTCCTCAACCTCTGCTCGAGGGCGCGAGTGCAGTGGGCAATGAGCTGGACGATCTCGGCGACGAAGGTCTCGTCCGGCGTGATCTTGCTGTACCATGTCTGCACGAAGTCGCGGATGATGATGGCTATCAGAGCGTAGAGCTGGAGGTCGACGTCGTTGCGGCTGGTAAGTGGAGGGAGGATGTCGTCAATCGGGGCCGGCGTAGCTCTTCCCTTGTCGTTCAACTGCTGGGGGCAGAGGATCCTGCGAATCAGGACCGAAGTGGCCTTGTCGGAGAGGAAGTCAGTCGACACCTGGCGTGACGGTCTCCGAGACGGTGCATCTAGAGGAGGCTTCGGCTGCTCCGCGCTCGACGCCGAGGCCGGTGGGTACGGGGTAGAGGAGTCGCCGGGCCGCGCACTCGGGACTGGCGCCCCCGGTGGAACTGCACCCGTGCCCAACGGGCCGGGAGTCTTCACGCGCGGCGTTGGTGCGCGCGCCGGCGGCGCATTCTGCGTCATGACAGCGTGATGTAAGACTCTCGGTTTCGACTCATGGTTTTGTACACATTCTTGCGTCGCTCTGCCACGGGGGACGAGGAAGGCAGTCTGGAGAAGACGACGTTGTTAGCGATGGAAAGCCGCCGTTGTGCAATAGACTTGCTGGAGCCGCTTATGCATGGCCACGCCAACGGTCGTCAAAAACACTAAAGGAGCAGGCGGTCTGGTCGGCCCCACATATATCTGCACCAGGGGTGCATGAGAGTGTACAGTAGCGTACAGTACTGCACTTGCGGCTTATCTGCCTACATATCAGACGAACAGTACCAGAGCTGCAGCTTGCCTAGAAGCCCATTCCCTCCTGTTTATTGCTACTGCTGTGAAATAATACAGATGCCATGTAGCAGACGTCAGGCAAGAGAGATGTAACCAAGGTTCCATGTTCGACGCCACAACCGAAACCCGCGCCGCGCAGTAATTCAGGGACGCCATGACTGAGTTGCAATGAACGCTTCTTCTACTTGGCACCACGGGGAGAATGGCAAATAGCGAAGCTCACAAGCTGAAGGCTGACGGGAAGGAGTGCCGTTGCATTAAGGTTGGCGGCACAAGACCGGCCGATCGATGCAAGCCGGGGGCGCGGGCGGGGCCGAACCAGGGCACCCGGCCATCGGCGGCCCGGAAGCCTGACCCGGACGCTAGCCGGGCATGGGTCAGGTATCTCGTCTGCAAGAACTCCAGAGCTCACAGCATATCAAATGAACAGTGGACATACCGATCAAAACACACGCATGTTACCATATCTCATTACTAGGAAGGAAGAGAGGGTAATGAAACCGCAGGTAGTACAAGTGATCAGGAATAGCGGTATCTGGGTGGACAACTAATCTGACCGTAGTTCTCCACGCCGGTCCTTTCACCTTTGGATTATCCTCACCCCGCCAGCACTCACTGAATATTTCGCAGGTCCGTCTTGATTACCAAGTCGTCCTGATTCTTCAAGTGCAACACGACAGTGAGCCCTTCCAGGCCGATGTCTTCAGATGTTGTCCGGCCGGACGGAGGGGAAGGAGAAGGAGATCGACCTGGACGCCGAGGAGCAGATGGGAGGGGGGGCCGAATTGGACGGCGAGCTAGGGGTTGAATCAGAGGTGGTGAGGCCGCACGAGGCGCAAGCTGGGGTGCGTGCTGAGACGATGGCGGTGCTCTGACTTGGTCTCCCTCCTTTGCCTTACCGGGGTGCTCCCTGTCGACCGTCGGTCGTAGCCTCGATCGGAGCTGAGAAAAGTCTAGAAGGCCAGCATCGTCTCGAGGTTGCTGCTCTGGTCCCTTAGAGACCCTGGGCAGCTGAGGAGTGCTTTGCGTCCCGGTGTGCCTGAGCCTTGCCGTGAAACCAGGACGCAATGACGGACCGGCTCGAGGTTCCGGCTTTACCTGACCGGTATCCGGCTTCTTGGTGGCAGCTGGAAGGCCAGGTTCTTTCTCAGGCGCAGTCGCCTCCGCGACTCGAGGCCGCTCTGATGCCCTCTCCCACATCTCCTCGACTAGCTGTTCCAGCTCCTCTAACTTGTCACCCAGGTGGTCTACCTGTTCCCGAGACGCCGGTTGCCCATGAGCATGCTCTTGCGCAGTTTGTTCCTAACGGGGCACTGCTTCGTGAGCGCGGTGCTCGTGATAGGGGAACTTCTCGGGACGAAGATCCAGCCCATGCCTTTCGTCATGTGGCCTTGCTTTCTCGTGGATGGCTGCCTCGCGGGTTGGACGTGCGGGTAAGGGGCTGCGATCTCGGTGCGCTGGCTCGGGGGAGTATACGTCGTCTTTAACAATCTCATGCGGACCTCTGAACCTCTTCATCGGCATAGCGGTAGCCACATGATGATGGCTTGGCTCACCATGGAGTGGACGGTCACTCGTTAAACCGATGACTTCTGGAAACTCGTGCGCACGATCGTCTCGACCATGCTGGTAGGGTGGCTCTGAGTACCACGATGCCTCCTCATCCGTGGCATAATCCGAGCGCCGTGGTACATATTCAGCATGCCTCGCATGTTGCGCCGCTGCTTCAGGGCTAGGAGACAGCCGTGGTGCATGGTCGTGAGCCTGGGTGATGCGGTCGCCGACTATGTACGGATCCATACCCCTCGCTGCCGTCTCGTCATGTCCACGAGCTTGGTATGGTCGTCCGGGTCTCGGCGTGGCTGTATCAGGGCGGGGAGAGGGCGGGACAGTTCTGTTGTAGCTCGTTTGGCCCTCGTCGTCTCGCAGGGTTAGGTGAGCACCGCCAGTCGACATGAAGATCCTGTGTGCGGCCTCGGTGCCCTCTGGGACCGGACAGGTGCATGTCCTGCAGAGAGGATGGCCGCACTTGGAGCAGAAGGTGCGCGATAAGATTCTCGCGTGGCATACGTGGCAGATCCTCCAGTATCTGACGGGGTTCGGCATCCCGTCTAGGTCGGGTAACAGTTCCATAGGATAGCCATTCTGGACCTTCGCCATGGCGTCCGGGAGCCGTGTATGAACATATATGTAGCAGATATATGGCCTGTGGATGCAGGAGAAGAAGTGAATGCTCGAAAGGAGGCAAAGAATCGGGTGCTAGGGCTTAGCAAGACAGGTCCCGCAGCCTGCCAACAAAATGGGACAAACTGCTCATCATTGCTATCTAGACCGTGTAGCTTATGGCCGGCAGTGATGTCTTCTTCCCTTGTTCCAGGAAGGCACGACGATGCGAGATGATCAGCATCAATCGCTCCTACTTACGGTATCTTATACATAGATACCTAGACTTTTATCATAATTCCTTAATACGTCTGGTACATGAGCGTACCGTTGCTATGAAGTCGTATCCAAGGTGAGACTTGTTACTGGGCAGTAGGCAACATTGCAGTAATTCGACTTGTTTTCTGACTCCCTAACTACGTTGGGTACCTGTAGGATAGGGAGGGAGATGTAGTGGAAGGAGTATCTGGATTCTAGAGTGGGTACATTCCACCAGACTGCAACCGGCGCCGGTCCCCCGTCTCGGCCGGCCCGGATCCACGCGGGGCGACTTATCGATAACAACTGATAGTTTGCATGGTTCGCCTGAAACCAAACCTCGCCACCATAGTATCGGCTTTCCTTTTCCTACATAACTTGCTCTCGCTTCCGTGATACTGCAAAGAGAGTCATGCGTCCGCGGTGATAATCTATACAGCCATATATCTGCCGCCATGGAAGCCTGCTGTACCTGCGCGACGCTGCTCTCCAAGGTCCCACGCCATTCCGAATCAGAGAAGCCCCTTCCCCATGACCGCAGGCTCGCCTGCTGCACGAGAGTGATTTGCGGGCTGTGTGTACATGTATGTGGCTGCAACCTTCCAGCGCAAAGTCTAAGGCTGGTATGCTCATGGCCCGTGTGACAGAACAACTCCCGCTTCGCGTCGTACTGCCCCTACTGCCAGATATCGACCACGCCTTCCACCCTTCCCCAGGGCCTCAAGGAGCCGCCCTCCTACGCTTTCGCCACCGCGTCCGTCCCGCCCGAGGCACCGCCACCTTACACACCGCGTTCCATCTTGCTCCGCGAGGACCGACCGCTGGACGATGAGAAGGCGGCGGCGGCGGCAGCAGCAGGAGGGGGTGAAGGTGACTCGCCGCCAGCCGAGGACATCCTGCATTTCCTTGATCACGACCACGACACCGTCTCCTCCCTCTCTTTACGGTACGGCGTGCCCCCGCCCGTGCTGCGGCAGGTCAACAAGCTGCCGAGCGACCACCTGCTCCTGGCGCGGCGGACGGTGCTCATACCCGGGACGTGGTGCCGGCCGGGGGCCGTGAGCCTGTCGCCGCGGCCCGTCGAAGGGGAGGAGGAAGAGCGACGGAGGAGCAAGATCCGTCGGTGGATGGTGGGCTGCAAGGTCGCTGACTACGATATTGCGGTGCTCTACCTCGAGCAGGTGGACTACGATCTCGGCGCGGCGATGGAGGCGTACTTCGCTGACGAGGCCTGGGAGAAGGCGCACCCCTTGCACGGCCGGGGCGGTCGCCTCAAGGGGAAGGGAGCGATGACTGCTAGGGGGACTGGCAACACGGCGTTTTCTAGAAGGCGGATTTAATGGCAAGGGAGTGACTGGGCTTGTCGACACTAGCATGGTGGTTTTGACCTCTGGAAGGAGTAGATAGGCGTACAGATGGCGCACTGGCGTTGTATTCCGTTCATTAGACTTCATGGGTTCATTTCTGGTTCTTGATCTACCTCGCCTTCTTCCCCGCCATGTCCCGTTGGCCTGAGGAACAGGCTAAGATAATCCTCTTATAGCCTGAGCAAACGCCTACGCCATGCTCCGACCAATACTGTACATATACATACAATCACATACGCCAAGGATCCCGCACCAAGAAACGACGTGATACGGCTTCGCCCACAATTTAAAACGCAGAGCGGGTACGGAAATCCTGCTTCATGTTAGCATAAATCCACGACACACAGATGGAGCAGATCTTACTGATATCTTTCGTTCGATTTCTCGGACCGAACGATCGAGCTCACCCGCAATCATCATCTTCTTATCACTGGGTAGTAACGTAAATCTCTCGCAGAGATCGCCGTCGATTACACCCTTGACGGGGACATAGTATCCACGATACATGAGGTGGTCCCGTCCAGCTAAGGGGGGATCTTCCGACCTCATATGCTGCTCCAAGGTCTGGAAGAAGTCCACGTCCTCCCTGCTCACGAAGGGAATGAGAACACCAATTGTGCCCTGCAGGCCGCTCCACAGGAGGACCTCCTGCCCGCCAACCACAAGATTTGTCTTGCAAATGCTCGTAGGGATGTCCTGGGTATAGAAATGGGTCATCAGATCCAATCGGTTCGGGGTTCCGTGGAGGTAGTGACGGGCGTGAGTGAGGTGGACTTCTGAGCTTGGCTCATCCGCTTCTGCGCTGATTTTCTCTGGACAACGGAGAATCCAGATATTGCCGAACTTATCACCACCTGCAACAGACTCATAGTCAACCATAGTCGTACAATTTGTCCAGCGGGCGACCGTATCGTCTACGAACGGGAGCAACTTGTTCGACTCGTACTTGTACACGACGTAGGTGATGCCTTGCTGCACATCTCCCACCACAATGCGGCTGCCCTGTGACTGCAAGGAAACAATCATCTGCGGAGCGACTTCAGCTTGTGACTTCCTGAGTAATTGTCTGAGTCCCAAGTCATAGATCCGCAGAGTCTTGCCTATGCCTGCTAGTAGGCGGCCTTGAAATGGCAGTAAAGCCATGGGAGGCTCCTCGATTTTGGTCTTGTGGATAAACTCCAGGTCTCTCCCATTGTCATGGAATCGATAGACATGGATGTAGCCTTCCGTGAATTGGCGAGGGTTAAGAACCATATCCTTGCCAGTCCCAACAACTAGGAAGCTCTCACCGTCCTGACTGGCAAAGGAGACAACAGCGGCGCTTACTGCAGCTTCGTTGTCCGTGAAGTCTATCCTTTGCAGCACGCGTGGATCTTCCTCAGATGGGTCAACGACACTAATGCAAGAAGCCCAGCGTCCTCTGCCACGAGGATATCCAAATTCATCGGGAGGTAGTACTTTCGCATCGCCATTAACAATGCTGGGATCCGACAATAGTCGCTGCCTCAGTTCTGGAGGGAGGGTGTTGTTGTCTGACTCAATGGTGTAAAAGTTCGGCTGATCGGGATGCTTGACCAGTCGCCGAGGCGTATACGTGAGCGGAATGGACCTCTGAATCATCGTCTCGCCCAGTTTCTCGATAGAGAAGATCCTTGATTATAGTTAGCTTCATTGCTTCGAGAGGGATAACGCAGCAGAAGTGTTGGTTGTTGCATGTCAGAAGGAACAATTGGTATCAAGTGTTCGATACTAATACCTCATGGCCAATGTGGCGTAGGAATCCCGTTTATCATCATTTCAACAGTAGAAAGGAGAGGAGATGAGAATGACTGACCTTAGGTAACTGGCATGAATTCCTACCATGCCTTCCTCGCACTGCTCACTGCTGAAGTTCCAACCCCATTCAAGCTCTGAGTAGCTCAGGGGGGTCATGACGAAGCCCTTAGTGAGCGGATCCGCGTACCCTAGCCAGGATCTTGAGCTGAGAGCCAGAACACATGTCTTCTTCTGCACGGACACCTCGAAGAGTCGGACTGCCCGCGGCCCCAAGAACTTTTGTCGTGTGTCCGTCAGCTCTCCGGTAATCTCGTCAAGGACTGTGCGTAGGTAGACACCTGAGTGGAGACCAATGTGCAGATACAGGGTGGAACCTCCCGAAGCAGAATCCTCCATTGCCATGATTGACAGCGCCGACGGTGCCGCAGTGAGGGCCTGGACAGATTTGTTCTCCAGGGTAGACTCGGGGTCTAGGCTGAGAATGCGGACAGTCCTGTCATCACAGCCGACCGCCAAGAAAGAGCTGCGGAGGCGGCCTTCCGGCACCTCACCCAAGCTCAGACATGTTACAGTACCGAACATCTCCTTCTTCTCATCGTACTCAGCCAGCGAGCCGTCCGAGTCCATCTCGAAATAAACGATCTCTCCAGAGCTGAGAGCGATGGCAACTTGACGCTCATTCGTTGTAGCTGCCACGATAGATCGGTGCTGTGGAGCGGTCCATTCATTGACACGTCCATGGCGAATGTGACGGATGCCCTTAGGATGAATCTGAATGAGACCATCGTCTCCAAGCTGCTGGACTGCCAGAGTTGGAACGGAGGCGAGAAATCCTGTATCGGTGACTTCTTCCACGGTCTCTCCGATGCTCAACACCAAGGTACCGTTGGTAAAGGAAAGGACAATGTACGCATCGTACTGATCATCCCGGTGTAGCTTGGTCGTCCAGACGGCTGACGGCGTACCAGGCAGCTCAGAGGCGACAATCTCGTTCACTTCCAGCCCATGCTTCAGGATCCGGAAAGTGCTCCTTGCCGAATTTCCACAGACCGAGTAAATCTGCGGTGCGTCCTCCTCCGTCAGGTTAGCGACCTTGCAGTCAGTGAGAGGATTCATCGAGTCTATGCTCTCCACAAGTGCCAAGTTCTCGGCCGGCCGGGGATAGAAATAGACCGGCTCGTAAGATGTCTTGTGGTCAGTAGGGAAGTCATCGCTGGTAAACTCCAGCTCTTCATCGTCATCGCCAAGCTTCTCGAACTGGTAGAAACGATGGTTGCCGAACTCGCTAGCCACGAACAGAAAACCACTCTTGAGGATGCAAAGACTATTTGCCAAGGGGATCGTGTCGAAGTACTTAATTTTCAGACGCTTCACTTCTCCTGTAGGGTTGCCAGCTTCGTCTTCGACCATGTCAATGGTGACCTTGAACAAGTCACCATCTTCGGTCTGCAGTAGGAAGAAGAAAGCACCAGCGCTCCCCTTGAGCTTATGCATTACCCCAGACACAATGTTGCGCTTTCGTTGGGGATCCTCTGTGGCACCTCGACGTCGGGGGATAGGGACACGAAAAGCCTCCTGGTTGGAGTGGCGATATGTTACGTTCTCCTCCCCGCAAACAAGAACACCGGATGGTCCATCGTTCCCTCCCGGAACTTGGAATAACAAAGACGACGTCGGGTCAACTGGTTCTGACCACTTGCGTACCACATGATTGAGACCCAGATCAAGCTCGTAGTAGACGAGTTGAGTCTCAACCTCCTGGTAAGCTTGACCAGTCGGATCTTGATCCGCCTCGGTATACTCAGTTTCCAAGGCGGCGAAAACTGGGTTGGCGTAGCCGACATCCAGGGCTACAAGAGAAAAGACGAGAACGCCTGGCTTGTGGGCCTCAAGAGGCGAGGAAATGGTGAGCTCCGCTTGGGAGTTGCGGTTGAGAACATAGACCAGCTTGTTCTTTTCCACAGCCGCTATCAGACAAGCTCTGCCCTTCGGGTCCGAGGCAAGAAACTGCCCAGGGATCACTCGACGGACGCCAGACTTTCCAAATGTCTCGAGATGAATGCGGGAGAAGCGGTTCTGGGCAGGAAGGTATTCGACAATGGCGATTCTGCCCGAGTCTGTCGCTAGGATGATGTAGTCTGCACAGAGATTGTTTTAGCATAGTTCGGCTCATTTGACAATCCTTCACAGTAGCTGGCCAATGTCACTCAGGAATTGTTCAGGAAGGACCTGGCATCCCGGCTTCGAATCACTAAGCGGCCATACAGAGAAAGCTGGAGCGGACATGCTCACCTTTGTTGCTTCCAGCTAGCCTGAATGATGAAACTGCCCGAATGATGCCAAAAACATCGTGGGACAGCACAGTTACGACTTTGCCCTGGGTAGGGTCAGGCCGTAGGAGCGACAGCCGTGAGCCAGAAGCCGTGATGATTTGCTGCTCCTTCGTGCCAGAGAACTGTCCGAGGATTGCTTGGGTTACGGCAGTAGGAGGCTGGAGGGTGAGGGAATACAGGAACATGTTCGATGTGGTCGCCATCTTCGCGCCCTTATGCGCAGAAGCCTGCGCAAACCCTCGCCCTGCTTTGGAGCTGAAGCCGTGGTTGTGTCGCGAACAAGGCTCTTCCCTTCAAGCTGTACCTTGTCGCGAATCACAAATTTCGAAGCTCTGAAAGCCCGCCGAAGTGTGGCGACCGGCGGGAAGGGAAGATGAATAACCCGATGTGGCTAGTGCCCAGGTAGCAGCTCTGCCCGAGATACCTCAGACCACACCAGGTTTGCGCTCACGCACAAGCTTTGATAGCTCTGCGCATCCAACTCAGCAGGGCAGGCAGCAATGTCTACCATATGCCGGCGATGTGCACGATCGGCTACGAGGCAATTGGCCTCCTCACAATTTCCTACGGCCTTGGCGGTAGGTCCGGCCATCACCAGCTCGAGGAGGCTTCACTCTGGATCAGGCGCAAGGATAGGTGCACAGAATGACGGGCCTTCCGGGTCAGTGTCGCGGAAGAGACTGTCCTCGAGCTTCGCGCAAGCCCAGATTAGGGACTCAGCTGCAGCTGCGACTAAGCCTGACGAACGCTCGAAGAAGCCTGTTCTTGCGGCGAACGACCTGTTCCACTCATTCACGAACTCGCCCATAACCGATATGCGACACCGTGCTGCGTTTATAAGACAGCATGCATATTGCCCGCATCCCGATCATCGTCCTGCCCGCTTGTCAGAGAGCGGCGAGCCTCTGCGACAAAATCCCCAAGCCGGACAACTACCTCCCGCTCATGTTGACTTTGAATGCCCTGATTGCGGGATCCCTGTATACTGCAGCAAGGAACACTGGATGGCGGATTACGAGGCACACCTTGAGATTTGTGATACCCTGAGGCAGATCAACGAGGATGATCATGACCTGCGATCCGGAAGGTTCTTTCCCGAGTTCGAATATGCAGGTCCTCAGATGGAAGAGGCCATCGTGAACATGACGAACTGGGACACTTTTTTGTATACGCGCAACTTCGAGGCCATCAACTCCGACCGAAGCATGCGGCAGGCAACAAGACTGCTGACCTACCCTGTTACAATTGGCAGCATCCTACACGAGCTGAGCCCGTATAGCATCCGCTCTGGCGGAAGGCTGACTGCCGAAGGGTTGAAGAGTCTCAGCGGTAGGTCCATTTTTCCTGCACTATACCCTGTCTTGAAATTGCTGACCATCACAGCTCTCCGGTACACACTGCACCCTCCCAAGACCGGCGGCGGGGAGGGTATCAAGGGCCTTAGACCCGAAGCACCTCCGGTGAGGATCTTCATCCTTGGTGCCCGCGCTGAGTCCTCACTACCGCGTGATGTATGGGTCCAACTGGCGCATCTCTTCCCCCGCGCCAAATTTCACCTCATCTTTATTGGACCGGAGAGCATGGCGAACCGTGATGACGAATTTCCCTTACCTCCCCGGGCTCCTTCAAACCCGTTCGGCGCTGTTGTCGAGGACCGGGTATGGCCAACCATGAAGATCAGCACCATTGTGGATTATTACCATACCCTCCATGAGACGGGTTACTTCTACCCATATGATCCGTACTTCGACTGCTTCATGCTCTTCCACCCAGGTCTTGGTCATCCAGCGAGTTCGCATGAGTGGGAGGAGACGATACCCCTTCTGCTGGAAACCAAGGCACCCATTCTTGTAACTGGATACACTCAGTATGACATGGAGAGGGACATTGAGTGGGTCAACAAGACGGCCAAGGGAGAATTTGATTTGCTCATGGAGCCGGGTGAAAACACCTTCCGCAGCCTGCGTTGGGACCTGAACGATCTGGATCCCCAGGATATCAGTTGCGGTAACTGGGGCGTCTGGGCCTTCAGGGGCAAGAGGTACGTTCCCCAAGTTCACTGTACAGCCCGCAAACTAATCCTAGACAGATACGAGACTACGAGAAAGGACGAGGCCTAGAGAGGCTAACGGTGGTGTTTGTAGTCTGGTGGACTACCATGTCACAAATCAATGTACCAATATGTGTAGTGAAAATCGCCCATCTGGGGAACATCCCAATGCTGGGACGCCAATACAGCTCCTGAATATTTTGCTCCGCATCTACCTGCCTTGTTCTTCTCCCCTTGATGTTCTCTCGGAGGCAGATCACTAATATCTCATGCTTACATGGTCAACCATGAATGTACTGCCTCGATAACTCGACCAATTGAGATCCTTGGTAATCTTTCCTTCAAAATGACGATTGTCCAACGTTCGACTTCAAGGAGACAGGAAGGTTCACAAGTGAACAACTCAAGTTGGACCCTAGCGACGCAGGTTTGCACTGGCTGACGATTCGGCTCAAAATACAGGATAGATAAGACACCAGGCGGTCAGCTCGCGGAGTTGCAAAGCCCATTCGAGGCAAGCGATGAGGCCTAAATTGGGGTCATAATGGTACACCTATCAGGTAGCGCCCGGATTCTCTAGGCACAAGACAGCAGTGGTCACTCAATCAAAACTCCCTCAGCAAGTCCCATTGTCCACTGCCGGATTGACACCATAATGTAGGGAACCCTCTGCGTGTTGACAGCTCTCGTCCCATACGCGCATCATGACGTTAGTTAAAGATCCGAGGTGTCACACACAGGGCTGAAAGCTTCTGCAGGGCGGTCAAGTCAACGTTGATTTTGTGTTAAGCCTCGCAGTATATGCACGGGTAAAATTGCATTCGCAGTCCTTCGCGTACGTAGGCAACTTGCTAGAGAAAAGGTATTCTACACTGGTGAACTTTGGGCGGATTATACACTCTATTTCAGGACAGCCTGCAGACTCTCGAGAACCTGTCGGATATTAGCATGAGCGTCACAATGCAAAAGAGCCCAAAGGAAACTGTACGTACCTCCAGCTCAATCTTCGCCTCAGCAATGTCCTGCTCGCTTCCACTGCCATTCGCAACCTTCTGCGCCTCGGAGATCTGGGCCCGGACAGCCTCGGGGCTGAAATCCTCGAGGGGGTAGCCCTCAACAGCATTGACGCTCAGAACAGAGTTGGGCTGGACAACCGCGAAGCCACCGGAGACTAGAGAGTAAAGCGTAAGTGAAGGTGTTCCTACAAACGTTCAAGTGACATTGTTGCTCTGGTGTGACGTACGGAAGAACTGCTTGCTGCTGCCACCCTCCTCAATGACCTCAATCAAACCCGGCTTCAGCTGCTCGATCGAGGGGACGTGGTTGGCAAGGACGCCCATCTCTCCAGACTCGGCAGGGATGTTGACCTGGACAACATCGTGGGACTTGAAGATAGACTGCGTGCGGCAATTAGCTTCACCGTCAGTCCGCAGCTATGAAATAGCAGCGAGCAGTGCGAAACGGCGCATATCCATTACGCGCTACTCTTGCATGTTCTCGAGGTGGTGCGACGGGGTTCGAACCTGGTGAGGCAGCGTCAAGCTCAGCTTGATCTGGGTAGAAGTTAGTATGGTGTAGCCGAGGTGCGACGGAGACCTGGCAGAAGCTTGCCTTGTCGGAAACAGCCTCAGCATAACCCCTTCGCTGCAGGGGAGCTCGGATAGCTGCCGGGCGAGCTCGGAGGGCCACACGGGCAACGCGAAGGGAGTTCATGATGATGTGGTTGATCAATCGACAATTCTGCTGCGACAAGGACACCCGGATACCCGACGTCGTCGAGAAGAATTGCTGTCCGTCAAATTCGCGTAGCATCAAGCTCCATCACGTGAGGCTTTCGGGACCGTGTATTTCCGATGAAGTCATGTGCTAGTGCATGTGACTAGTTAATGCTTATCGTCGTTATCAATGACATGTATATATCCGATAACAAGCCAAGTATGCAATAACTGGGCCATATTCTTTTTTCTATGCATGGCGAAGTTTGTCGGTGATCCCCGACAACGGAGTCAGTCACAGGATTCT
This sequence comes from Pleurostoma richardsiae, assembly GCA_030052745.1. Lineage (NCBI taxonomy): Eukaryota > Fungi > Ascomycota > Sordariomycetes > Calosphaeriales > Pleurostomataceae > Pleurostoma > Pleurostoma richardsiae. The sequence continues at coordinate 911,401 of JANBVO010000007.1, forward strand.
GGTGGCAGTCGGGGCTGCGTCAGCAAATTGATGGCAAGATCTCCAGAGATCACCATAGCCACGCCGCCACCAAGCTTGATACACTTCTACTTAGACTGTCTACCTTGGTAGCAGGAGGGAGTATCTCTGCTGCAACTGTAGGTCTCTCACATGCCGGCGCGTCTCCTGGGACGCCAAGAAAGGGTCCTTTCTGGACAACCCTGCAGGCTTTAGAGGTACTCCTGTCAGGCGACGATCGTCGCTAATCTACATACAAAGAGCCCGCGTCTCCCTTTGATCGCTACACAATGATCGACGGGAACAAGTCAGGCGCCTGCCCTAAAGCTGTGGAAGTTGAAACACATTTCAGAGCCGCTTCTCCGGACCAAAAACTTGGCTTCTCGCTTAGAGCGAGGCCGTCGCCTCCATTCACGCTTGCGAGTACAGGCAGCCCGCGCTAGGGCAGAACCGTTTCGCGAAACGTACCTGATCGCGAGGTCCGTAGCTCTGACAATCGTAGGTACACGGGCGCCATCCAGTACCTAGCAACTGCTGCGGTCCTGCGAATTTCCCCCCTGCTTCAATCTGGGTGAGGAATCCAAGGGATCTTATGGCCTGGACTCGTCACCGCCCTCCAAGGGAGAAGATGCCCACCCCTTACTGCGGGTTCAACTTCATCAGGGTTGCTCACCGCTCGTCGCAACAGGCTGTGACCGCCTCCCTAACTGGTGTTTTGTACATTAACTACGACGGCAGGAGGTCGTAGGAAAGCTTGGCTTACGAAGACTTACTTTACCTGCAAGGTGGTACGAAACAACAAGTCCCTGCAGGGAGATAGTGGTGCAAATGGCCATGACGACACCAGATCACGTATCCTTCGGAATACCATTTTCGTCCATGCGCTGATGCCGCGCTCCGCGAAGCTGCGGGTCATGTCGAGGGGGGGATGCGGGGTTCCGTTTCGATCTATCCCTACCATCGCGTGGGGTTCACACCTTCAAGCAACAAATATCGAACGCTACTGGAGCGCCAGCGTGCCAATTGCTCCGAAAGGGGTCGCGAGCCGTGGCACAGCAAGGTTGCCGCCCAGAGCCGAATGGAGACTGATGGGCAGGTCATGAAGGTCACATTGCTGGTGCTGATTCACGGCGGCGGCGGCGGCAAGGTTGGCGCCGTTCCTGGTTGGTGGTGGGCATGGCTGGTATGAAGTTTACCCGAATTCGAGTTCATACAAATTCCACAAGATGCCGTGAAAACATTGATTGACGGTCGGAAGCTGGCAATCCTGTTTGCGTCAAGCGGGATCAACTGTGATTGCTACGGCAGCGGACAGGAGGACGACCCTGCAATCCTGGAGAAAGGAACCTAGTGTACAGTACCTGAGTACTTAGGGAGTTGTTTGGGCTCAATAGGCCAATACGGCAACAGCATTGGATGAAACCTTGCATCTTCTGATGACGAAATGCTTTCGCAACTTCCTTTATTCCTATTGTCCGGCATGCAGAGAGGGTCTCCGGATCGAAGGGTCGAAGGAAAGACTCGGGATCTTGCTAATTCTCCCCACCGCACAAGAAGCCGCTAAGGGGTACAGGTTACGGGACAAGACGCCTCGAGACTTTTCGGTACAATGAATCAGGATCAGCAGGTACAGCTCATAATTGCGAAAGCCCTGATGCACCGGCCTTGTCCTGTGCCGCACCACCACCTCCTGTCGAGCAGGAGAAAACCCGGGATTGCCCAGGTTGGCTACACCGCAGCTGCGAAGCGTGCCACGACACGACATGTCAGATCAGCGCCGCTTTGCTGACCTAGCTCGCTACCTTAGGGCCCTACACGGTAGGTACACACAGGAGTTTGCAGAGAGAGAGAGAGAGGGATTTATCTTGGTGGGCAGTAGCTTCATCGATGCACGCTATTCCGTATGCCCCTAAGCACGGTAATAACGAGTCTGAACCCGCTGATTCACCGCCTCTTTGTACCAACCAGCCAACGTACGCGAGAGCCGTAAAGCGCTGTTTTCAAACATTGGACGGGTAAAAAAAGCCCGAGAGGGGCATCGGCCGGCCGTGATCGGTGCGGGACGTTTCGCCGCGCACACTCGAGTACTGCAGCCCATACGTCCAATTTGACGAGCATACTGTATACCTTATTGCTAAGGGCGATGCAGTATTCATCGCTCATTACACAGGAGGTAGTTGCCCATCTCCCGGGTCTGCTAGCCCGGGTTATCTCTACGTGAATGCAGCCAAGGCCAGAAGTAACGAAGAGGGCTTATCAAAGGCGTTGAGGGTGACTGCAGCTTGGTCGCCTTCGGCCTCGTCTCTCAAAGAAAGGAGCTCGGCTGTGGGATAGAGTACCACAGTAGGTAGCGTCCAAGAAACCGAAGGTGTGCTCCGTACCTGTAGGTCACTAACTCAGGGCACTACCCGACCGAGCCTGGTATGGTCAAGTACTACTTACCTCACGGGTCATCTGCACGGTAGACGGAATACGGTGCTGTGCTGTGCTGTGGGATGGTGGGTTGGACGGGGTGCTTCGGAATCTGCGTTCTGCTTGGATGGTCGCCCTCAATGAAGGAAACCGAGGTTACAGATAACCTGTCCGGAAATACCTGCAAGGGTGTTGCCAGAGGTACCGAGCTTGAGAAAGGGTCCGGTGGAATGCGTGACGTGCGGGAGAGAGTACGCCAACTTTGAGGTGGGGCCCGTACCTGTCGGTATCGGAGGTACCTCTACAGGTACTGTACTCTAGGGAGCAGTGCAGGGCCTAGCACTTGCCTTACCCACTGAAGTTTTTTTCTGGACAGCCGCCAATGGCCTTCGTTCACCGTTTCTGACAAACCCTGCTGCGCTCCCATGACTTGCTGACTTGCATGCGTGCCCTCACGAAACCCACCCACTTCAACACGACCCCGTCCCCCCAACGAACATTCCGCCCGCCCTCTGCAGTATTTCCTGCACCTTCTGCACCCTCGCAGCAGCGGGAGCACCACCCACACCCACCGTTAAAAACCTGATATTCGCCCATTACTGCCGGGTCCCGTCATATCGACTGCTCCTACGTCTTATATCACCTGTTTCTCGCATCGGCCTCACAGGCTCACCATCCGCATCCGTCTCTCCTGCTCTTGCTCGACTCCGTCAGCTGCGCCACTCACAGCCGCACGTCATCCTCACTCTGAGTCTGAACCGCCGCACCTACGCCGCGTGCGTCGTCCCGATCGAATCCCTGCGGATTCATACTCCTTCACACACAAATCGGCTACCTTTGTCGACAATGAGTTCGCGGTTATAGCATCACGGTCCCTAGGGACACCTTCCAAATCACCCTCGTCGGAGCGGCACGTTAAGGGGAAGACTCCACTGCGCCTCGTGGAGGCTTGTTGTCGCCTCTGGGCCTCTCTGCCCTAGACGCGCTTCTGCCGCCTCTAGAGCTGCGATATTCGCACCCGCCTCTTTGAGAGGATTGCAGCCACGTCACAGTCCTCAATCAGCGCCCGCTACGACACAAGACTCTTATCTGTATCTCTCTCTCTCGGGTTCGAGAGCCGTTGCAAAATGCAACATCATCTACAGCATGACCACGCCACGTCGAATGTGCTGGCTTGGAGCGCATACAGCGCCAATGTCGAATTTGCAGCCGAAGAAGAAGGTGCCATGGAGGCAGACGAGCCTCCGGAACCGCAGAGACGCCGGACAGAGTCCATGAGCCAGTTCAGGAGAACGAGTGTAATTCGGCGGGGAATTGAGCATCCGGAGTCTCTCTTGACGAAAGCTCTTCAGAGCCACTCGGAGGACGATCATGCCGACATCACGTCCGGGTCGGCAAACCCAAGAAGACGACGATCGATGACCAGCAATATCAGCCTCGCATCGACAGCCGAACTGACCACCGACACTGGTATCACGACTCCTGCTCGCACAAGTTCGCCAAGTCCACACCTGCCCCAGGTTGGATTTGCTCCCTTTGTCACAGGGAAGCATGACACAAACAAGTCGGAGGTTACGAAATCTGTTTCCAAGACTGTCACCGCGCCTACTCAACCACCGAGCGAGCAAGCGAAAGCAGGGGAATCTCGGAAAGATCCTGCAGTGCAAGCACTGGAAAAGAAGAGGTGTATCTCGTTCGCATGCGCTGCAAAACCGAGCAACAATGTCGCACCTATTATCCCGCCGCAAAGGAAGTTAGATGCAGCAGCCGAGAAACCTACCCCACAAGTTCCGAAGCGCACCTGCATCAAATTCGCTTGTCCGCCGAAGCCTGCAGCGACCGCTGCACCGAAGCATGAAAACGCGCCCGCACAGAAGCATGTTTTAGCGGACCAGCAAGTCGTAGAGAAGGACTTGTCACCGTCAACGGCAAGAAAATATCGATCGCCATCTGCTGGCGTCGCACGGTCCAACCGATCATCAGCGCCGCGTCGATCCTCTCAAAGCCCTGTTGCTGTACGATCAAAGAAGTATATCACTGCAGACTCTAAGGAGCTGGAGGGGGGAATGTGTCGATTTCATGAATTTGCCAGCGACGAGCCTCAAGAGGATGACTGGATCTTGCAGGAGAAAACTGCGCCGAAAGGGAAGCTTACTATCGACGATACCTTGGAGAAGGAAAACGCAATACGGCGTTTGGCCAAGGAAGCCGAGGAAGAGGCCGAGCAAGAAGAGGAAGAAGCGCAAGAGGATGAAGATGGAGAAACTCGTGATGATGAGCTCGATGCAGAAGACGACAATGACTTGGAGGATGAAGAGGCAGAGATCGAAGATGATCAATCGGGCTATGGGTCTGATGACGACGCTTCGGACGGTTACAACACTGATACGGAAATTGGTTTCGCCGATTCTGATGACGAGGATGAAGACGACAATTTGGTATTATGGACTACTGGGGGTGTGAGCCTCCTTGGACTCTCCGACGCGACGCCGATTGTACGACGGTCGTCCTTCACCGCTGATCATTCCGACTCCTCGGAGTACTCGGCGAAACACCAGGCGCGTGCAGGTAAATCACGTCATCGGGAACTTGCGGAGCGGCTCGCCTTCCGAAGCAGGACGCCGGAGCTTCCTGATAGCACCGACTTCGTTTGTGGTACTCTTGACGAGGATCGTCCTCTGGAGGAGGCCTACATGTCCCATATCGCTGCCCGGAAACGTGGGAAGCTGCACGTTATCCCTCAGGACATCGATCCGAGCTTCCCAACATCGGAACCAGAGGACGACGAAGGCGAAGGGCACAATGGCACCCACGCGAGCGACGACCACGTTTGGATTCACGGAGAGCTGGAACTAGGCACTGACCTGGATCGGGTGGATCGGCGCAAGAAGAAGGGAGATCGCTATTCTCCCAAGCGTTACCACTCTCCGCCTCCCAAGCGTCATACGTCTCCAGCACCAAGGGCTCGTGGCCGCTCGCCGCGCCGCCTGTTCGACCGACAGTCTCCGAAACGGACGAAGTCGCCAGCTCCACCACGGATGGTCACTTCGCCCACCGCTTCACCGGTTCAGATTGGAGACGGGGTCCCCTTCAAGTCGCTGGCCGCTCGACCTGGGCTAACTCATACCAAGTCGCTGCCTCGTGCTCCGGCCCTCTTCACGCACATGAAATCAAACAGGCGCGGGAAGGGAGGCCCCTTCAACAAGAATCGCCATATCCGCGGTGCGATCGACATTGTGAAGGGTCTGGAGCAGAAGCGCCAGAGGAGGAAGGAGAAGTTCTACCAGAAGTACTGCAGTAGGGCCAGGAAGGGCCAAGGTCAGGAGAAGAAGCCACAACCCGGCCAGGGTGCCGAGCGGATGAGAGAATTGGGTCTTCTTATGGCTGGAAAGATCCTCCCAGGGAATTATGTCCTTTCGGTATAAAGGACGGCGTCATGTCTATTGGGAGCATCATAGCATCTTTGGCGGCCTTTCTGTTTTGCACTTTTTGCGAGGTTGGTCCAGCTACTTTTGGCCACGGCCTGATACGGTCAAATTCCTTGTTTCCCTTCTGTATCTAAATTGGGTGGAGCTTTTTGTCGTTGATACCGCCCGCTCCTTGCCCTGTACATAACTTCTTTCGACCTACCACAGACTGGTGGTCTCGTTCTTGGACACAACCTTTATATTCCATCTTTTACCCCTACTTTGGATTAGCCATCGGTTCGGTCGTTTGTCTTACCTATCTATACCCCAGGGCACAGCATAGGACGGAGCATTGCACGGGAGGACAAATTGCAGGCTACAGCAGCACAATGACAGGGAATTATTGAACACATATATTGACTGCAGCAGAGACTCGCGTGACACTATTGCTCTTATGACTGGGCGCTCGTGTTGTGGTGGAAACTCGCGAAGCTCAATGATAACCTGAAACCATCCACGTATGTATAAGCAGCAACGGAAAATAATAAGACGATGAAGGCAAAGGGATCCCGAGGGCCGAACCTCATCGTGCAGTCCCTAAAGGCCAAGTGTCGCCTTCTGCAATAGACATACGGGAAACCATGGATGGCGCACTTTTTCGCTATCATGACACGCAGCAAGTCCGGGGGGGGGCGAGGTGAATGATGGGTGAAGTGGCGCTACGTTACTGGCGCGTGGTGTCATGTGATTCGGCGGCTGAGGTTCAAAAGGCATCGCCTAGCCATTCCTGCCAGCTTTTCGAACCGTCACTTGCGCTACACATCAGATATCGAGATACCCCCACTCCCGGGCCTTCCAGCGTGCAACTGCGGCCTAGCAAAACAGCAAATTGAAACATTCAAGGAGCATCTGTTAAGTTTGGGCGAGATGTGGATTATCAACTGGTGTAAGTTTGCAGCCCATCGAAAGAGAAGGAGCGGGCCTTGACCGACAGCACAGTCTACGATGTCCTTTCGTCGCTTGGCTTGCTGAACAAGCACGCGAAATTGCTTTTCCTTGGCCTCGACAATGCAGGAAAGACGACCCTGCTGCATATGTTGAAGGTTGGTTCCCGTGGAACGGCTTGTTCTTCTCTTGCGACTAGCCGCGGCCTGCCCTCCCCGACTTTGACCGCTGGTGGTTATCTTTGGCTGTTGCAAAACTCACTGACTTTGAATCTTTTGGTAGAATGACCGTGTTGCTATCCTCCAGCCCACCTTACATCCTAGTGAGCCTCTGCCTTACTCTGTCGCATGGGACACGTGTCCGAGTTCTGACAATCTGTAGCCTCTGAGGAACTGGCGATTGGCAATGTGAGGTTCACCACTTTCGACCTTGGTGGTCATCAGCAGGGTAAGGCCCATTCAAACCCACTCCTCCCCTCCCTAGATACTGTGTGGTATCGGTTGGGCAGAAAAGCGAAAGCTGACCGTCTCTCAACCACCAGCTCGGCGCCTGTGGAGAGACTACTTCCCCGAAGTCAATGGCATTGTATTCCTTGTCGACGCCAAGGACCATGAGCGGTTCCCCGAAGCGAAGGCCGAACTCGACGCCCTTTTGTCCATGGAGGAGCTCGCCAAAGTCCCCTTTGTGATTCTCGGAAACAAGATCGACCATCCCGATGCCGTCTCCGAGGACGAGCTCCGACATCAGTTGGGCATGTACCAGACGACCGGAAAGGGCAAGGTTCCTCTGGAGGGCATCCGACCTGTCGAGGTCTTCATGTGCTCTGTTGTTATGAGACAAGGTACGGAGTATTTTCCCCGGGCTATGCGCGCCGCGGTGCTGTTGTGCTGACCACTCCTTCCACAGGTTACGGCGAGGCCATCAGATGGTTGTCCCAGTACGTGTAGAGTGCTGCCGGGTAGACGATATGTCGAAGAAGCAAAGGCCCGGATATCACAGCCGGGTGTTTGGTTACGGGACGCGGTGTAGAGGCGGTGATGACAGACGGGATATATCCTATTAGCTACAAACTGTCTTGCGAGACTCATTGGCCACGAGGCGTTACGAATAATTCTTTTAGGCGATTTCAATACGACTGTTTCACTTGCACTGGCTCAAGAGCTGCCATGGCGCAGCCCAATTGCAATGCAACTGTATGTAATTACAGCCGGTGGCCTGCTTGAGAGGCGCGTCTTGCACATGTCTTCTTAAGGCGCGTATGCCGCTAAAACTCCCTGCTCGGCGCATGACCAGAGACCGCCACGGATTGTTCGCAGTCGCCGGCATGCTCTGTCTTCCTGATTCCAGGACCATGTTACCCAGACGCTCATGTGCCGTTCAGGGCAGGTCGTGATGCGGCGTCGTGTGGCGTCAGGAACGGGCAGGCATGCCTCGGGAATGGTCCGTGCCCGATGCCTCGGTGTGTTGCTCCAGGCCGCCAGGCCCCCCCCAACAGATTTCCATTTGGCAGGCGACGTCATTCCACAATTGTGGACTCGCACATCACCTTCTCCCACCACATTATCATCTACGTACCGTCGAGGCTGCCTCTATCTGTATCCGCGTGCGCCGAGCCAGTCCTCGGGAAATCAGCTTCTCTGCAAACATCACGAGTAACAAGACGTCGCAAACACTACCATTACACTCGGCGACCATCCTCACTGCGTTGCAACCCCATCATGGTCGCCTCGTGCCTCAGTACGGCCCGCAGATATGGCTGAGACCACCAAGATCTCCGTTCCCGAGAAGAACTATGGCTTCCCGCCCGAGGCCTTCGACCCGACCCAACTCCCAGACTTTGACCACGAGTTCCTCTCCCCGCAGGATCTCGAGGCCTTCATCCAAGCTCTAGGCGCCCCCGACCCGCTTCAGTCCCCAGACGATGTGTCTACCACCGGCGTCTCCAGCCCCAGGCTGCAGAGCAGTAGCAGCTTCGACCTGACCCGGCGAGACTCCGGCACCGTCGAGGACGATCCCCAGGCCGTCGCCGCTCATGCCGCCGCCGCCGCCGCAGATGTCGCTCCGCCGAGCGACACCAAAGGCGCCACAAACGGTGGCGCGAGTCCGTCGCAACAACAGCAGAAGTCTAGTCTTTTCATCACAGCGCGGAACGATTGGGCGCCTGTGAATGAGAAAGTGGTGCGCCGTGGGCGCCGGCGCCGTCATAAGCCGGGGGTGCTAGGACGACGAACGAAGGACGAGACACGAGAGGGATACCTGTACGGGCTGCTGAAGTGGCCGTTCCTCCTCATCGTGGGATGCTGGATCATTGGACTCGCGCTGACGTACGTGGCTACACGCACATACATCACCCTCTACGAGCAGTTCGTGACCTGGCGCGGCCGCCGGGCGCAACTCCGGCGCAACATGCGCGCCACGTCAACCTACCCGGAGTGGAAGGCGGCCGCGAAGGCCATGGACGAGTACCTGGGCAACCAGGAGTGGAAGGAGCAGAATGAGTACGCCTACTATGACTCAAAGACGGTGCGCCAGGTGTGGGATCAGATGAGGAAGTGCCGCATTAAGGCGGAAGCGGTCGAGGCGGAGTTGGCGAGCGGGTCTGGGGAGGCGGCCGCTGACAACGAGGCGAAGACGGCGGTTGAGGACCTCAAGGCCCTGCTGGTAGCATGTGTGAAGAACAACTTTGTCGGCGTGGAGAACCCAAGGTTGTACGGCCAGACGTACTACGGCACGAAGCACCTCGTGCAGAACTATGTCGATGAAGGTGCGTCTCTTCTTCCCCCAATGAGCTCCAGGGCTTGAATTTGTACGCTGCTGTGACTGACGCGTCCCTAGTTGAGAAAAGCCTACAGTTTCTGCGGAATACGCAGCAGCTGAGCTTCGAGGAGAAGCGGACGATCTTCAAGAACATGCATGCCAACTACGGTCGGACGGCACTGTGTCTCTCTGGTGGGGCTGCGTTCGCATACTACCACTTTGGAGTGGTGAAGGCTCTTCTGGAGGAGGATCTTCTACCTGATGTTATCACAGGGACCAGTGGCGGCGCCCTTGTGGCCTCTCTCGTTGCGACACGGACAAACGAGGAATTAAAGGCACTCCTCGTGCCGGCGCTGGCGTATCGGATTACCGCGTGCTATGAACCATTCAGCGTGTGGTTCTGGAGATGGTGGAAGACGGGCGCCAGATTCGATTCCATCACTTGGGCCAAGCAGTGTTCATGGTGGACCCATGGCTCGATGACGTTCAGGGAGGCTTACGAGCGGACCGGGCGCATCCTCAATGTGACCTGCGTCCCCGCCGACCCTCATTCGCCGACGATCCTGTGTAATTACCTTACAAGCCCCGACTGCGTCATCTGGTCAGCTGTCTTGGCATCAGCGGCCGTTCCCGGGATTCTAAACCCCGTCGTCCTCATGATGAAGACGCGGCACGGAACTCTGGTGCCGTACTCATTCGGACACAAGTGGAAGGACGGCAGCCTGCGCACCGACATCCCCATCAAAGCACTCAACCTCCACTTCAACGTCAACTTCACCATCGTCAGCCAGGTCAACCCGCACATCAACCTCTTCTTCTTCTCCTCGCGTGGCTCTGTCGGTAAGCCCGTCACGCACCGCAAGGGCCGGGGCTGGCGCGGCGGGTTCCTGGGCAGCGCCACGGAGCAGTACATCAAGCTTGACCTGACCAAGTGGCTCAAGATCCTGCGGCAGCTGGAGCTGCTCCCGCGGCCCCTCGGCCAGGACTGGTCGCAGATCTGGCTGCAGCAGTTCGGCGGCACCATCACCATCTGGCCCAAGGCCGTGCCCTCGGACTTCCCTCACATCCTGTCGGACCCGGACCCGCCGCGGCTGGCCCGCATGATCCACGAGGGCCAGCAGAGCGCGTTCCCCGTCGTCAAGTTCGTGGCCAACCGCCTCAAGATCGAGCGCGCCGTCGAGCAGGGGTACACGGAGACGCGGCCATACTTCCGCCGGGGCAGCATCGCCAGCATCATCAGCGACGACGAGCTCAAGAACCTGCTGCGGCGGGGCCGCGGGGGCAGCAGCGTCACGGCCACGGACGAGGAGACGACGGCCGACGAGGAGGACGGGTACAGCAACGGGCGGATGGTGGGCGGAGGGGACGCCGACGGCGATGACTTTGATGACGTCGTGGCGCGGCCGCTGAAGGAGGACTAGGATGGCTGTTCCGCATCATTGGGTGTTTGCGTGGCATCTCACAGATCTGGTTCTGTATGATAGTAGCATCAGGGTTCATCTTCTCCTTGTGTTGCTTGTCTTCTCATGGAGCTGGGGTCCAAAAGGGGCGATTGCATGCGGGTGCTAGCAGTTTCCAATATTATCTATTCTACGTCGCCGGCCAGATATCTATGTGCCTCAGAAAGCACTTGCCCAGCCGCTCGCGTAATGCAAGGAAATGATTCGATTAAGAGAGCAAAGTGACGCCAAGTTTTTTCTTGGATGGCCACCCCCAGGGATGATGGCGCCGGTGCGCCCGAACACGCTTCTCCTAAAGACCTCTTTGAGATAGGGTGTGATGACCGCCCGTGGGTAAGAATGACAAGGAAGAAAAGAAGAACCGCCACAGCTCGGATAGAAGCATGCGGCGACGCTCTAACGCATATGAGCAGTGTCCTTCGGGAACTGAAAACCATTACTCAGGCCGGCCGGTATGCTCCTCCCGTCGGAGGACATCACTCCCAACCTCTCTTGGGTGTCTTCACTCAGCTTTCCCTCCGCATCTTCTCCTCGGCACCGCTGAGCCCGCTCTCGGCACGGGAGTCGTCGGCCGAAAGCGCCCCTGCTGCGGCGCGGTCTTCCCGCCCGAAGATGAGGCCGGGGTGGCCCAGGCAGAGGGAGAAGACGGAGGCGATGATGAGTCTAGTGCAGGAGTTTCTCGTCAGCTTTCTTGTTCTTCCCTCTGCGCCGTTGAGTTTGACGGGGGAAAGACGTGTGGAAAAGGGGGAGGGCGCATCAACTTACACTCCCTCCAGGCCGATAAACAGCTTCTCGTTGTGCACCAGCGCGCCGTCGTACCCCTCCGACAGCTCGTCGACCCTGAAGGCGCACCGCGCCAGCGTCAGCGCGATGGCCAGGCCCATGAAGCCGAAGAAGACGCCGAGCCGCCCGCGCAGCTGCAGGCGCCCCGCGCCGCCGCCGCCGAGGGCGCGGCCGGCGGCCCAGCAGCGCACCAGGTAGTCGACGTAGAGGGCGGAGAAGACGACCAGGGTGAAGACCTGGAACGCGAGACCCGCGAGGGCGAGGTCGACGCCGGTCTGGTTGGTGCCCGAGGAGGTGGTGGACATGCCGCCGCCGGCGCCCTGCAGGATCAGCGAGACGATGTCGCAGGGGATGAAGATCCAGTAGAAGAGGCGGGGCGGGAAGCGCGAGAGCTCCGGGCCGAACTCGGTGATGCTGGGGATTGTCAGTTATGGACGCGGTCTCCTGAGTTGGGGGCAGGATCGTTGGGTAAGAATTGGGCTGTCACACACGTTCTGGCGAGGACGACGTAGATGGCCGCGCAGTAGAAGACCGGGCCGATCGTAAGGCAGACTGTGGTCGAGGTGCAACACCTGTTAGATCGAGCGGCTATTCGAACGTGGCGCGTACGGAGCGCCAGAGGGGACACTCACCGATCTGTATCATGAAGGCGTTGAAGTTCCAGGGGTCATAGTGCAGCCAGATACGCCCCGCGTAGCCGAGCATCTCGTCGAGGCAGCCGACGATGATGCACCACATAAACCACCAGCTTCTCCACCACACTCCGAGGATGGCATGGGCCACGAGGGCCACGCCGAAGAGGATGGCGAAGGTGAGGTTTGCCGCGAGGGATGGCCGGTAGTTGTAGACGGTGGTCCAGATGGGGCAGAGATCTAGTGTGCAGTTGGCCCCGGGGCCGAAGGTGACGAAGTCTCCCGGGTAGTCTGGATAGTCTGCCATTGCGCCGGCAAAGACTGTGGTATGAGGAAGGGTCTGGGGGACTGTTCAAAGTGTATGATAATCCCTTGAATGGGTGACTCGGTCGGTTCGTATATCTTCTTCGTCAAGAGTCTTTGCCCCCTGAAAGTGTGGGATACCCAACTACAAGGACGTACTTGAGTATGTGTGTGTACAGGACTCAAGGGGTTCCTTATGGAAACAAAGGCGCTCGACTCTCTTGGGAAACGAGATGTATTATGATGCTTATAAGACAGAGCTGATGCTTCGATGCCGTATGAATCTTCAGCGTTGGATGGAGAGACATGCAAACAAGCAGCACATTGACTTTATACCTCCGCAGATACGATCCCTATTCTGATCCATCACCGCTAGGGTAGGCTGCCGAATATCAGATGCGCCAGCCTTACGAACGATCACCGGCACCACCAGACTGCCGCCGCAAGGGGAAGCGAAAACGACTGCGGCCATGCCATGCTCGCATAGCCGCAGATGACGGTAAACCCACTTCGGAGGCGGCCAGATAGAAGGGGATGAATGACGCGGACGAGCCTTGGGGCGGCCATCACCTCTCGGCCGGGTCTTCCAGCCACGGCAGCCGGGAGCGGGTGCGAGGAGCTGCGAGAGGAGGAATGCGAGACTGTCGAAGCACATGGAGGGCGGCAGCCAATGAGGAGGGAGGTCATCACAGGCAATGAGAGGCAATGAGAGGCGATGAGAGGCCAAAGTCCACTCGTCACTCGCTCCCTCTCGTTCTCGCTTAATTGTTAGCGCGCGCCCCGCCCGAGTCACGACTGCTGGGATCGATGTTTTCCGTGCAGAGCAAAAAGCCACAGCCACGTCACTCCGGTAGGCGAATGCGAGCGGCTGTCAGCCGGAACTGGTGATTTTCCACTGCGCACCCATACCTACTAACTAGATAGGTATCCAGTTGTGGAGGGCGGCCTCGGCTGGTCTCAAGGCTCCCTCGCATTCTCATCGACGTTTGCAGCTTTGCGCCCATCAATCACAACACTGAGGAAATCTCGTGAATGAATGGATCAGCCGCCCTCACTCTCCACCGGCGTCTCTTCCGATCTCCGATCTTGGCATGAGTGCTGCCTGCGCTCCAAGACCCTGCCGCGTGAGCGTCTTCGCAGAGAGTGCGTTGTCTCTTACGATCTCCAAGCTCCGAGGGAACTCGGGCAACGAGATCATGACATTCTCGTTTCTTCTCGGCGGTAGTACAGCAGCCTGTCCATGACATGAGCCACCCGCGCCTGCGTAACCACAATGACACGCGCCGACGGCACAGATCTGCTTCGTTTCGCCTCACGGTCTCGCCGTCGTTGAAACAAGGTTGAGTGCAACCGGGCCACGGTTCCACGCGGGGAACTCGTTGCTGTGACTTTCGCCACGAGGATGCTTGACGGTGTGCAATACCCACTTGGAGGAACACATCCAGTTCCTTCCATGTCTCGCAAGGTCTTTTCTGGGTGCATCGGCCCGGCCGCTGCCTCCAGCTCATGCTCGACCGGTTGCTGAAGACCGCCATGGAGTCATATTCCGCGCTGTAGATATGCCTGTCTAGCTCCGTGGCCCATTGGGGAGGTTGGTAGTTCAACTGTCCGTGTCTTAGTATGGCAAACAGCCCGAAGGGCCTAACCACGTCCCAGCAGCACCACTGTCACCACCGTGGGAACTCGTTCCCCGTGCTTCAGTGTTGCTCCACTGCCCGCCCATTGCCGTCCCCGCCTCCGCTCGTGAGAGGCCCACTCCGGCCGTGAACATTTTGGGAACAGCCCTCGCCCGGTCCGATTCTAGCTGGAAGCTGACAATGCCTTTCTACTCGGCTTCGCCCGCGTACCAGCACTCGTCCGAGCCGCATTGAGTTAGAGAATAGAGCCAACGCGGGCCCCTGGTGTTGTCGTGCTGGCAGTCGCCTCGGTGCTTATTCTGACCTGCGCTTCGGGTCTCGGGGTCTTGATTCTCAGTGTAGTTATAGCCGTCAAGACGTCCCCAATTGTCGCTTCATCTTGAGGGAATAGCCGCGCCGCTTGTGATGACGACAAACAAGACGAATGGGTACAGGGTAAGCGACTCCAAGCAGAGAAACGAGCGTAAAAGTATGGGCCTACCGCGACCTTGAAGCCATCGTTAAGTGGCAGGCGGCGACGGAAAACACTGCAAGCTGGACAAACATGAGAGTAAAGATAGTCATCTGCTTGCTCATCGAGGCAAAAGATGGAATAGGTGATGAATGCATCGCAACTATCGAGATTCTGTGGAGAGCCTCCACAAACCTCGAGATTCCATCGTTGCGGTCTATGACAGTCGTCCCGGTGTACTCAGTTAGATCCGGTCTACCATCTCCAGTCGTTCAGACGGTCCCTGGATCTCCTCCCTGTCCCCTAACTGTGCTGGGCCACTTGTCGAACAGTTTAGAATGCACAGACCCGGCGAGTCGCCAGCTTAGCCGTAGTGAGGAGCGGCCACGAGGGTTGACTGTCTCGTTAAGGTGGCTGTTAAGCCCTCCAGGCATGAAACAGGGACTCGCCGGCGCTGGAGTCATATGGCACTGTCTCTCGAAGTGAGAGACAGCGAGAGAAGATCTGTGCGATCAAGGGAGAGAAGAGAGACCACGGTGGTCACGGGCACGATCACTTGATCATATCGTGTCTCGTTTGGTGGCCGTTCTGCCATGCGCCCTTGCATTCCAGCGCAACACCGCTCCGCATGGTCCAAGTACCGGCGCTGCGATTATCCATCTGAGACCCATGGGGCCTTCCCGCTGTGAGACACAGCCCGTCCGAGACAACAAGCACCGGCTCCCCCCGTCGCTGTCGCTGACGCGGTTCCACCTCACTTATCTCCTCCGATCTCACATCTCCTTGCAGCAGCAGGCCGCGTACGCGACGACGACGTTTCTGCAAGGGATCCGGCAGATCGGTGCCGGACCGGACCTTGTCCCACTTTGTGCACCGACTGCATCTGTCACAATGCGACAAAATGCAAGGGAGGGGACGGATTTTATGCACCTCGATCGGTGCGGATCGTCAGCCACAACCGCATGAAAAAAACGTGCAGCTTCTCTCCCTGTCGTGAAACGAACGAACTGGTTGGGGTGGAGCTGCCCGTTGGATGGGCCCCGCAAGGGACAACCGCCATTAATTTCCGAGGGTCGTATCAACCCTGGTCGGAGACTCACCAGCGGACCCGGGGGAAATGAGACGCTCAGGGGAGCCCCGTCGATCATGCTGGGGTCAGCGCCGAACAGGCGGATCACCGGGCAACCTGGGAAATTGCCTTTGCCCAACAGAGCCTTCACCTTCCTCTCCCACTTGGGAAGGTTCTCGCGGGCTATGGTCAGGCTCATGATTGTCACGTATTCACACAATTGCATCACTCGCACCAGCTGCATTTGGCTGCCAAAAGGGGTGGTTTCAAAAAGGCATCCAGATTCTCCCGGTTCTCAAGAGATCTCCAGCGCCTAACAATACAATTAGAAGATTAAGTACATATGCCATATGCTAGACAGCCAGTAGCCTTTTTGATGCCAACAAGCTCCGATTCATAAAATGCCGTAGCCTTCCCCAGGCTCTTCATGCGACGTTCAGAAACGAAGACCCTTAAGCCATGACGGCCAGAAGGGCGCCAGCAGCGGCAAGGAGGACGGAGCCGCCCATGGTGGCAGCACCGGCGGTGACGCTGGCCTGAGGAGGCGAGGAGGTGGTGGGGGCACTAGAGCACAAGTTAGATGTCTAATATATCTAAGGGACCAGCAGAGTTCAACTCACGTTCCGTTGCCAGAGGCGCTGGCGCTGGGGAAGCCAGTGGAGGCAACACCAGTGGCGGTCGGGCAGGGGACAGAGACAGTCTCGTAGATGACGGTCGGGTAGACCTTGGTCACCGAAGTGGAGATAGTCTTGACGGAGTAGGTAGGGCAGGCAGCGGCCGCAGAGGAGGTGGTCAGGGGAGCGGCCGGGGACGTCTCCGACTCAACGGCGGAAGAGGGAACGGAGACGACGGAGCTCACGGTGACCGGGACGGTAGCAGAGGTGGACACCGCCGGGGCGGTGGAGTTGTAGTACTTGGTGGTGCTGCTCAGGGAGGACACGGGGCAGACGGTGGTCGAGACGGCGACGGACTCGGTCACGACAGTGGTGGAGTGCGCCGGGCAGTTGGTGACGGTAGGGGCGCAGGAGGTGATGGTCTTGACCGTGGTGCTGAAGATGGTCGAGGTCGTGACGGGATAGACCGTCGACGTGACCTTGGTGGAGCGAGCAGGGCAGTTGGTGACGGTCGGGCCGCACGAGGTGATGGTGACGAAGTCAGTGCTGTAGACAGTGCTCTCGGGCTCTTCATGGGCCATGACGGCACCGGCAAGGAGGATGGCAGCAGCAGCGAAACGCATCTTGACTGATGTTTGGGAGGGTTGGGGTTATTTCGTTAGAAATAAGGGACCGTGAAGGTGTGAAAAGAGTGGACTGAAGCGCGAAGCTTTGAGAGTTTGGTTTAAAGAATGGACGACCGAAGTCAAGTGAGTCAAAGTGCTCTGAAGCTGGATAATGGCTTGTTTGGCTGAGGAGAGAAGGAAAGGGCAGGACGGAAGAGGAGAGAGGCAATCGTTAAATAGGCCGGCCGGCGCTGCCAAGCGCACAGCAGTTCGGGGGCCGTCCCTGTTGACTGGCGAGAGGGGGAAATTACCCGCAACTGCAACGGGCAGCGCCGGTGCAGGGAACTGCACGCTAATCCAGGGGCTCAGTGGAGGTTGAAGGAAGATGAGGGCACATGGATCAGCAGCGCTGGGGCCGAGGGTTGCCCGCTGGTCATCAAATGGCTCCCCATCCACTGTATACGCAGACCGCCACTGGCCAAGGTCGCCAGTAGCCCTGACCTAGCACACAGCACCAGCGCGGCCCACAGTGACT
The DNA here is from genome assembly GCA_030052745.1 of Pleurostoma richardsiae. Lineage (NCBI taxonomy): Eukaryota > Fungi > Ascomycota > Sordariomycetes > Calosphaeriales > Pleurostomataceae > Pleurostoma > Pleurostoma richardsiae. Next base: position 929,008 of record JANBVO010000007.1, read on the forward strand.
GATCGCTGAAAAGGACGCGGAATATTGGGAGGAAACCCGACTTTTTCTTCGCAAAGCCGGCGTCAAGACCGTCATCACCCAACGAGCGGTTCGATTGGCCAACGACTGGCGACACGATTGTCCTCTTTAGCGCCCTGGGTGCCTCTATTTCCCTAGTAGGAACTTGCTGTAGCAACTGGTTCGAGTGACTGAGATTGATTATGAGCGCTTATTAGGTGTTAATTAAGGCCCCAGCTGGGCAGTTCGAGGCGGGAGGCGACTCAGGCAAGGCGCGGCCGCTGATTCGCGCCCCCGTAAAGGTACGTTGCAGCGGCGTGCTGCGTTGCTGATGTCTTGTTGTTCCACCTGCGTCCAGAATTCATGGGCGCCCGACCCCCGGCTCCGGATGGCACTGCCACCTGACGACGGCCTCGAATGCCTCTGCAGTTTAATGAGAGGAGAGGAAGCGCTGTTCTTCCTGCGGTGCATTGTGCATGCAGCCAACCGTGGAGCACTAACAAAGTACTCAGTTCTCCACAGAAGAGGCGCCACCATTATCGGTATTTCTACCGCCGGACAAGCACCGGCCTGAGCAAGCGGCCACTACTTGATCGGCTGGCCAATGCTTGTTTCGCGATTCAGTGTAGCCTGGCGCAGAATTGCCAGATGGACGCGAGCCGAGGTGCATCTTGCTGACGGTGTTGGCTGGCGCATAGTGCGGACAGCATGGTGTTGTGGTACGCCAAAGAGGGGACGGCGAGACGAGAAAATCCAGACTCGCTTTCCGGTTCCAGCTGTGAAAACCCGGCATCGAGCGCTCCTTCCCACTTAGGAAACCGTTCGTCTATTAGGTAAGCCAGATGAACGTCATCCTCTCTTGTACCTAAGATACTCCGTAAAGACGACCCTCTTACCTTACCTTACTACTTCGTATGTTATGTACGCTACCTAGGTAGTATACGCAGGCTGTAGGGAACTTCCATGTAGATGGTAGATTCTCGAGTCCAAATCCTTTGCGTCTCTTGGTTCTACAGGTACACGTGTACCTTACTTTGCAGAGAGTGAGACTACCTACCTTAGTCAGTCTCACACTGGGCCAAATTTGGTTCCTGACCGCGCTAATGCAGGTACAGATCCGTTCAGACCGCGATGCCGTCAACGGCTGACGGAAACCAAGCGGCCGCCAATTAGGGAAGTTGAGTGACTGACTGACTGACTGAGTGACCGACTGACTCCTTTCGGGAGGCAGCGAAATGACAGCTCATCACCTCTTCTTGCTGCCCAGCATGTTATGAGACTAAGCAACTAACATGCACCAGAGTAAACATCCCTTCTTGCCGAATACCGTAGAGCACCTAGAGTAGACATGCACGTTACGACGCCACCGGCGCCAGCAATTTGAGGGTGTGGCCATTGATGGACATATCACCACCCATTAAGCACGGCACCCCGCAATTTCATCTTACCACCAACCCCTTAAACGCCGCGACGCCGCACGAACGACCAGCCTTCAGCAATGCACCTACTCTACAGCAGGTTGCGCCGGCTATGCCGGTACCTGCTCCAGTCCATCCTGCTGCCCTTTTCCCTCGGTCCTGTCCTATCGCTCCCTACCGCCAAGGGCCTGCCTGCATTAAGCGGACGATTTTATGGGGAACGGTGTTTGACAGCCGGCTCCCATCAACGCGATGGGGCGTCGCCATTAAGATCCCAGTCCACCGCGTTCGGTTTGTAGTCGTACAGTAACGCGCAATTATGTTGACCGCTGGCTGCGATTCAGGACTCCCTGGTCTAAACCACGATTGTCCGGATTTGAGGAGTCTCTCCCCAATACCTCCGTCCTCAACGGAGCCATCCGTGGCCTTCTTGAACTCCTCAAGCTGTGGAATCATCAGGACACATCCACTGGGAGAATATACTCTTACACTAACACATACTGTGTGTTAGTAGGGGTGTGGTGTTAGTAGGTCAGTACTTCTGCTGACTGGTGTGGTTTTATTCTTTCCACAGCTGGCTCCTCTAGAGTACAAGAACGGCAGCATATGCCGATGAAGCGGCAATTCCATACTAGACTAGTGCTCTACAGTACGTACGCGGTACGGATGCCTCCGTAACGTCGCAAGCCAGCTATAATAGCCCCCTGTTGCAACTCGCGAGATGAAATGGCGGGGAAATCATGGATTTGTTCCTTCGTATCGACCGGGAGATTTTAGGGGAACCCGGACCCGGGCACGTCACTCCACATTTCGGAAATTCAAGTGTTCTTCCCGAAGGGGATGGCTCTCGCCAAGGGCTTATGAATATTTCCCCCTGAGGGTCAAGGCTGCCCGTAGAGGAGATTGCTTGGATGTGCCCTAGAGTCTAGAGCTCTAACTTACTCCCTAGCTTTTAACAAGCTCCTGGTGTGGGTCCTAGCCCGGCTCGTAAGCGAAGGGAATACGATGCTCAAATCTCGGCGAGATGGACCGGGCCATGCTCACCGCCGGGTATCTAACCAGCTACTATGAAGCTTTCGCTTGCAGCCTCCTGGTCTACGGCGCGGATTACTCTGCTGTCATCTTAGGAGCTTTATGGAATCGCCATCAAGTCATCCCTCTCCTCGCGGAACTCCTCTTCCACGGTCCAAGAACGTAATGATTCTGTCTTCCTACTAATAGACCAGCGTTGGAAACAGATCGATGAGTTATCCTCTACCTCCCAGATATACTCCCGCTCCGCGAAAGAGCTAGACGCTCCTCGAGGTACAAATATTTTGCCTCCGGAGTTGTCCAGTTTCCACACGATCAAGCTTGCTACATACGGGTCAATCGGCCGTCGAACATGCCAGATACCGACCTCCAACACATGCAAAAGCATTGTGGCTCTTGTCTGGTTTCTGTTAACAGCAGAGCTGACCCCGACGTAAAGACTTGCGAAGCAGAGACTGGGCATCCAGCCCACCTGCCCTTGCCCATACCGGTCACGATGGCGACGCAATCAGATTCCCTGGCTCGCCGACATGCTCCTCCCTTGAGCAAGTGCCATGATAGGGATTTCGGCGGTCGAGGAGTGCAACAAAAACGATGCTAAAGGTTTGCGAATCTTCGAGGGCTTGGTGCGACAAGCAAAAGCAAAGCAGCTCAATTTATCCTTATGACGGCCAAATGCCTTGTGACCCGGTCATAGGCATTTTTCATCTGCCGTGGAAGCCAGCCAGCTATATGCGGTTTCGAAGATGTTGCTGCGACGAGACGCACAAACGGAAGCGATGCGTTGGACTCTACCAGGTAGAGGAAACACCGCGGATCGATCTGGCTCAGACCAGCACCTTGTGCTCTGTTGGGAAAACTCTGTTCAGAAAATCAGTTGCTTTGCGCCATTCGCATCTGGTGCTTTCAGATTGAGACACCGATGCCACACCCATTGGGCCCTTTGCGAGCTGATCGACGACAATATTTTGACTGCCAATAATGGACTGGGTACGCATCAATCCTCCATGAAGACAAGTGCTCCCTCTTCCAGGTGCTTCTGGCAGCTCTAGGTGTCGTGGCTTGGGTGTGGCTTGTTGAGAGATTCTGCCCGGGGCCATCAATCTGATACACCTCCCAGTCATGAGGTGTATCAGCACCATGCAGGTCCCTGAATGGCCCTCTGCTGAACTGGTCTCGACCGGCACATTTTGCTTGCACGCATCAAGCAATGAGCTCTCGCTCTGAAGGCGAGCACTCGCCTCTCGAGATGCTGTGGATGGCACGCGGGCTATCTTTCATGATGGATTGAATTCATTGGGCACAACCTTTTGTCAAGTCATATCCCTCGCTGTTCTGGGCCGCAGGTTGATACGGCGGTTGAGAGTTGGGTTATGCTTTCAGCCCCATGCCGACCATAATTGTGGGGCATGCTCGATAGTGGGCTTCTTCACCAGGATCGAGTGGATTTCGACTGACGGCACGATCTTGGTCCGCCTCGCAGACAGCCATCACCCACATCTTGGGCCATGTTGGTAGACCGGCCACGGAAACGGCCCAGTCACTAGCCAGTTAACAGTGCAATCAATAATCTTTTCGTAGCAAGCATTGTCACCATGGCCGCCGTCACGGACAATGACATACAATGATGCCGTAGACCGAGGGACGTTTTCGGGCGGCATCGGCTTTGCGTCAAGAGACGGAACAAGGACAGGGTGACCCATCCCGTCGAGTCAAAGCACCGGAGAAAAGCCTTTGTGGTAAGGCATACTAACGTAGAACTATGAATAGAACTCCGGTCTTCTGGCAGTTTCGCGAGATCTGTCTGTCCGGGAAGCGCAACGCATGAAGATCTACGTGCTATGGGCTGATCAATTCCAGTTCCCGTCGAGCCGCGATGAAGCGTCGCTAATCCCTGAGAACCGCGCGGAAAAATCCAGGCGGGAGGGAGGGGCAATGCACAGCTCGTCTCGGATGGCATCAATTGCAACAATTGCAAGGGTCGTTCTGCCGTCCGCCGTTTTGGCAGCAAATCGCTACGGGCGGCTGTTAGGGAGCGACCAAGGAGGCCGCCGTGGGGGCCAAGAGAGAGCGTCGTGCTCTGAGGCGCTGAGCAGTCGTCGGCTCCTGCTCACAATTTGGAATGTAGTGTAGATGCGTAACAACCTCACCCGAGACAGAGGCCTGCAACGGTCATCGTGATGGAAGTCCATGGTCACGACCTCGGGCCGAGCAGTGGTAGCGATGATGATGACGATGGTAGTGGGGGGGTGGTGGTGGTGGTGATGCGAGAAGGTTGGAGAAGAAAGACGGCGGCCGGAAGCTGGGGCCCCCGGGAGGGACCCAGGCCATGATCCATGAAGAGTAAGCCGGCCAAGTCCGACGCTGTGTCGAGATCCTGGGCTTCCAAGCACACCTGCACTTTTAGGACTGACGAGCGTTAACCGTGACGGGAGGCTTGCATATTCAAGCCACACCGTTGTTCCGTCCCCGTCGCCGTTCGTTCCCCTCTAGGGCCTCCAACCGCTCCCTGCGCTGCGAGAACGACAAAGCGAGAGGTCTTGGCAGAGTCGGCGGTGGCTGATGCTTCCTTCCGTCTGGCGGCTTCTCCGCCGGACTGCTGTTCCCGTCTGTGCCCCTGTCCGTCAATCCCTGCCGTCTTCTCAGCTGCAAGCCACATTGGCCAACCACCGACGGGCGCGTCCCCAGATCTTATCGCTTGGGGCAGTTCTGCTTCGATACTCTGCCTCTCCAGCTGCTCAGCCACTGCGCCGCGGTACACCACCATCCCAGATTCGTGCGCACCCATGCAAAGCCGTCATGCACGCTCGACAGAACGGGCGATGGTCTCCCTCCCGCTCCCTCCCACGCCCTCCCAAGATGGAGTCACATCAATATCATCTTGGTATAAATCTTGTCTCCCGGCAAGGCAGCCACCGTCTAGTTGCTTGCGGGTCCCAGCCCATCGCCTTGCAGCTTGGACCGCGAGGTACCATCAATCACATCCACAGCAGCTTATTCTCTACAGTTCGCCAAAGTCGCCTTCAGACTCAGCCACTCAGTCTTCTCTGCCCCGTCTCTACTACTTGAGCCACAGGTACGCCGTCTGGTCGAGGTCAAGTTGTGTCTATAGATGAGTTGCTGACAGGTTAATCACAGCACCACTTGTCAGATTCAAACCCACTGCTCCGGGCTAGTCCTCGGGGAGGGAACCACCAGCTTTATCGGTATAAGCGCTGGGCCTTGTACCTGAACCGCTGTTGCGCAGCGGCCCCCAGCCGATCCGGGTGTCACGCCTCAGTATCATGAGTGCGGCACCCGGCTTCACTACTGAGGATGGAGAGAACTATCGCTGTAAGTATCACAGCACGACATGGAGACATATGCATCAAGTCTTCCCCTTTCACAACACTCTCCTGGACGGCAACTTACCACCTGATACTCTTTTAGCGGAATTGTATCAAAGAAACTGGAACACGCCTTCCGTCGCAGCGCATGATGCTCTTCTCTGGGAGCCCATGCAAGCTGCCGCCCCGCTTCCCGTTGCATCCAACTTGGGTCCCGGCTACAATCTGCCGCCGACGGAGGACGACGATGATGATGACGCGGATAGCAACAGTGACTCCGGAGAGGTCTTTGCCTGTGTTGTCTGTGGCAAGCAATACAATCGGCACTGTGACCTCAACAAGCATTCCAAGTCTCATGTCCGTCCCTACAAGTGCTCAGTCGAGACGTGCAAATACAGTACCCTGGGCTGGCCAACGGAGAAGGAGCTTAACCGCCACATCAATGACAAGCACTCATCGAGCCCACAGACATTTGCTTGCCTCTACTCGCCATGTTCCTACAAGTCGAAACGGGAGTCCAATTGTAAGCAGCACATGGAGAAGACACACGGCTGGACATATGTACGCAGTCGATTGTTGAAGGGAGACACCCAACCCAAAGACCCCGGGGAGTTGAGTGGAGTTGGTGAATCTCTCTACGCCGGTGCCGCTCTCGACAGTGTATCGATGGAGCCGCTCCGGGACTTCACTCTGTACCCAGATCCCGGGGATCATGATGCTTTGGGTAGCAGCAACACCTTCCTCAACCTCGGCAACCTTGGATCGTATGGGACACAGGCCTTCATCCCATGGACATCCCCAATGACGAGACTCCGCAAGAACGAAACATTCCTCCAGGACTTCACAGAGTCATACAAGACTGAATCGCCAACGATGGGAGACGCATCGGGAGTGCTGCCTATTGATCCGGCTCTCACTGAAGCACTTAACAACTATACAATGACTACGACGGGGTCGCATGATACGTCCAACACCCTTAGCGCACCGACGAGTGGAGTGCATGCCCATCTCAGACTACTGCCGCCTTTGGACACAGACGTTGGAGTCAAGAAGAACAACAGCAGCAGCCCCTCTGCGGGCCTCGGAACTAACCCCGTCTACGGACAAGCACCCTATTACAAAGTCGAAGAAACATCGACCGGAAGGGTCTCGGCAGCTTCCGGTAAACGCTCGTCTGGGCATGGCCGTATGCCCTCGGGACAATCAGAAATCATTGTGTCTCTTGGCTCGGTTCATGACGATGAAAACGACGATGAAGAAGATGAGCCGCCGAGGAAGAGAGCAAGAACAGAAACAGACGATGGTTTTGATGACATGGAGATGCCTTGCCCGTTCAGAGCTTCTCATCCAGACATCTACAATGTCGATAACAACGACAGATATGGAAGCTGTCATACTAAGCACAAGAACATCTCAACCATAGCGTGAGTGGTACATAATATCCCATCACTGTCTGCACAATCCACTGACCATGACAATAGTCGCCATCTTGGAAGGGCTGCCCACCACCTCGCAGTTGGTGATCGATGGATCTCGTCATTCGACGTGCAATATGAAGGGTCCCACCGCCACCCGGCTGCTGGAGTGTGCAGGAAATGCTGGAGGGCATGGTCAGACCGTGAGACTTTCGACAGACATATCTCTCAACCTTGCGCCAATGCATCTCGCAGCAAGAGAGAGAAGTGGAACATCCTAGAAACCACATTCTGCCCATTGATTGGACAAGTCGAGTCTCCTCCTCTGGGTGACGTGGAACAACCTCTTCCACAAACACCTGAGCACGGCGGCTTCGCTCACCAAGACTACGACCATTACGATGCGGTTGCTACTTCCCGCCGGCCCTCCAATGTTACTTCTGTACGACCACCAGCGGACGAGATGGTCACGATGAGTGACCATAGGGCTCTGGTTGAGAGAGTCACGGCTTTGGAAATGGAGAACCAAAGACTCCAGAAAGCATACCACGTGATCGCCCGCAAGCTACACCAAGGCTCCGCTGGGATACCCGCCCCCGGAGGCAACCCGTCGTCATCTTCATCATCAGGAGCAGGCCACCAAGCAGGTACGGTACTCACGGGCTTGACTAGGCTTCCCTCGACACTCACGCAGGATTCTCGGCTGGAAGGATCGAGGGACAGGGACAGCCTTGTGGGAGGTATGGACTCGCAATCTACCGACTACGGTGGCCACGGCGGCTTCGAGGACGAGGCAGCGCAAATTCTTTCAAGGATACGTTCCATGCCTGGATCCGAGCATTCCACCATCCACCACGTGCCACTAAGTCCTTCACCGCCGCGGCCATCGCAAGATGCCGAGGCGGCAGGGGTATTGGCGACAGAAAAGGGGTCACAGAACAAAAGATCACAGACATGGCCAGGTGCAAAACGATTGAAGGCTTCGGTTACCGACTCGGGATATGTCAGCCAGCCCAAGGTCGACAACGGCGGCGGGCCTGAACAAGCGCAGGAGGGTAGCCAGACACAGCCTGATTCTCAGGTTCATCCGAGGAGCATTATAGAATCGCAGTTGCAGGTCACCGACTATAGTGAACTCAACAGAGATATGACGGAGGCGGAGTTCGATGAGGAGATTTCGAACCACGAACTGAAGCATATAGATATAGACATCTAGGGCAGGTGCACAAAGGGATAGATATGATTCGGATGTATACACAAGGATACGGAAATCGGCGTTGGCGCAGGTTCAATATGCCCTTTTTTTTTGGCAGAGGCATGCACTTGATCAAGCTTTATGTGGGACTGGGGGAACACCCATCGCGGAGGATATACCCTCAAAATAGACCTGGCCATCTTTTCAAAGGCATATAGATACAGTGTCATTCTTTCACAGACTGCTGATATCACAACCTGCATTGCGTGATCCTGATGGAGTCTCAAGCTGTCAGCAACAGCAGAGGAAGAGGAACCGCAAGAATACAACTCCGTCGTCGTCGAAGGAGGAGCTGCTAGGACGAGGGAAGAGGGATGTGTCAGCCCGTGTGACCTTGTGGGAGTCTTATGGGAGTGTTATGGGAGGTGACGGCTAGGCTGTCTGCTGACGGTGGAAAGGGGAACGAAGGCGAAAGTGTGCAACCGGTGCCGGCAAGGGAAGGCTGATCCTCGCTCCCATCGAGACCCGGAAAGATACATAGACCCTAGGGAGGGACACCTGAGCGACGAACTTTTGGGCGGCTCTTGGCCACGGACGAGGTGCCCTTTCGCCTCGGGACCCCCGCTCTACGAGGACGCCGCTGCGCAAGCGCCCCAGGAAGGCTGGCATCCGCTCCCGCAGTGGGCCGTCGAGAAGCCGCACCAGCCGTGCTGGGAGCAGCAGTCGCCGAGCCCTGAGTCGCGGCAGGTCACGCCGTTGCCGCAGCTGCCGTCGCCGCTGGTCCTGAGTGTCGGGGTGGCGCTGGGCGCTGCAGAAGTTCTTAGTCGATGCGTGTTCCTACTGCCGCTGCTGCTAACGAGGGGCCAGGGCCAGAAAGAGGAGAGGTGGAATACACGCGCCTGGGGCAGATCCCGGGCTGTTGTAGGTGATGGGGATCTCATTGAACTTGGTAGAAACAGTTCCATCTCTAGCGCGTTAAGCACTTTCACACGACCCCTAGAGTCGAACTCGGGATCTCGGG